>JAUIMM010000052.1:44222500-44605000 GCA_031769625.1 Taudactylus pleione | reverse complement strand
ATATCCAGGTTAGGACATGTGAGGACATTTTTTCAGTGTTACCCACAATAAGAGACCATTGTTTGGTAGCTGGGAACCTTGACATCTTCACAATCCTGGCTAGGTCATTCGAATGGTAATAGCTAAAAAAGTGGGGGAGCTGGAGGGCCCCTCTAGAGAGGCATTGAATTACAACAGTTTGTGCCAAACGAGGCCTACTGTTTCCTCAAATAAAACTTCCCATTAGACCCTATAATTCCTTAAAAAAGGAAGTTGGCACCATAGCGCTTGTAGCAGACAGAGAACTTTTGCGTAAAACATTAATTTTAATAGTGTTAATTCTACCCAGTCAGCTGATCTTTAGAGATGACCACTTCTGAAAGTTAGTTTTAAGTTTATTAAGTAAAGGAAGAAAATTGAATTGATACAGATTAGAATTGGTATTTGATAGGATAGCTCCTAGATATCTAATATGGGATGGGTGCAACTGAAAGGTAAAATATTTCTAAAGACCCTCTGCAACCATGCTCAGAGTCAAGACATTCATGGCCACTGAAATTATATATTTTTATATTTTCTCCAGTAAAAGATAAGTCTTATATATACTACCTAGAGTGTGTCTTTCCAATTGGTCCTTTCCTTTTTTCTCTTTTGCCATCTGTAGGACAACTGAATCTTGGCCAAAATTGGACCATGCAACAAATAAATTATCTTAAAGAAAATAAATAAATTTGAAAGTACAAGTCATAGTCCAGACTTGAGATGCTCCAGATACATTGTAAACACAATGCTGAAGTTGAAGTTACTGAATATTTAGGTTTAATTACTTTTTCACACATATTGGCTTAAAGTAATGATAAAGTAAAATCTGTATGTCTAAGAGGCACTCTCCACTCCCCTGTTCTATATCAATGAACTAGCCGGTGCCCACCGAGTTATCAAACTGACCCAGATGCCATAAATAAATTGCGGTGGAACTTTGGGCCTGATTCAGACCCACTCGCGAGCGGCTGTACGCTCGCAAGTGGGTCGATGGTCTGCACTGAGCATGCGCACGACGGAGGGAGCTCCGTCGTGCGCATGCGCCAGACACGACGAGCGAAGGACTTTCCTTCGCTCGTTGTGTCCGATCAAAGGGGGCGTGCTGTCAATGTTGATTGACAGCACGCCCCCTTTGGTGGGCGTGCCGGGGGCGTGTCTCCCTGACGGGGGCGTTCCCACGGGAACGCCTCCGGTCAGAAGCCGGCCCACTGACATCACTAGTGATGTCAGTGGGAGTGATTTTGGCTCTGATAGAGCCAAAATCACTCCGGAGCTTGCGGTTGAAAACCTCAACCGCAGGCTCCGGCTCGCAATTTCGATGGTCGCGACCATCGCGGCCATCAAAATGCACGCTCGTATAGCCTGTGGGTGGTGACCCACAGCTATACGAGCGTCCAGGAGGACGCTCCATGAAAAAGGAGCCCGGCCCTCATGCAGAGCGTGCGCTCTGCTCAGAGCGTACGGCTCTGAATGAGGGCCTTTGTTTTATAAAAAAAAAAAAAAAAGACACAAACCAGTAGCTCAAGTTACCAACGTTTAAGTATTAATGGCATGCATCCTGACGAAAGTGTTGCCATCAACACTGCCAATATGCATGAGGAAGCTGAAAGTACAGCAACACTGACCGGATGGTGACTGCCTAGTGATTGCGGAACACCTTGGTAACCCGACTGCAAACTGAGAGCTCTCACTCTGAAAAATGCAGCAACACAATCCTTAGATTTCCATCATTCCAAGAGCAGTTCAATAATTATATGATATGAGTAACAAAATAGCTTTCACGTACTAACTTTAATCTTGTATCTCTGCTGGTTGGGATAATATGAAAGGAGCTCATAATTGTAACTCTCTCTCTCTCTCTCTCTCTCTCTCTCTCTCTCTGTATATATATATATATATATATTAGGGGTGAGCAGGTTCGGTTTTACTCGGTTTTACTCGGTTCTTATCGCCACTTTACCGCAAATTTGGCTCGATTTTATTCGCTATCCAAAACACATGTTCAGCCATAGCCAATAAAAAGATCCGGGTAAAACCGAGTAAAACCGAACCCGCTCACCCCTAATATATATACAAACAGACCGGCGGCACTCTCTTTAAAAGAACAACACGGACAGCAGGTGTAGACAGATCAACGTTTCGATTTTAATACATCGTCATCAGGATAACAAAAGACAAACACACACACTTACTTATACCTTCACCACTCCCGCGTGCACAGCTGTGGCTTCCGGGTCCGTCATGGCGGCGCCCACCAATGACGTTACCTGCGCGACCTGTTGCCACAGTTATCAAAATAAACAATGTGAAAAAAATAGCAATTTTGGTAACTGTGGCAATGGGTCGCGCAGGTGACGTCATTGGTGGGTGCCGTCATGACGGACCCGGAAGCCGCAGCTGTGCATGCGGGAGTGGTGAAGGTATAAGTAAGTGTTTGTCTTTTGTTATCCTGATGACGATGTATTAACATCAAAACGTTGATCTGTCTACACCTGCTGTCCGTGTTGTTCTTTTAAAGAGAGTGCCGCCGGTCTGTTTGTATGTTGGAGCCCCCGGTTGTGAAGCTTTTCCGGAGGGCACCTTGATGACTACTGTGCTGCATGGGAGTGCCACCCATACTGGTATATCTATTTGGGTCTGTCTTTTTAGCAGGAATTGACAGACTCTGGGAATAGGCACCCATAAATGCTATTACATTATTTCTGCATCACTCCATCAGAGACTTTTTTGTGTGCATTTTTTTCTTTGGTATTGTGGTTATTTTTTCATTTTTTTCACATATTCAATATATATTATGGCTGAAGGAGGCATTGATACCGATATGGACGATGAATTATGTGAAGCCTTGAATCTGGCTATGTTGACCCAGGGGCAAGTATTCTCCTTTACAGATTCTGAAGCTGAATCAATACTGTTTAAAGAACCTTTTGATGAAATGGACAGTAAATCCCCTGACCAGTTGCATCGTGACTTGCTTAAATTAAAACAAAGGGAAATAGACTTTTGTTACCATGGGGTTACTCTCAGTGAGTATTATAAAGAAAAACGTATACCACGTGGGTTTCGTGTGAGGAACTGTCCCACCATTGGCCGCCACAATGTGGCATTTTGCAAACATTGGATTGCCGTTCTTAACAAGTGTAGTTACGATCTTATATTACTTGTGATAGAAGAGGCATCACGTGAACTTAACTTGACAAGAGAAAAAATCTCCACGTTTGAACTGGCACATAAAAATACACTTGAATCAGATGTCAGCATGAATTGGCTGGATAAATTATTTGCTCATCTAGCTACATACAAAAAAGAGTTGATACTATTCAAGAAATTGAAGAAGTCCAAAGTCATCAATGATTATGAACAAAATCTTGTGTACTTATGGATTAACAGTGGTCAACACCAATTTGAGAGATCTAGGAAAAGAGCTCCACGACGTTTTGTACCTGAGTCTGATTTTTCCCATGATATTGTGACAACCAGTGATTCTGATAATGGACTTATTGCACGTGATATTTCTCCCCATATCCTTTTAGGGGTTCGTACTCGCAGGCCACCACAAAGTCGCGCAGACGCTTTACGCGGCGCGGACGACAGTGGTCGAGGCAGACGACAACCAGGGAGACCTCCTCTACTCAAGAAACGATAATCTTCAACTTATCTAGTCATCCTCTGACTGAGACAGAGACCAAGGTACTTTCCAAAGGTTTATCTTTTGTGCCAACTGTCAGATTTGATGCATTTTCTTGGGAAGTAGAGAAGTACAAACTAAGGGCCTGATTCAGAGCCGTTCGCTATTTGCGGTCGTTCGTTCAAAAACAAGGGGTGGCTATTCAAATGATCCATTCGCAAATTGCAGTCTGTTCACACCTCTAAGTCTGAACGAGCGAGCAAAACATACGCTCGTTTATTTGATAAAAACGCCCCCTGGCCGCTCGCACCATACGTCATGTCCGCTATTTATTAGATTAATCGAGTACATCGACCAGCGTATGAACTGCTCGCTATTCTTGTGGTTGGTTTTTGCTACCACAATCTTGCGAGCAGTTCTGGCTATAAAATAACCCAGTGACGTGGTCAATGACGCTGCTGTATTAATTATGCACACCCATAAAACGCCCGTTTTGACCTTTAAGCACGCCTGCGTTCGGATCTCCACTCCCCATTTTCAAGCTCCTTCCCCTGTTACCACCCACATACGCCTCATTCTGTCACTCAAAATAGCAGGCATTCGCTATATTGCGAGCACATGAATTTCGGCCGCACTGACTGGTTCGCGCATGCGTATAACGATCCGTACGCATGCGCAGTTGTGCGAACATCGCTCGGAACGAGCGTACTGCCGCTAGCGAGTGGCTCTGAATGAGGGCCTAAATCTTCAAATCAAAATTGCATGAGAAGTATTGTGGATCTAAGAGTGGATCATGATAGAGTTAATGACACTTCAGATATTCCACCATCGGTTAAGAAATTATCACTCAGGTCATCATATGACCCTATCTCCATGAATCCATCAATTAGGACGTATATTAATATGGTGGACAAGGAGATCAATAAAGGGTTGTCCACTAGTAAGCCCCAGCTTCATCATAATTTAAGTCAACTGGAATTTAAGGCTTTGAAATTACTCTCTAATTATGACGACATCGTTATACGGCCCACCGATAAGGGTGGGTCGATTGTAATCCAAGATGTTATTCAGTATCGGTCTGAGGTTGCAAGGCAATTGTGTGTTACAAATGTGTATTCATTACTTGATTCCGATCCTACTTTACGATACAAGGGTGAATTACAACTATCCCTGCAAGATACTGTTGACAACGCGATATTATTTCACAAGCATTATGTGACTCTCTGGTACCCAAATTTCCAGTCATCCCAATTATGTACACTCTTCCAAAAGTGCACAAAAGCATGAATAATCCCCCTGGACGCCCGATCATATCGGCGCGCGGCTCGTTGTTTCAGTGTGTTTCGATTTATCTGGACATTCTATTACAACCCTGCGTAGTTGGACATCCTGATTTTTTGAAGGACACTACTTCTTTCTTGAATAAATTAAATTCATTGGGGGATATTCCATCACATAGCATTTTATGCAGTGTAGATATTTAAAATTTGTACACCATCATACCGAATGACGTTGGTATTGAGGCAGTGCGTAACTTGATAGATGGGAATCCACTATATATCGGTCCCGATATTGGGTTGATAACCCACCTTCTGAATATGATTCTTACGCACAACTATTTTACAATTGAGGATAAGATATATTTGCAACGCATGGGGTGTGCGATGGGGTCAAATGTGGCCCCAACGTATGCCAATGCGTATATGTTTTTGGAAGAACGTAAAATCTTTTTTTCCTCTCCATTGGTATCTAGATACATTTATATGTATGCTAGGTATATAGACGACATATTTATCATCTGGATGGGTACACAGCAGGCATTTATAGAGTTTATTGAAGGACATAATATGTCCATGAACCCTATTAAATTTACATATAACATCAAGTGCGACTGTGTTACCTTTCTGGATGTAGAAATTTGTCATCAGAATGGGAAAATTAGTACATCCCTTTACAATAAACCGACTGATAGAAACTCATTGCTACATGCGGATAGTTTCCACCCGAAATTACTTAAGTTCGGTTTACCGTACTCTCAATTTTTACGTGCAATACGCATTTGTGATAACATTGAGGTAGCTGGCGTAAAAATTGATGAGATGATTGACAAATTTCTGGCACGTGGGTATGATAGAGATTCCCTATTGACTGCTAAGTTTAGAGCTATGACTGTCTCGCGTGATGTTCTTTTGGGTCCCAAGTTAATCTTGCAACAAAGTAAACGTATCCCTTGGGTTAATCATTATAATACCTTTAGTCCTATGATTAATTCAATATCAAAAAAACATTGGCCTATTTTACAGAATGACCCTGATTTGAATCTGGTGGGTACGATGATCATGTCATGTTATACACGTGGTAAAAATATTTATGACTGGGTTGTGAAAACCGATATTGGTAGTGGTAGAAACAAAAACGAGAATGGACACCTTTTAAGACAAAAAAATGGTTGTTACAATGCCTTAATTGTTTAACTTGCAGGTATCTGTTAAGTAACAGGTGATAGTTTTGTGAATCCTTTGAGTGACAAACGCTATTCCATAAGGTATAGATTGAGCTGTACCACAAAATATGTGGTTTACCTTATTACTTATCCCTGCGGCCTTTGCTATGTAGGGAAAACGGATAGGACTTTGAGGGACCGCATGGCATTGCACCGTTCTGCTATACGGGCGGCCATTAGCTCGGGGACTAGAGACCAGTCTGTGGCCAGACATTTTTCACAGGCTGGCCACAATATATCTACCCTCCGCTATATTTTAATAGATCATGTTCCGCCCCTACGTAGAGGGGCGATCGTTCACGCAGGCTACTACAGTGTGAGTCACATTGGATATTTCGCCTTGGTACCTTACATCCTCGGGGCTTAAATGACAGCTTGGGCTTACATTGTTTTTTATAATTTTATTTTGCTATTTATTACGATGTTGTGGCCATTTTGTCATTAGATAGACCCTAAATTGGTGGCTGTTAATACCTAGGATTTATTTACATAAGTTACCTTTTGCATAAGTTACCAGTAACATGTGGCACACGCATGATAATTAGCCTTATGGGATAAGTTATTTGATCATGTTTTTGCTTATATGGTTATCATAGTTTTCCCAAGAGTGTTTGCCGGGTACTATACTGTATCTGGTTTTTCAATATATCCAATTGTAGCTATTTGTATATTTTACTATTGTGCTAATATGTAATTAACATGCTGTTATTGAGCGTTCATATAATATTGGCCGAGTTTATTCCTCTGCCTCTATCTTTACGTGATTATTGTTTGCGCATTGGTATCAGATGTATCGCACTTCTTGTGCTATGCTCACTGCCTTCTACATGCTATTTTTTTCACATTGTTTATTTTGGTAACTGTGGCAACGGGTCGCGCAGGTGACGTCATTGGTGGGCGCCGCCATGACAGACCCGGAAGCCGCAGCTGTGCACGAGGGAGTGGTGAAGGTATAAGTGTTTTTGTTTGTCTTTTGTTATCCTGATGACGATGTATTAACATCGAAACGTTGATCTGTCTACACCTGTTGTCCGTGTTGTTCTTTTAAAGAGAGTGCCGCCGGTCTGTTTGTATGTTGGAGCCCCCGGTTGTGAAGCTTCTCTGGAGGGCACCTTGATGACTACTGTGCTGCATGGGAGTGCCACCCATACTGGTATATATATATATATATATATATATATATATATAGCCGTCTCTTCCATCGGGCTTTTAGGGCAGTTGTCTCCAAGGGCCTGAAGCTTCAAGGGGCCCCCTGCAGCCGCGGCCAGTAAGTATATATGTTTTTTTTAAAGCACTGTGTCCGACCCGCCAGCCTACTACTACTACTAGGGGCACTAAAAGGAGAGGGGACTACTAGGGGCACTGCATAGGGGGGGGACTACCACGGGGGGCACTGCATCGGGGGACCACTACTGGGGGCACTACAAAGGGGGTCTACTACTGTGGGCACTACAACAGGGGACTACTACTAGGGGCACTACAAGGGGGACTATTACTAGGGGCAGACAAGGGGAGGGGACTACTACTAGGGGCACTGCATCGGGCGACCACTACTGGGGGCTCTATATAAAGGGTAATACTGGGGGTACTGCATAGGGGGGACTACAACTGGGGCCACTATTTAAAGGGCATTGCATAAGGGGTACCACTATTGGGGGCACTATATAAGGGGCACTGCATAGGGGGGACTACAACTGGGGGCACAATGGGTGGGTAGGGGCCCTAGTGCATTGCTTTGCCCAGGGCCCACACTGCTGTTAAGACAGCCCTGTATTTTATATATATATATATATATATATATATATATATATCAACACTCGCCTTATGTCTCACAGACAAAGTGTACGAATAGCACTCACAGTTTCAGTAGGTATTTATTCAATATATCATCATGATACAGGCAAAAACAGGGGGGGCAGATGCCCAACAGCCGTTTCAACTGACCTCTGCCAGACTGTTGGAGATCAGTTGAAACGACTGTTTGGCATTTGCCCCCCCCTGTCATTACCTGTATCATGATGATATATTGAATAAAGCCTTCCATTATCTACTGAAACTATGAGTGCTGGTCGTACACCTTGTCTGTGAGGGATGAGGTGAATGTTGCTGTACCTTTGCTTATGGACCATGCACCACTCTTATCACACTGATGTGAGTGCTTTCTTGGACTATATATATATATATACATATATATATATATATATATATATAATTTATATAAACAGACAGAAATGTGGGTGTAGCTTTTCTGATGCCAGAGGTGACAATTGCATTGGTGTCCTTCTCACCACTTAGGCAAACTCACAAACATATGTAGTTGTGTATTAAAAAAGTCTGCCACCTTAATTATCCTTAGTACTACTAAAAAGATAGAAATTTTAGATCTAATGAAAGAATGAGGTACATTCTTAAAATATGTAAAAATGTACATTATTAAAGAGATACTTGCGTGGTATGAAATTCCTGGTGCAGAAAATAGTACGAGTAATTTGGCTTCCATTGGTGACACGGGTAGCCAACAAGATACCACAAATTACAGAGTGCTACATCTATTCATTCTGCTTAGCTGACATCAGAATTACCCTATTGAGTGTGAAATGTGTATTGGTTATTTGTTAAGGGGAAAAAAACTTGCTATGTAACATAATGTAGCTGTGCTTCTAATCTTTCACATACTTGTCTGCACAACGCGTTTTGAGGGAATATATGGTGGTTTTCTTTGTTAAAACATACAATAATATCTTCGTTTAATTGCTGGTTTTGTTGCTTTTTAATAGGAATTACTTGTCTTTATGAAGCTAATAAAGAACTAGGCATCTTCCTTTTATGCAGTCCTAATAGAAAAGATGAGACATAAAGAATAGTATAATTGATATGTAAATGCAGTTCATTCCCAAAATACAAAATCTCTGTCCAGGTAATAAAGGTGCTAGTAAAATGTACTAATTGTGTGGGAGAGAAATTAAAGTTTGCTGAATGGAGATGCTAAATACAAAAGGGAGGATATAAAATATAAAGAGGTGACTATCGGAATACAGTGAGTAAGAATATACAGAATGTGATTAAAATGCAACAAATGATTCATCACTATTTACTTTACAAAAAATGAATTAAGTATATAATATGCCTTGGGAATAAATAAATGAACAATCACTTTTCTCTGATTGCCAGTGTTTCAACAACGACGGTTACTGGGTCCTGAACAAAAATTCCATCAGTGTAGCCTCGAACACTTTGGCAAAAAATCTGAAGGTTACCCTGCTAATGAAGGCCATGTACTAAGTGCTAATCTGCCAGCCAATTTAAATAAAAAGCAAAATTGGGATAAAAAAAGCTGCAGCAACTTTACCCCTAAATCTCTCCACACTTTGCCTAACAGCAACCATACTGTGTGAATCCCACTCTTTTGGCATTCGAGAACTGGGGCAGTCCCACCAAGTTATGCAATAAATGTACTACTTACTAGCATAGTGCAAAAGTGTACACAGTTAGCTATAATATTTTCTTGCTATCAGACACTGTGCCGAGCAGATCTTTTTCACCTTTGTGCCATGTGTGCATCATACCGCACCACACACCCAGAGTCCCACGCCAGCCAAAATGATAGTGTCGTGGCTATTTTCCCAGAGACTTGAGCATGCGCAGTAGACTCTGGCATAAAGCCACAGTCTACTGCTCTGCCAGAGAGGAGGGGGCCCATACAGAGTCTGCACACGGCCCCGCTCATCTCTTCCCTGCTATCCTGGTATACATCTAATCATACTGTACCCTGTTTTGGGATAAGGAAGTAGAGGTGCGCCCAGGGCCGTTGAGACATCCAAGGTGCCTGGGTACCAGGACTGGAACAAGGCTTTATCATGCCCTGCATGGGTAGAGATGGGCGGTAGCGGGTACTAAATTACTTTGCTTGTTGAAGTGGCCCTCCTCCGCTGCCCCTCCTCCCCCTCTTACCTATCAGCAGCAGCCTCTCTCCCCACCCCAACACACACTTCTGCATACCTGGTTGTGGTGGGTCCATGGAGGCTTCTGCCGCTGAGCTCAGCAGTAGTCTCCTCTGCCACAACCTGATGTGAGGGGGGATGGATGGAGCAATTGCACTGATCATGCCACCCTACCCAGAGCACTTTTGTGGAGCGCTTCACTACTTTTGGAAGGGCAACGTTAGTGCAATTAGGCTACGCCTCGACAGTACCCGGGCCCGGCAATGCTCTCTACGGTCCTGCTGCCCTCTGCCGCCCCCTATACCCATGACATCATGATCCCTCACGTGCTTCTACTCCCCCTACTTATAGTATCATTTACTCCTAACTCTCCACAACAGCACCTAACAACTGGTTGCTCATGTCCTGCTGCTTGTGTTATTCAGCTGTGTTTATAAACCATGTCCTTGTCCTGTATTGTTTTATATTACTATTAACTGTTTTTCTTGTGTGCTCATTTATGTACTGTGTAAGGCAATGCGGAACTTTTGTGGCACCATATAAATAAAGGATAATAATAAAGGATAATAATAATATCACGCCTAGGGCCTTCTGCTCTAGTAAGTAGGGCACTGCCCAGACTCTCCGGGCAGCTCCTTGCTACTTGGTGCAGGGTGCCATTCCAGCAGTGATGTGTGGTCAGGTGAGGCAGGTTAGCAGAGCCTTTCATGTCACACTTAGGTATACTCCACAGTTTTTACTAAAAAAAATAATATAAGAAAATGTTTAAGAAAATATCTTCTTTGATTTATTCTAATCAATTTTTTGGTCAAAACTCTGGAGTAAAAAGTGCATGGCAGATGAGGCACTGATCAAAACTCATCAAATTTCCAGCACTATATACTGCTGCACCTTTGTATAATGCCCACATGAACCCTTGGGTCTGTAATCTGGCTCTGATACTAGCAAGTGCCTCCCCAGCCATTTACCTCACTGCATTTCCAGGCACCCTGCAAACCACTTACAGGTGCCATGGGGAAGCAACGCTGCCTCCCCCAGGTCCCTGCGCAACAGCACCGCTCACACACCCTTAGTTACAGCCATGCCGGGTACCATGATAGTTTTGCAATAGTAATGAAACAGAAATGAAAGGAAAGGTACTCTCAGGTTTTAGGGGAAACTCAACTTGCATATTAAAATATAAGTTTTTTTATTACAAATATATAAAGACCATACTGGAATAACAGACTATACAAAAATGAATCACAATTCTCTTGTCTATGTCTGTAACCAAGAGAACTAGAAGAGAACCCTTGGTGGTAGCTTTGCAAAAGTTGTGCTGTCTCGAGAAAGGACCCCAGTGGTCCGAAACGTCGACCTTGTAACCATGTCTATATATCAGCTCTATACTGAACGTCGAGTGCCTATCAATCATTTTTTGCTATGCATTGGACCTGAGCATCTTTAATGGAGCACCCCACATGTCTATGGATTGAAAATTGAGTGCAGCCTCCTTGGAATACTAAGTAATATATATATATATATATATATAAAATGACTATATAATATACAATGAGGTGGCACTCCAAAATAACTTTCACTCAAGTCAACATATTAACAGCTGTTAATATGCTGACTTAAGCAAAAGTTATTTTGGCGTGCCGCCTCAATGTATATTTTATTGTTATCCAGCACACCACTGGCAATTACGGAGGGCACCCAGCCAAAGTATACTGAAACGTCGAACACTGACCCATTGGAGTCGTGAGTCTTATTTTGCTGGTCCTGTGAGTGCCGGTCTGTTTTTAATATGTATATATATATATATATATATATATATACACATACATACTGTATGTGTGTGTATATATGTATACACATTCACGCACACAAACTATGTACAGCATATATATATATATATATATATATATATACACCAGTCAGGCGGCACACTCGCAATAAGAGTATCAACAGTCCCTGGTGCCCTCCGCAGGAGTTCCGTCAAGGAGTCCACAATATCCACAGCATTAGCGGCGGCACTCAGGTCAATAATCAGGGCAATAGAAGCAGAAGATACACCATGTATCTTCTGCTTCTATTGCCCTGATTATTGACCTGAGTGCCGCCGCTAATGCTGTGGATATATATATATATTTATATATATATATATATATGTCTGTGTGTGTGTGTATACTTATACTGTATATGTATGTTTATATAACATTAAGGTTATGACACAACATGCATTTGTCATATCCTTTTAAGTTGGAAGATTGTGCTATCGTATGCAATTTTAACACAATGTTGTTTGCACATGCACTTTTGATGTGGTTGTATCACTGTTTTTCTGTCCTGAAGAAGAGGATCAAATACCTGAAACATTGACGACAAAGTAAAGTACACGTTTGCATTTTCATGATTACTACAGTCTATGAGTACCACCCTTGTTTGGTCAGTATATAAATATATGCAACAAGATGGTGAGAACGGCACTCTGGACACATAAAAATCTTTAAAACGCTAGCCTCTTATGGTCAACATTTCAGAGAACCTTTACTTCTCTTTCATCAGGACTGCTGCCCTAACTAAAGAGAAGTAAAGGTTCTCTGAAACATTGACTGATGTGAGGTTAATGTTGTCAAGGTAAGTAATTTTATCCTAAAATATTGTACTAGTATTGTACTAATTGAGTAAGGAATAATAACAAGGGAAAACCAGTACTAGCCTGAAAAATCAGAGGATGAATACTGCTTCCGGCTATATGCAAATCCGTGAACAGCAAGTGAGATACAGCAAAGATAGTTCCTAGTTCAATTGGTCATAGACTATAGAATTATGATTTATTTGTGTATAGTCGGTGTGCTTATACCTTCACCATTCCCAGATATGGTCTTTTTAGATTTAAAATTATTAGATTTATAATAATAAAAGTTATATTTTTATATGTAGGTTGAGAGCCCTAAATCCCCAAAATCCCTTTCCTTTCATTTCTCTTTAGTGTTCCCAGTGTGTCAGATGCAACTGGCTTTTATGTTGGGTACACTCTGGATGACATATCATTCATACAGCCGACAAATGATATATAGTCCCAATCATCTGACAGTGTATACACACAATTTATCTGTGAAAGATGTCTTTAACAGATATATCGCATTGGCTGCGCTGTACGACAGATACAATATATTGTGCAGATGTGATGCGCTCATGATCCCGACGGTCAAAATCCCGACACCAGCATCCCGACAGGGTTAGGATACCAACACCTGTCGGTAGGTATCCTAACCCTTCCCCTTTCCCTATCCTAACCCTCCCCGATGCCAGAACCCAACCACTCCCCTAGTGCCTACACCTAACCTCCCTCCCTAGTGCCTAACCCTAACTGTCCCCCTAGGGCCTAACACTAACTCTCACCCCAACCCCGCTACTTAACTTCGGTATGCCAGCGCCGGAATTCTGACAGGTGTCGGGAATACAGTTCTGGTATCCCCTGTGCCAGGATTCTGAATGTATCCCGTGCAGATATATCATTCACATCTACTTGTGTGTGCACATTACAAAACAACGGACCTATATGATGGCCACAGTGAAAAGGACATCACAACTGGTTCTTCTGGGCAGACATATCGTGCGGCTGATTGGTAAGTGTGTATGCATAAAATCGGTAGACTGGTCGGCTGAGCCATCATTCCAATGTGTACCCCACAATTGTATATACATACCAGTGCAGAAATTGAGGTAGTGTTTCAGGGGAGCTGAATTATGGAAAAGATTGGGAGGTAACAGGAGGGGCACCATTAATGTAACTGTTATAAGAAAAAAATCCCCACATATTATTAAAAAAATGTATATCAGTATATTAGGTAGCCCTTTAGAATTGTGAACAAACACAGTAATGAAACAAAGTACTTACAGGCAGACAAAGAGGAAGGACACAAAAAATTAAGATAAATCATCTACTCTCATCCTACTCTACTACCTCTCCTCTAGATCCTATACCCTCACAAATCAGTTACTTCAGTTCTCCTTAACTGATTCTGTAATTTCTCTCTCTATCTACTGGTAACTTTACTGCATTATTCAAGGACGAAAAGTAAAAAAGATAATAGAAGTGCTATCAGCACTATTAATTTATTAAAATATATTTTCAATATAATACAACAATATATATATCACACGGCCGATGTATTAAGAAAGGACACATACATAAAAAATGTTTTACAAAATACAAGGACTGATCTAGCATTTTAACCAATCAAGTATATAAGAACTGCTAGTGGTTAATAAATTTGGAACACTGTTTTATAAAGCAAACAATTGTTAGCATGTGACTTTAGAGAGAACACTGTTAGTCAAATCCAGGCAAATCAGGAACAAATGACGATTAGCTCAAATGAAGCATAGAAACTATTGTCCCAATTAGCTTTTGTTAGCATAATCTTTCTCCAACAGGTAGTTTTATTGGCTCCCTCTAATGGATATGAGCAAGTAGTAACAATGTATCTAATTTTCATCACACAGTAGATGTTAATTAGCTCAATAACTTATTCCAAAGTTAGTAACAGTGTCCCATTAAAACTTGTTAGTATTATCCAAATTAGATTTCTCGACAAGGGAGAGTGTTATATAATGTTAATTAGTATAATGCATGCATTTTTTAATCAGTCCATTAGTTGACAAAAAAGGCTATCAATTAAACTACTTGCAGCATAAATGTGGATAACAGCATCCAGTTATCTAGGTTTGCCCCAGTCCTTGTGGCAGTCAAGAACAAAGTTTCATTCCAGGAACCGCGTCTTACAGTAGGCAAATCTTTAACGTGTTTCTCCACCTTTGTAACCGTCTTTCTCAAATTACCATCCCATTTCTCTGCCCACTTGTCCTTCAAAACTTCTTGAGAAGCTCCCCTACACACATGACCTATTGGAAACGCTTTAGTCTGACTTTTGTTCCCAACACTCCACAGAGCCTGCACTAACTAACATGGTACATTATTTGATCATTGCTAAATCTAAAGGCCATTATTCACTTTTAATTCTCCTGGATGTCTCTGTTGCATTTGACAGGGTTGACAACTCTCTTCTGCTACAAACGCTACATTCTCTAGGTCTTCAGGACACTGCCCTATCTTGGTTCTCATCTACATATCAAATTGCCCTTTCAGTGTTCACTTCCCTGGATGAACCTCCTCTCTGCTTACTCTATCAGATGGAGTACTAGAAGGCTCAGTCCTAGATCCTCTCTGCTCTTCTCTATCTATACCGCTTTACTTGGATTTTAGCGCAGGCTTGCTCGGCACAGCTGGGGGGGGGCATGTCATGATTTTGTCTTTTAAAGACAGAGCTAATAATATTGCTACTAGTCAACAAACGTTACCTACCTGACTTCTCTATAAATGTTGACAACACAAATATAAGCCCTATCCCTCAAGATTGCTGCCTAGGTGCCATCCTTCACTTAGAACAGTCTTTTGCTGCCCACATTCAATCTGCTTCCAAATCCTGTTATATACATCTAACAAACATTTTTTTTAACATGCACATTACATGGGTTACATACGTCTTGTCAACAATCAAAATACCGGCTAGCAGTATGTGACCCCTGGAAGGTAGGTGCCACAATATCTACAAGTCTATAATGCCTCATTTGGTATTTACACACACCGGCACTACAACTGTACACCTGATGGTAATTCATCATGCTTATAGTTGTACTGCCAGCGGGTGTAAAATGCTGCAAAGTAACATTTTACAATACCGACATCGCAGTGTCTGCCTTCTGGGGTCCCCATTGCGCTTGTCGACATTTTTAGTGTCAACTAGCAAATTACATCCCGCTCACACAGGGCACTGCAAAAACTTTATTTCATGCACTCTCCCACATTGACTACTGAAATAGACTTCTTAATGGTGTTCACCTAGCCACACTTTCACCCCTATAGACTATGGTGAACTCCGCAGCTAGACTGATTTAACAAGACATTTTTCTAATGCTTCGCTCAACAAGACATCACTCTAGCCTTCAAATCTTCAAGCGTTCCCCAGAAACATACCTCTCCAGACAAGTGTATCACTTTCCTGAACCACCCACTTAACGTCCCTAAGACAATAAAACCCCACTATATAGGTAACATAAAATGTGGGCTCTCTTCTTATACTCCAACAACCCTAGACCAGGCCTGGTCAACCTGTGGCTCTCCAGCTGTTGTGAAACTACAAGTCCCTGCATGCCCTGCCACAGTTTTGGTATTAAGGAATGCTAAAACTGTGGCTTGGCATGTTGGGACTTGTAGTTTTACAACAGCTGGAGAGCCACAGGTTGACTAGGCCTGCCCTAGACCAACATTGTTATATGCTGGATGATATATAGCACAGTAAGCACAGTTTACCATTGCAAAATGTATGGACCAATATGCAATATTTAGCATCTAACCACATACTGTATATCAAACTCTTATTTTCCTATAGATTTAAACATTTCAAGCAGAGAACTCTTACCGATATATCTGGTAATACCCAATCTCGTTTTATTGCTGTGTTTGTTTCCAATTGTACACATAAAAGAGTATGCTGGTGCTATATCAATTAAATGCTAATCATACTAATAAAAGGGCCCTGCTCACAAGCTTACAGTCTATAGTAGGGCCATCTTTTTTTAATTTTAATATGCTGCTGGGACTTTTATCAACTTATTTGTGATTTGTTAGCATTACTATAGTAAATATCTTTTGTTTCTTATATTAGAGAATTAAATATTAGGGTAATGTCATAATAAGATATATTATTTTGGTATATGCTAAAAAATAGTTCAATTTAGGATTACAAAAGATCATTCTGGGACTGTTGATGCTGGATATCAGCTCTTGCTAATCCTGGTCTTGCGTGTGTGCGATAGGACGAAAACAATCTTTAGCTGGTTCCTGTGAACAGGCCCAGACAAAGCTGGCAGACTGTGAAAGGCTACAATAGTCTGTGTCCCAGGTGTTTTTGGCACACTTCCTCAAACACAGTCATTTTATCATCGAGGATTAGAAAGGCTTTATGATGCTTAGATCTCATAAACACATGTATGAACATGTAGGTATCTGCAGCAACAAATGCACTTCAAAGTTTGCAATATGACTATTACTGATGTTATATTACCACCTACCATTACAGATTTATTGAATCCCACAAGTCAAGGCTTCAGTGGACTTTACTGAAAGCTTTTGTAGAGCAGTAACCATAACAATTGATTCATACTGGTTAAGAAAACTTATTTCTCATAGCTAATTAGATCAGAAGATTGTGTTATGAAAACAGTAAGAAACGTGAGTTATTAGAAGATTCATGATCCCCAAAAGAATAGACAAGCCAATAATTAACATTAAAAAACTACAAATGGCAATAAAGACATTCTAAGGCCACACGAGAGTATGCGTTACTGGTAAAAATAATGAGATATGTAATTTCAGACCGAGTATTTAGAAAATGAGTGTTAGAATTTCTAACAAGGTTTTAATTCTTTCCTATGCGATGTACATATATGGTTAGCCTGCAATTCCCAAATAAAACCATAAAAATATTCATTAGAACATCAAATATGTATGTGTCTAGTTAGCAAAGCCTATTTAATTGCTTTCACCCATATCTGCAGTGTACAGATTTACAAACATCTAATATGACGTCGTATTATTAATGATTATTTATTTCTTATTATTAATGATTATTTATTTCTGTACTATCAAGCAAATATTTTTTTGCTTCTCAGAGGAGCCCAAGTGCATGACGATGCCTATTGTCCTACAAGAGCCAGCATCCAAGAACATGGGCTATCCGTGCCACACATTTGACAGTACTCAATGGCCTGGAGGTAACAAGAAGGACCCAGTGCTACTCAGGATTGGACCAGTACTCTCTAGGTTGCCTGATCAGGGTAGAGGACTGGTCCCGATACAGAGTAAGCTGAGCTGAGCATTCGCAGAGATCTGACTGACTTTAAACAGATCTCTTGCACCAAGGAGGGGGTTGGTGCAAATGTGCGCTGGTAGTGATGCTGGCGACTTTTACAAGTGGTTGGCCACACAGATGAGGGCAACTCTGCATACTGGCAAATATCCACATTTACTTCTGTCTATGGCAATGCGGCCGCACTTGCGCACAATTCTGATTCAGCCCTATTACATGTTATAGATGACAAATCAATAAGGCACAAGTTTTTTTTTTGTGTTTGTAAATACTAAATATATTAAAAAAACTTAATGAACGCAATAAACAAGTTTCACTCTCTTGCTCCATATGTCTGGTGAAGAGAAAAAAGCTTTGTCACTCCAATGCTCACACTCTTTCTTAATGATCTAAATGGCTCTAAGCACAACAGACTATTTACTTGTTCTGGCTACACGCTTGGCAATATATCACTTGTTCTATCGACTAGTGATATATATTGCGAGTGCATTGGCGGATGTGTACACCCCAAATGTCTGTGAACTATGTCATTCACAGACATAACAGGTCGGCCCTGTAGCACAGCTGATGCTGATATATCTGAGAGATATATCGGTGCATCTACATGTGTGTATGGACGACCCACCGACCTCCGTACATTAGCTGCATGAACCGCTGAGACTATCTGAAATGGGTGGGCATATTTCAAACGCCCACCCAGTTGTGATGTCTGACCAGACATATCAAGTGGTCGACTAGTAAGTGTGTATAGCTTACCAATTGGCCCTTCTGACAGCAGATCATGACTAAAGCTGGGTACACACTGGGCCTCATTCAGAGATGGACGGTAATGCGATCGCAGCTGCAAAAAGATGCTAATGGTTGCATAGATCACCTGAGCATAGGGACGCCCACTGCTGCCTTCACATCTGCGTAAATATCGTTAACATCGACTCACAACGAGCAGCCATCTTGCCCTTGTGGCAGGTCTGACCAGCCCCAAACACTCCAGCTCTCATGCTGTGAATGCAGTCGCAATGGCTAATTTATGCACACCCATGAAATGGCATTCAAAGAGTCAGACATGCCAGCGTTTATCTGACCACCCCCGTTATCACCCCCAAATGCTGACTACCTGTCACTCACTTTGAGTGGATCCTCTGTGTGAACATAATTGCAAAGCAATCGCGGCGTGTGCGCATTGTAACTTATACGCATGTGTACTGGCAAACAATAGCTCGATCTGTGTAAATATCGCCATTGCGTCCATCTCTGAATCAGGCCCACTATACGATGTGTGACCCAGCTGAGGGTGTGATGCGATGCGATGTAACAATGCATCGGACGTGCGGTACACACTGCACAATCTGGTGTAAAACGGCGCAATGTGTCGTTATTTGCTACATGTAACAGCACCCGGTTGGTCACCACATCTCGTGCAGCATAGCAGATGGGACAATGCAATTGGACGTACACACTGCACGATCCATACAATATATTTTTCCAATCAGTGCCGGAACTATATATTGTACAATATATTGTATAGTGTGTACCCAGCTTTAGGCTAGTGTCATATGGCCAGTGTATAATTCCACATGTTTTAGTTTTACTGTACCTATAATAAAAAATACAAAATTAACTTGTCTCTAGAGTATGGAAACTTTTCACTGTTGCTGTACATCCGATTCATGATAACATTTAAACTAACATCTTTAACCTATAATGCCACCCACAATTCTGTCCCACCCGAATTTGTATAGCACAGTCACCGCACTGTCCCTCATGCAGTCTCTGTATTTATGTGAAAGCTGTAAGAAACATCTCAGTATATACCACGCTATGGGCTAGGGACGCGGCAGCAGCAGTGAGGCACTCATACAGTAGATCGTCTGTACCAGGCTAGGATGTGAGCAAACCACATGACGCACATATCCTAACCCTAAGATGACCTCCTTTGTCAGATAAACCTCAATGCTGCCAAGTCCTTCAGCTACATACAGTAGTAATAAATATTTACAATGCAGCCAGGGGTTTCCTATACTCTTGCTGAATTGGTACTCATGGACAAGGTTTCATTTACTATAGAAAATAATGGTATCTATAGTTCAGGCTACTCAGGGATTTTATAAAGGAATGTTTTAAGTAGCAACTATATTTCAGCATATTGTAAAGCTAACCTTTATCGACATGGAAGGACAGTGTTATTACTGGAAGCTAAGATATGTTTTCAGTTTTTCCGTTGTTTACATTGTCTCCTCCAGCTCTTCGACGGATAATTTCTTTTCACTTGACTGTTAATAATTAATGAGAGTACATTGTGCTAGGCAAACACTAGCACATTATTGTGTTAGAAGACACAAACTGTTTTCAAAATAGTAAACTTTGCCTATATCAAAATATTAAACACTGGAACTGTGGAATATATGGGAGTCTCACTACACATTACAATAATATTCGGGGCCTGATTTACAGCTGGATAGAAAACCAGTTTCAAAAAATGGTAAGAAATGCGGCTTGTGTAAAATATGTTGTACCAAGCCCGGGCATGACTTTTGGCCAGGGCCCAACGCACTTCAATGGGCAGGAAAGTGGCATTCACACTATACGATGTGTGACCTGGGTTCCAGTCATTAGACATGAAAAAGGTTGACCATGTCTAGATAGCCAACACATGTTAGACAGGCAATATGTCGACAGGGACAAAAGGTCGACACAGAAAAGGCCGACATTGATAAGGGTTGACAGGTAAAAAAGGTCAACATTTTTTTTTAGGGTTAGACACTTACTGGAGGGTCAGGTTTAGGCACCAGAGGGGAGGTTTGGCACCAAGGAGAGGGTTAGGGTAAAGATTAGGGTTAGAAAAAAGAAAAAATGTGTCGACCATTTTAGGTTAACTTTTTGACCAGTCAACCTTTGGTACCTGTCGACCTTCATCCATGTTGACATTTTCTGTGTCATCCTTTTATCCCTGTCGACCTATTGTCTGCCTAACATTTGTTGTCTATCTAGACATTGTCTATCTTATTCTTGTCTATCTTTTACACCAAACTCATGTGACCCAGTCGACAATGCAATGTAACAATACATTGCGTACGCCATACACAGTGCACAATCCGGTGTAGGATGGCGCAATGTGTTGTTACATGCTGAATATAACAGCACTGCGTCATTCATTGCATCGTCCTAACTGCTGTTTTCTGGGCGTCCATAAATTAGCCACTGCAGCAGGAAAGCCCTCTGCATCTGGAGACCCACTGTGTCTGCTACAGCTTAGACTTACTTAGAAGGCTGGTCGCTGCCTGGTCTGCAGCCGCCAGCTTTCTAAGGAGCGGTAGGACAGCAGCGGGCGCAGGAGAAGGACTTCAGATAAGTACTGGTTGTTTGTGCGTGTCTGTGTGTCTTTATGTGTAAGGGGCACTACTACTGTGGGCACTACTACAAGGGACACTACTACTGTGGGCAATGTATAGGGGGCAGTACTATTGTGGGCATTGCATAAGGGGCACTACTACTGTGGGCATTGCATAGGGGGCACTACCAGGCATCACGCCATGCTGCTGGAGGGAGAGGTCGGAAGAGTTGTGGTGCCGTGAGGAGCAGCGTCTACCGGGGGAGAAGAGTAGAAACGAAGAAGCCAGACCTCAGTCATGTAGATAAGGTGAGTAAGTGGGAAAAAGTTGGGCAGGGCACCAAGGTTGCCAGATCCGTCCCTGGTCCCTTTAATAAACACATTTTTGGTCAAGAGAAAATTACTCTGAAATCAGGTAAAATTGTTTTTTTTTTCCTCTGTACTTAATTTTGTTTGCTTTAATGATATGTATTTACTAAGGCAATTTAAATGCAAATTTTGACAAGGAAAAACAGGTGGATTTGAAACTGGCGGCGGATGGGGGGTTGAGAGGGCCTATTTTGACAGTCCAGGCCCCCACAATTTCTGATGGCAGCCGTGGGCACTACTACTGGGCATTGTATAAGGGGCACTACTAAAAGGTGCACTACTACTGTGGCCATTGCATAAGGGGCACTACTACTGCGGACATTGTATAGGGAACATTACTACTGTGGGCATTGTATAAGGGGCGCTACAACTGTGGGCACTGTATTAGGGGTACTACTACTACTACTGTGGGCAATTTTTACAGGGGGCACTACCACTGTTTGTGCAACTTTTCCCCTTAAAATGCATCTTATTCACAAACCAATGCAAATAGGATGCACAAGCAGATTCTGCTGATTAAAATGATATGATGTGGTATGCCTATGTTCTGTGTGCGAATGCGGCAGTATCTGTATACAAAATACTACATTACAGTGTCACAGCCACTGACACTAGAAAGTAGCATGTTGCAGGCAGATATGACCGCAGTCGTACACAGAACATAGGCATGCTGCATTTCATTTTAATCAGAAGCTGCATGTGTGTTCTATTCGCATCACAAATTACTGCTATACTCTCACATTTTCTAAACTCTCACCCTATTACATTTGGCCCCATGTCTGTCAGACCAACAGACAATTTGTAAGTCCAGAGGAGAATAACAGCTAACTCTGGCCCCAACTGGGACAAATTTACAATGTCCCCTGAGGAAGCCGCTGATCTATTGCTAAAGGCGGAGAAACGCGTAGAGCCATCTTGGTGAGATGCTATGACCGGTCATTACTAACATTATTCCTCCAGACTTGACACCACGTGCACAGCTAGCTTGGAGAATTAGAGACGGTGAGGTACACACCGCTAACAGATCTTTGTCTATTCACCCATTCTATAGACAGTGCAGCATGACACATTGATAGGTATACAGCCGCAGCACATCGGCTATGCTGGGAAGTATAAACATACTGAATCGCTATTTGTGATGACAGATGACTTGTCAGTGATTTTAATTTCATATGAGCTATTTTGCTAAATAGTGCATATGTGCCCAGTGCGCGATCTCTGGTGAAAGATTGACTTTTCACACTGTCTGTCAGAGCTATCTATGCATCTTTCTACAAAGTGACAGGAAGACATTTCCTCATGTTATTATGTTGCAGTTTGAAACAAGGACTTAATTGACTTTATGATTGGATCTGTCTGTCTGCAACAGTGCATACAAACTTCCAACTTTCTTTGACACTAGTTGTTGGAATTGAACCATTGGAAATTTGTCCCAGTTGGGGCCAGAGATAGGTGTTTTTCTCCTCTGGACTTACAAACTCCTGGGCGGCCATGGTCATAGGTTACATCATATTCATTGTATTGTAATTTACATTTATGTTTTTTTATGAGTGTGTTTTTTAATGAGTACATTTTATTGTTTCTGACAGCGCCTTGGAACACTTTTTCTCTTTCTATGTGCTAGTTGCGAGCGGGCAGATATATTCCCCGCTCTGGTATTCCGGGCAGAAGTCAGAGATTCACCCTACTTAATACTACTTGACTAGTACAGCGCCCGATTTTTTTCTCTCTCTTTTTTTTACAACAGACAATTTATCCAATAGCCTAAAACCCAGCAGATATTGTGGCCATATATTGTGAGATATATCACAGTGCATGGCCACACGATATCTGCATTCCTCCCTGTAAAGGAACAGGGGAAATGTCGGTCACTCGAGCCAGGGCAGCACATACATTGCCCACTAGGGCCGATTAGCAGCTCACAAATGATCAGATCTTTCAGAAATGCTGGACGATTTGGCATGACCGACAGACTGATAAATTGTGGCTAGTTGCCCAAATACACTGTACAGTTATCTGATCAATCCGTCGTTATCTGGAGGATTGGCCAAATAATTGTATAATGTATGCCCAGCATTAATGTGTGTTGCAACTGTGAGGGACTTGATCATGCAAAATTGTTTGACCCCTTAACACAAAATTACATAGAATATCTGTACCCACCACTCCTGACATCAGAATTAATGACAGACATTAATGGACAATGAGGACAAGAACCATTTTGTTTACTCCATTAAATTTACACTGTTCACAACTAAATGCAGTTTGTAAAAAGCAACAGCACTAGTCTGCTGCTGCACAAACCCTTAATATGCCAGTGATTCCCTACTGGAATCTCCTATGAATACTAAAGGTAGATTTTATTCTGTGATGTCTGTCAAGTTTTCTCTAATTAGAGAACTTTAAATAAAAAGATGTATTCAGTATATTACTAACTAAAGCCAATGTATGTTTCCATTGTATGGATTAAGAGAGTAATTGCTGGACAATTCCAATTAGCAACATTTGTATAGAAACACGGAACTGTAAAGTTCTTACCACTGATTTATCTTAGCCGATCAGTAAAGAATACGCTCGTACATCAAATCCAAGAGCTCTGGACATATGTGCGTAAGATATGACTTGCTCCAAAGTTTCTCCAGTCATCTATCCGGTTTCACCATTCTTCTGATGAAACTGCTTATTTTACAGGTACCAGCTGAATGGTTTACATTGTATCATCACAAATGTGTACATTTTATAGTCATATGTAAAATAACATCTATTGTTTAAAAAATAATTTAGAATTTTCTATAATTTAATCATGTAGGAATAGATGAGACGTTTTTATCTTGATAGTTGTAAAATGCTGCTGAATACATCCTCAGGAGGTAATGTAGCTATTTCAAAATAGCTTATACAATACCCCATAGTTCATGGAGCCTGTACGAAATTTCTTTAAGTGCAACAGCAAAAAAAGGAATTATGAGGTGGGACTGCTATGAGTGGTGAGCCAATCGCTACTCACCACATCATCAAGATGCCCATGACAACAGCTATATACATAGCCACTTCACACATGGAAGGCAGTCTCTAAAGGCAGCAAGTAGGCCTGGAAGAAGAGGTTGACAGAGGATGCTGTAATCAAGAAAACTGATGCAGCACCCAATGAGCAATGAGACCAGGAAGAAGGTGCCTTATACAGTGGGGAAAAGCACAGAGGTGGAGAGAAGTAGCAGGGGAACGCCAGCGGGAAAATCCAGGAGTAGCAGCACAGCATACTTTGAGAAGAGCTGTCAATGTGCCCCAGCTGTCTTCTGTAAAGTGTTGGAGCAGATAAGGGTCTATCAGTGTGCAGGCTCCAGGTCCAACACAAGGGCCCGAGCTTAACCCTACGACCAGCCCAGAACTCTGCCCAAGCCCCAGCCCATTTCTGAGATCAAGCCCCAGGTGATAGTCAAGGTCCACTTTCAACACAAAACACTAAGGGCATCATTTAGCTTGGATCGCAAGTCTACAATTGCACACACCCACACATTGCGAAAATATTCAAATGGATGCGATCGCAGTACTATACCAAGATGCCCACCAGCTTATAAAGCTGCCCACTCCCATTACATACATCCGCAAGTCAGCGAAAACATCAGTAACATCGAGTAACATTGGACCCATACACAGATTTGTGGTTGAGCTTGATATGACTCACAACCTGCAAAGCTTCCTGTCACCATTTAGAGCTCTGGCTGCATATGCCATCGCTGGGGCTTAATTATGAATGCCCGTGTAACAACGTTAAAATGCACAGACACACATGCGTTCCTTCGACCTCCCCCCCTCTCCACCCAAAACGGCACTTGCTGTCAATCATTTCTCCATGCCACTAGGTATTTGCTGCATTCGCAATCGCATTGGCCAGTTTGCACTCGTGCACGGCATACGCAGACTGCAAACATCGACTGAGTGCGTGCGAATGCAGACCTGCGATCCAAGCTGAATGAGGCCCTAAGCCTGTACTCTTCCTCCCGTAAGGACCAAACCTATTGGGTTTGTATTTGCTTGCACCTCCAGGCCACAGCCCATCCCCTTGTATATACCTGGGGGTGGTGTCACACAGACCCAGTGGTTGATTCTCCCCTGTGTAACTGTGCTGGCGCAAAGTCATCAGTAAGGTGGACTCCTGCAAGTCACTAGATATAAGTGGGGCCTTTACATTCCATTCTGCCCTTGGATATTGTTTTGATATATTGTTATTGTTTAATCTTGTGTAACATTGCATTGCAGTGTTGTCCATTTAGTGGTTAAGTCCATACAGTCACTTTAAATATACAACTTATTTTCAGGTAAAGTGTAGGTTGTGGTCACTTGCAGGTTTCACCAGTACAGCGAATGAAGAAGGAGCAGAAGCTGGTGAGGGCGTGAAGATCTCTCTTATAACCTGTCCCGTATTTTCAACTAGGGACAGTGATCATGGAGGATGTAAAGAAAAAAATATTTGTAATTAAAATAAAGCACTTATTCCAAAAATAATAACTTATTAATACATTTTTCTTTACTTTAAATTCCCAAATTCTGGCTTTCAGATGCACTGTCCGTGCACAGAATTCCCCAAAGCTGTTTGGCAAATCACTGCTCTGGTTCCCAGGCGACTTTTCTTGTTAATTTGTAGCGATAAAATCAGCGCTATAAAGTATTTTCTATGACCCATATTGATAAATAGACCCATATTTACAGATTGCAGTTAATTACATAAAAAGAAAAATACTGCTGTATATCATGCTTACTTTTTTCAAAAAAAGAAAAGCACAATACTATAAATGTTGTTTCAGTCAACTCATAAAATGTCCCTTGGCTAAAGATTTCTAGTATCTAAAAAATAAGAGTTATTTCACTCTATGTAGTCTCTGGTGAGACAGTGTACCTGGAAAATTAAGTGTTTCTACAGCAACAGAGCTAGATGACATTTCAAGCACATATAACTCTAGTTCTCAGACTATCATGTTATCACCAAAAGTGACCTCAATACTAATAGCATTTCATAATTTACTGTAAATTATATGCTTCTTTGTACAGAGGTCATATAATGCAGCAGCTCTCTCACCAATGTACGATGCCACTGCTTTTATCTTTTGTTAAACTAATTGCACACTTTATTGGAAGGCACTGCAGGGGGTTTTATGATGTAGGCATGATGTTAGCATTATTGCCTCACAGCACTGAAGCCGTGGGTTCGATTCCCACCATGGCCCTATATGTTTGTGAGTACATGTAGTAAATATAGATTGTAAGCTCCACGGGCAGAGACTGATGGGAATGGCCAAATATTCTCTGTAAAGCGCTGCAGAATATGTGAGCGCTATATAAATTACTGGTAATGAACAATAATTGTGTAAGTTTAATATTAACCCATTCAACAGCTATATATTACATGGGTGTGGTATACTGGGTTGACATGAAAATGTCGACATGGCCAAAATGTTGACATGCAGTATGTTGACGTTCATCTTGTGTACACTGCTGAAATGCCAACATGATAGTCCCTGGTGGTCTAGCAGTGTCTTAACTGGTCCCAAAGGCAGCGGCGTCTTTAGCTTCCGGGTCAGGGCGGTCACGTGAGGAGTAGTTATGATGGAGACATCTGACGAGAGGTGTTCCAGTGAGTATTCTCCCGCTATTTCTAACCCCTACCCAGGTGCGTAGGAACGATTTTATGTTGGGGGGACGCAACATAAAATCGTTCTGGCACCCACTCCCCCTCCCTCCCTCTTTCTGAGCGGCGGCCGTGGATGGTTAGGTCTAGACTATACAAGGCTGATGGACCTTTGATGTCACACCCACGTGACCCAGCCTGAAAGGGGGAGGGGCGGGGATGGTAACGGGGGACCAAAAGTGTCCCCTCGCCACGCTTCGGGCATGGTGGCTCGCTGCGCTCGACACAATTATTTATTCCCCCTCTATGCCCTAGTGGATGGTAACGCAGGAGCGGTCCAGCCTCCTGCAGCGGTCACGTGGTGGATACGTCACAGAGGTCCTTTCTCCAACTTGGAAATAGCAGCAACCGGCCGTGGATGCATTGTAGATCTAGAGCTATAAGTTACTTTCATACATTAAATGTAACAGGCATAACAAATACAATATATCTGAGTATACTGCATTAATTCGTAACCAACATTGTTATACAGACACTATACTCTTTCAATACAATATACAGTGACCCTTTATGAAGGCAAGGTAGTGAGTAGTCAAGTGCTTTCTCTAGCATAGTCTACAGTTTTGATTATTATACAGATCATCTATTTTCTTATGTATGATGCATCCCTGCCATATGCTATGTGGACTTTTTTTTTTTTTCAAAGTATGTTATAGGTGCAAAGCATAGCAAGATACTGCCAAATAAAATGGTTTAATAAGCATCACACATTTTGTTATATAGAAGGATAACAATAGCATGGCCGTTCCCACCTCATGTAGTAATCAAAATAATGGTTATAAGAGATTTATGCCATGCTTAAAAGAGGATGGGGATTACAGAACAGTCACCCAGCAAATAACTTCTTCTCATTAAAAACACTGCACTGGGTCCTGATCCTCGGGTTGGACATTTTGTGAATGGAGATGTTATGTACAGTATATAACCTTCCAATCAATTGGTTAAAACCCTGTAAATGTACTACATGTAATTATGTTTAGAAATATAAAGTATAATTTATAGTAAGTGTAGGACTCTTAACTAGACTGCTATCTAACATTTTGGAAAATGCATGGATTTTTTTATCAATGTCAAATATATATATATATATATATATATATATATACACACCGGTATATATATATATATATATATATATATACATACATACATCTACATCTACATAATATATATATATACACACAAATATATGTATTATATATATATACACATATACAGTATATAAAAAACTTTCAGCTAAAAAAAAGAGCCAGATCATTGTTTCTCTTAATTGGCATTAACGCTTGCCATTGCTATGGGAAAACTGATCTAAGTGCATAATACACTATGGTGCAGGGAACTTTGAAATGTATTAATAACCATGCTTCTAACATTCTGTTAAAGTAATGTACAAACATCCACCAGTGTTGTATTTCAACGCTCATCTATATGAGCTGTAAGGGAACATAAACTGTAACTGATGCCCTGCCAACATTAGGGGCTATATTTATGAAGCAGCGGCTTCACGGCGGGTTTCAGGTGAAAAATTAAAGCAGCACTAACATTAAGTGTAAAGCATGCCGGGCTTTACGCTTCAAGTTAGTGTCAATTAACATTTTTATCTGAATGGCGCAGAGAAGCGCGGCTTTTCTTCTTAAATAAATGCATTTTCTAGTGGAAATACAGAGCTCCCACACTTTGTACCGTCCTCTAGTTTTCCAACCATAAATGTTATTAGTTTTTTTTGCAGAAACAGTAAGGAGGGGGAGGGGATACAGGGCGGCAACTAGGGGTGTGCACAGGGCCTTGGGGGCGGCACCGTCATTTCCCCACAGCACCTGCATTTGGCTTGTAGGGTCCCTGGAACAGCACCCTGCAGCACTACTGTAGAGCTGCCCTGAGCCTCCTTAGCAATGCTGTACTTCCCGGTGCCAACTACCGTGCCCCCTAATTGTGATGCAATTACATCACGTTTGGGGATGGGTTTGGCACAGGGTGCGAATTCGCCCCTTCTCCGGCACTGGTTACAGCCTATAGGCTCCTTTTTCACTAAAGAGATTTCTTGGGATCACTCCCCAAATACCTGTACTGTGCACATGAGCAGCAGGTAAGCCAGGTCAGAGCCAGGTAGCAAAGTGATAGATAAAGCGATCACTTTACTTATCATTCTTTGTCAGGACAATCTCTTATCAGAGTCACTGTCCTGGCAAGAGGTTTTGGTTAAATTGCCATTAAAAGTAATCTGTTATCACTGCAAATAGCAGCAATTACATATTACATTTATTGCATACTTACCTACTCTTCGGCAAGGTGAGGGAGGCTCACGATTTTTTGGTTAGTCCCCCGCACCCCCGGAAGAGTGGCTGATGATCTCACATCCTGCCCACTTCTTAGTGAAGTGGGGAAAATAATACCAGGAATCCGCTGTCCGTGAAGAAGGGGAGGGGCTTACTAACGCAATTACATGATAATCGTGTCATCTGGCCCATTCCCTATTTAAATATGCATGATTTGTGGCATTTTGCCGTGAGGAGGCGGGGCCTAATGACATCCACATGCATCTTCTCTACGGGCTTCTCCTGGAGAGGAAACGATAAAATCAGGCAAGTATGATTTATTGGTTCAGAACTGTATCATTTCTTCATGAAAGGGCACACTGTATATTCTAATTATAAATAAGATTAGATTCTGCTTTGAGTTCTATAAATGTTTTCTACAAAAATGTGTATTGCAGTATTTTGAATATATTTTTTAATACTGGCGCTAGCAATTCATTTTTCAGGCCAAGTATTCTAAAAATTCTGCTGTTTCCCAGATTTGAGCAGTACTGAATTACAAATTTCATAGACATACAGAAATACGTGAGCCTAAATAACAATAAGGCTTAGTGGGTACGCATTAAACAGGTAACTACTGTACTATATTAAAAAAACAAAACACAAATACCCTATAATGTCCCCCTTTGGGTGCATAGTTATTACCCAATTACACAATCCAGCATTTATTACATTCACATTAATTAGTTAAATACATATATTTTTAATGGTATTTCCATATTTTTTTTATAGATTCGTTATATAAAATTTGTGGTAAGTTTTGGTCCTTATATGATGTTCATTGTGTAGATTTTTTTTATTACTCAGCTACAGTTTATTAATAATAGAGTTTTATATGAGAAAATCAACATGTACTGTAGACTTCCAACTACTGCTTACTAGACATTAAGAGACATGCATACATTTTTAATTAGCTATAAATGCAGGCAAGTACAGCGGTCACCTCCACTGGAGAGAGTTGTTGATCTTACCAGTAATTATAACCCATAATCCCTAATGGGTAGTTGGTGAAACTAAGTCAGTCTTTAGCAGAATGACAAGTGAAAGCCAGCTCTGTATTTAAATTCTCATTAGCACAATTCACCTTCAGAATATCAAATTCACAGGAGCATTTTGTTTAGTCAAATCACATTCTCTCAAAATAACGAACAAACACACTGCTCATATACTGAAAATCTTCTTTAAATCCATACTTAGGCATTTGCGTCAAAAGTACAGGTGCAATTTGCGCAATAAAGGGGCATTTACCTGTTTAGGTTCAGTTGCAGATATCTTACAATGGGCAAAATTTACTAAGTGGCGGTTTGACGGCGGTTTCTATTCTATTCTAAACCCCGGCGGTTTGGTGGCGGGTTCTATTCTGTACTAAACCCCGGGGGTTTGGTGGCGGTTTTGCAGTGGTTTCTAAATGACAGCCCTGTTCTATTATATTCTAAAATGTGTTTTGACTGTGGTTTGGCTGCGTTTTTGCTATCTGCAGATTTACTAAGGCCAAAACTGCTGCAAAACTGCCATCAAAACACATTTTAGAATAGAATAGAACAGGGCTGTCATTTAGAAACCACTGCAAACAGAATAGAACCCGCCACCAAACCCCCGGGGTTTAGAATAGAATAGAAACCGCCGTCAAACCGCCACTTAGTATATTTTGCCCAATATGTGCATTTGAAAAAAAACATGAAAATTCTTAGAACATGTAAGTCTATAAATGCCAGCATGCCCAGACAGTTTATGACTACATGGTTTTGCTGGGATCAGTAGTACCAAAGGAAAAAGGCTGACTACTCTATTTTCATTATTTATTACCCCAACAACCACCGAGCTCAGTTGTTGGGAGGAGTCCAAGTGCTTTTGTTTTTTTTCTAGAGGAGGGGGCCCATGGGTATATGATGTCTACAGGTAGAGAAGGCAAACAAACAGTATGGTAAATTGAGGTGAAGCATCACAAGTGAAAACAATAAAAAAATGCAAACACCAATAATACTGGAGTCACCGGGCCAGGATATAGAAAATCATGTATTAAATAGATGGGATCACATAGTTATCTCTGTGCATAAACATACCAAAGTCTGCACGTCACTAAGGGAGAGAAGGCCAAAGTAGAGTAAGCAAAATGAAGGACCTCCATTGTTAAGCTGTGATTTTATTTGGCTATTATTTTGTGTTAAGGGGTGGGTTGTTCCAACATTTGGTAAGCACTGCATAGGCAGCTATCAGAATGTGCAGTGTGCCATACTTGTTATAGGAGGGAAAATAGAAAAGGAGAAGTGCTAGTTCTGGGGTCTAAGTAATAGGGGAACTTATGGCTAGTGATATGAGATTAATTAATTCAAATAATATTAGTTGTTGCTAACATCCTTTGACGTGGCCATCTTCCAAACTGGTCTCCTATAAGTGGCCCAGCAACTTTGTGTTTCCTATAAGTGGCCCAGCAACTTTGCCTAAGCACCAATTGTTGCACTTTAGTTGGAGAATGCCGGTTCTCGCGATTATACATCCAGGTTAAGTCACGAGAACCGTCATTCTCCGACTTAGCAGCGCACTGAATTGAATAGCTCTGGGAGCTCCCTCCCGGGACTATTCAAAATCGCATTGAACTGAATCACAGCCCTAGATGACCTTCTTTCTTTGAGCTGTCACCAGATCTACTGTACTGTACTAACAAATCATTTACATATTTTTTAGTATTAGACATGTTCATAGCCAACAAAAACTAATTCTATGTGCAGTACACAAGTATGAAATACTTTATGCAGAAACATGTTATCCAGATAGGTCAAAAGCTGAGGGAAAAAAAATAATTGTTAAGTAATTATGTTACACAAACAGACATTTATTTTTCATCGACTATTTTATTGTACAGTAATTCTGAGGAAATGCCAAGAAATATACAGCAAATACAAAGGAGTAAGCCCAAATCTTTCCTGATCTTAGCAATGTCCACATACATGGAGGCTATTTAAAACATTATTATATGGATATGATAAAAAGGAATGTAACTTCCTGGAGGGATATCTTTATATTGTGGATAAAATGTATCAATCAATTAATATTCTCTCAACGTTTCCCTAAGTATTTCAGACTGCTCGGTTGTTTTCCATCCTCCTTACTAATAACACTCAGATCAAATATATTTGGTCTGGCAGGTGCCCAAGATTTCATCTCCAGATCTTATACATGCAGGGTAAGAATGGTGAAGTGGGTGTACCTAATTTCCAGAAATAATGACATGCCTCCACCTTTTCAAGCAATTCTGGGCAGATCTAGAGGTAGACTTTCAGATGATGTTTTCCCTGAGCTCTTCAGGATATCCATGTTGACCACAGTTGAATTAATTAGTACCTCAGTCAAATGATTTAACCACCTGTGCTCAACCATGGATATCTCTAAAATCAGAACTGTTGGGGTGCCTTGAAGACCACGTTTGGGAACCTCTGTCGTAATCAATGGTGACTTAAAATATAGAGCCTGAGGCAATAAGAACATACAAGACACTTCTATCATCCACAACTTCTATTCCTCAAAGTCACTGATTCCAACATCTCAAAAAGAAAAAAGAAAACTCAATAATTACTGCGCTGGTACTAATTTGTTATTAAATATTTATTCTTAATAGATCCATGTTTGCTCTCTATTAATAACCAGGGGAAGACTTTAATACATGCACATATATAGCATGTATTAAAAAAATATAAAAATAAAAAATAAATTCCCACATATAGCAGCAATGTTCACATTTAGCAAAAATGTCTAGACATAATTATACACATAAAATGATTTATACAGTCAGGTGCATAAATATTGGGACATTGACAGAATTTTCATATTTTGGCCTCTATTCACCACCACAATGGCTTTGAAATGAAACAAACAAGATGTGCTTTAACTGCAGACTTTCAGATTTAATTTGAGGGTAATTACATCCAAATCAGGTGAACGGTGTAGGAATTACAACGGTTTCTATATGTGCCTCCCACTTTTTAAGGGGCCAAAAGTAATGGGACTATCAACTCAAAAGCTATTTCATGGACAGGTGTGGGCTATTCCCTCGTTATTTCATTATCAGTTAAGCAGGTAAAAGGTCTGGAGTTGATTCTAGGTGTAAAATTTGCATTTAGAATCAGTTGCTGTCGACTCTCAATATGAGATCCAAAGAGCTGTCACCAGGGCCGTAGCTAGGGTAGTGCGGCCGGTGACAATCGCACAGGGCACCGCAGGGCAGGGGGCGCTGTTTGGGCCTGTCAAATTTCTGTTTATTATCATTCTTGCTTGTAGCTTCCTCTTATTTCATCCCCAGCCATTGTGGTGGTGAATAGAGGCCAAAATATGAAAATTCTGTCAATGCCCCAATATTTATGCACCTGACTGTGTGTATGTATATATATATATATATATATATATATATATATAAAACTCTTCAATATCTATTACTACTTTCAATTGTTAAGATCCAGGTCTCACAATGAATTACTGTATCAGTTATAGGCAAGTCTGCAACTTTGTTGATAGTGGTCTGGTTAGTAAATATAGAACAACTTTGTTGCCATTCCCCAAGTTCTCATTCAATGTAAGAAAATACGCTGAGCAGAAAGTTAGTGGTTATTAGCAAACAGTTATGTAAGTACTGGCGTCCCAGTCTTACAATTAGATTGCGCAGGCAGTCTCTTATATGTTTATATATTACCTCAGTCCAAAAAAGCCAGTGCACGTTCATCTCACGGTATCACAGTGCACTGGCTTTTTTTGGACCACTATTACGTGCAGCAGGTACTAATTAGACACCATTACATATCTAATTAGAGCCAGGAAGTGTAGTGAATCACTACTGATTCCAACATATTAACAAAAGAAAGGGCCATCTATTACAAATCTTTCAAACATTGATACAGTATACTCCTCTAGCACAGGCAACATTAAAAACAGACCCTCTCATGACACTACAGTGTATTAATAAGTAATAAGGGAGCTATCCCACTTAAACTTACTTGCTTACTGTATAATTCACACTGTATTTTCAAGAAGAATGTGTACAGTATCTCTGATGGATCATTGATCAGTGGTGTTACTATTGGTGGTGACATACGGTGCGGCACTTAGTAAACCCTCATGCGCATTTGGATGGTGTCACCCAGTGCGGCCCGCACTCGCCTAGTGATGCCACTGCATTTATTACAAATATATGATGAAAGCACTAGTACTGCAGTTTTTCATATTTAACTTACGTTAAAAATATTTTATGTTCTTGTAAAGAATTTTTTTTTTTAACATTTACTGTTTTTAACGAATGATTTATACAAATATAGCGAGCAACTCAAACTTTCCCTTTTGATACTTATGTAGTACGATTGGTGCAAGTAATTTTAATTTACTAATAAACCATAATGAATTCATAGTGAAAAACACAAAGCTCATAAGTGGAATCACTAAATCTTAGAGAACACACTAGTAAACACAGAGCTATAATAGGCTCTATTTTTTAAGCACTAAGACATAAACTGAATCTGAAATAGAATATACACTGACCAAAACAATAAAGATGATTTCCCACAATTACGTGGTCCAGAAGCTTAGTACAATATATCCAAGGAATGATTTGCTACAGTAAATACTATTTTTATGGTCCAGTCTCAGTATTAGAACTTTATGGGCTCTATTAAGTAAATTGTATGCCAAGTTAATATAGCCTTTCTTCCCATTTGGCAGCAATGGAGATTTGTTTTTCAAAATATAATAATATACATATTTTTATGGAATCTTCAAGCAGCTATGGTTGCTATGGATTTGCACCGCATATGTCATACTTCATTGGTTACAGAAATCGTTACTACAGAAACCATAGGTGTTAATGCTACTAGCCTAACTGCAATTTAATTTACTGAAAATGCAGTTTTTCTCCAAACTTTACAGAAGAAGATAAATAATAACTTATTGTGTTAATAATGTCTATCAACAAGCCTTTGTATTTTGGGGCGGCCATGTGATATGTCTGCATATTATCAGGCTTATGGTGGCACAGATGCAGTGGCGTCAACCTAATCACTTTACTATTTACTAATTTTTAACATTTAATTAAGGCTGAATGAGGGAGGTATAACTTCAATTTATTTAGATTATACCGATGGCATGCAATTAGGACAATGAAGAGTGATAATAGGAATGCAGTGGCACATAAAAGGGAGCCTTAAGGTGCTTATCCACTAGCAGATAGTGGAATGACAGTACGATTACAACATTGTAATCGTACAGTCATTCCTCTTCCCCTGCAGTGCCTACACTGAACATGGTCAATCTGTCTTTGTTCAGGTGATTGATGTCGAAAACGACCAGCGGGAGCGCGCATCAATAGTCATTTTCGACACTCTCATGCCCGATTCATGCACGATTAATGAGCGATTGCACGTTTACGATGTGGTAATCGTGCAATCGCTCATTAATATCTGCTAGTGGATACGCGGCTTAAGGGTAAAATAAGATATAGAGCTGGAGAACTTTGCACTTGTATTAGTGTATAATGAACCAGTGCTGAGCAATTCCCTGTCCTGGAAGAAAGAGTTTATCTTTGTGAATGAATGCAGCATGGCATATTGTAAGACTAAAACTGTACTGCAGTTTCTACAGCTGCAATATTAGAATAAACATATAGAATTCCAGGAATGTTTACCTCTCTGTACACACAGTGGGATATCTGCCATGGATGCATGGTGTGCAGTGTACACATGCCATAAGTCAAGGAGGACCTGCTCTTGCCCATTTACTTAAAGGCCCACATTGCACCCAGCGTTGTGCAGCCAGGTTGAAACACATACTCACCATTTAGTGCAAGGGGCTGAAATAGTCCTCCTCCATGCTGCCTTCAATCGTGTTCCCCCCTAGCACATATCCCACAGCCTTCTTGGGGACTAAGCCATTCCCAGGCTATTATCATATAATTCCAGGTGAGGCACAGAGCAGACTTCACAGCGATCAGTATTTTGGCACAACAGTCCCACATTTTGGGGACTAGCCTGCCATCCCCCCTGTGGGCTGCAGAGTCCCACGGGAGGAGAGGTTAAAGATATTTTCACAGTTTTTACACTAATGGAGCCTTTTTGGATTTGGACACGCAATAAAGAATTCCCCTAATTTGTCAATAATAGCTCCAATGCAAACTGGATATATTAGTGACTGAAATAGTCGTTACTATTAGATCCATGGATCCATTTGTAATGTCTAAATAAGCTATCCCAAGAAAACACAAAGCCTGCTTTCCAGGAGGCAATGTGTAGCGTCACGTGGTGACATCAACAGGGCTCACTGCAATGTGGAAGCACTACTTTACAAGCTGTTTGTACGTAGTTCCAAGAACCAAACAATATGAAATGCCAATCAGCTGTGTGATACCAGCAGATACAACTATAACATTATAATAAGCAATGTAAACTAACACACACGTTTCAATCCTGCAACGCTCTCTATACAAATTTTTATAATATACTTATATTATCATATTTATAATTAGCTACATATCCTAATTGTAATGTTATATACCCGGGTGTGTTATTGCATGCTAAGAGCAATGTCTGGCTTGCACAGTGAAACACTGATTATATGTAGATGAATTAACCACTAGACATTACTGCAAGGTCCTAATTTCATATCTTTATGGTCCATGACACTAGCAAAAAACTAGTGGGTAAAAATAAAATGACCACTAGTAAAGACTATCACTTCTCTGGGTTGAGAGCAACACATTGTGCTTGAACATGAAGTTGAAAAGGTTTTCAAATTGTTTCCTGTGAGGAGAGGGAATATAGTAGTTTGATAGATTGCTCCTGTTGCCAAAGAAAGGCCCTTATTTTCTTTTCAAAGCACAACTGCTAAAACATACTTTCCCAAATCCAAAGTACAATGCGGAGGGTCAGACTGGTTCCTGGGTCAGTCTTTGGTCAGATCAGATCAAAGAAGCTAAATACAGTTATGACCTATGAACAATGATCCTTTAGAAGTTAATGATGTTACAGATCAAGACAATGAAGTCTTGAATAAGTATTTTTGTCTAAAATGTTACATTTCTCAAACATAAGAAAAACACTTTGCTCTAATGACAAATACCACAAATTGAAATTCAACGTCACTTACAAAATGTTTATATTGCTTAACACACAACATCCTATGTCTACCATCAGCTGCAGTGCCATTTACATTTAGTGTTGGATACTGTATACATACATATATGAAATATATGATTAAAATCACTTATTATTGCTAAACGTGGCAGAAGATTATGTTTAAAATACTTTAGAAATTTGAAATATTTTCCTCATTGGAATAATTCCACAAAAGAACAAATCCTGAGTGTCAGGGGTGCTTATTTACTTAAATGACACATTGATTGCTGTAATACAACAAACTTTTTGTTTTGAAATTCAGAAAATGAAATAAAACATTTGATTAACTGCTAATAAGTTGATAAAGAAGCTTGAGGAACCCTATGTTACTTACATTCAAAATCCCTAATCTTATAGCACATCCCCTTTTAAATCTTATTATAGAGGGGTACATGTCAGAAATGAATGGTTATTGTATTGCCCATTATTAATGGTCCATTAAGATTATGCCTGATACAGTGCTTGCTGAAAAATCTCAGCTGAGTAATTGGTCACAAAAGCAATCCTTGGACTACTGTACCTCCTCACTCCAGTTTCCAATCTCTCCTGTACTAGTACTTAAAGGGTACAAAAAAGAAAAAGGAAAATAAAAATATAAAGATATTGGTCACATAAATTAATAATAATTATTAATTGACTATATTAACACTAGTACACAATAAGTACAACAGTAACATATACAGTGGGTAGATATATTTACATGGTGTATAAAAACCATTTGATATAGCAACTTGTTAACTTTATATTAGTTGCTTTTTTTAGTCTAGCTCAGCACTATGGATATGAGAGTTGTGCTGTTTGACTTGTGGGGATGTCACTGATGTTGAATACTCTAGCACTACTGTCCCCACTACAATGATCATCTACATCTTTGATATTATTTTAGATAGACGAGGAGGATAAAAATCTTTCTACTATTGCAATATGGACAATCAAACAGTAATAAGAATATGACTAACTACACACCTGTCTTCATATAAAGGGAAGGTAACAGAATTATTTTGCAAGTATCAGTTCCAGAAGATGGCACAAAATAAGCCTCTGTTACTTGTGTGATTAATTTGGATTCTTCTGCCCATAAGGGGTATATGACATGGCACATTTCCCCTATAGATCCACATTTCTTCCAGCAGAATTTCTGTCCTCCTATATTATTAACTACAAATGTGGACAAATGTGTTTCTACCCTTACAGCTCATTGAAACAATGTTGCATTCCTCCTGAAAAGTGATGAAATTAAAAGCTGTTGGGCCTGATTCAAAGGCGAAAATATGCTAATGACTTAGCGGATGTCTTGTGCACAGAGACGCCCATCTCTGGCGTCTCACATCCTCTGTTTCAGTACAAAAGACAAAACATCAGGAACATCGGTTGCACATCGAACATCTGAGCAGCCCTATGCTGTTATGAAAACCAATGGGGAAGGGGAGAGGGAGGAAAAACACAGCACTGATCTAAAGTGTATTGTATGCATGCAGGTGTATATAGTTCATGCTATGGCCACCTCTAAAAGGCATAAAGTTATTATAAACTGATAATAATAAGGGTGGTGGTGCTACCCAGAGTAAATGTATAGGTATCAGAAAAAAAAACAGGGTGTCAGTCCTAGAACTTCAAGAGATGTTAGAAAATTGCATCTGATAAGACAATGCCACACAATAAGTTTGAGTTGCGCCTTGTTGAGATCGTGGTAGAGAGATGAAACAGGAAAGTAGGGGTATAAGATCCAATACTAGGCTCTGCTGTTCCTTTCACACTGAATAGTGGAGGAAGTGGAGTGAGTTGGTATGGGAGCCACTGGGAAAATACAGAAAACAAGTAAAACGTAATGGCAGTTCAGGTAAGTAATTGAAATCGTCCCAAAATATAATACATGCCAATATTGTGATTTACCTGAAAGGCAGATAAAATATGCAGAGACTAAAGATTCTGCAACTATGTTCTGCTGCTCGGTCTCATACACATGTGTAGAGGAGAAGGAGTAAGAGATCTGCTAGTGAGGTAGTCCCATGAAAATATAGTTAAGAGCAGTTTTAGTATACAACCCCAATTTCTGCTGTTGGTTCTCATACCATAAGGCCTTGGACAACCAATGAGAGAATCCTGAGGTTGATACAAAGCCACTGGAAATGTAGAAATAGATATTACTCAATGGTTGCTAATCAAAAGTTATGGCAATATCAATAATCATCATGTGGGACCACATATTTGAAATAGATATACTGTAACATAGAAACAACAGTAATAATGACACCATCTCTTGTAATTCAGATCATAGATGGTATTAATACCTCGTACTCATCCATAGCTAGAGTGTCCTACAGTACATGCACTCTTAACTCAAATGGTATAAGAAGAAATTGATGGTGTCATGTGCAACCAAACATAAAGGAAAATGCTAATTCTGTGGCATAGAGATCAACAGATCAATTATTGCCATAAATAAGATAGTTCATTTGATTATTGACTATTGCTACATTTAGTATATGTATCAACAAATGACAGCCAAATACAATATGTTAGCAGTCATACGGTTAATACCAGATCACGCAAAGTCTAATGGGTTTCATGATATAACATTAGGCATGTCCAATGAATCCTTAGTATTAACAGTCATGAGGTTGATACCATATCATGTGAGAGGTGACAAACACAGTAGCATTGAAAGGGTTAAAACCCTGCAAAATGCATAATAAAATGAGATTTAATAATATAACAGGTTACAAGATATAACATAAGGCATGTGCAAGGAACCTTTATTAATAAATATGTCATAAAAAATGTCAAGCAATACGGTGTACTAGCAATTATGTGGTTAATACCATATCATATGAGGAATGACAAACACTGTAGCACTGAAAGGGTTAAAACCCTGTAATCTGTATAGAAGATTAAATAAACTTACATAACATAACGCTGAGCATGGTATAAGAAATCCCTAGGATGTCCCATCCATCTAGCTATATCAGTGTGTTGTAAAGCAAGGAAACACAGTGGCAGTGAGAAGGTGAATCCTGACTACCGTATCAAATCGGTTCTCATCTGCAAAGACATGACCTAAGTATAGCACTGTGCTGAGGCATGTCCTATAGGACTGCAATTAGACCTGGTGTTGGGGTGCCCCGTGACTGCGCAGTACCTTTAGTCCCTGCATATTCTATCTACCTTTCAGGTAAATCACAATATTGGCGTTGTATGGGCCGATTTATTTCAGAGAGATTTAAATTACTTACCTGAACTGCCATTACGTTTTACTTCTTTTCTGTATTTTCCCAGTGGTTCCCATACCAACCTAAAGATTCACTCATTTGTTGCCCAATGCCAATGGGTAAGACAACCAATAGCAGCAATTGGGGTTGATGACGAGAACCACTGTTACTATAATATTTCCTTAGAGGTTACCAGACTAGGAGATCTCTCACTCTGCTTCCTCCACTATTCAGTGTGAAAGGAGCAGCAGAGCCTAGTATTGGATCTTATACCCCTACTTTCCTGTTTCATCTCTCTACCACGATCTCAACAAGGCGCAACACAAACTTCTTGTGTGGCATTGTCTTATCAGATGCAATTTTCTAACATCTCTTGACCTGGTGTTTTTTAATCATTGTTATACATGTTAATGTTGTATTGTTGAATACATGTTTCTTTTATATTTCGCCTACCACACTTGGGTTATTACAACCAAAAAAATGTTTGTCAGATACAATGTGGTATCTATGTTAGTCTTTTTATACTTGATCCATTATAGTAATAAAAGTTATGTTTTATGTATGTGATTTTGGCTATTAGAGTGCACCCTTCTAGAGTTCTTGGGTTGAAGTTCTAGGACTGACACCCTGTGTTTTTTTTTTCTCAGCCCTATGCTGTCTCAGGGCCTGATTCAGACCCACTCGCGAGCACATAGCGCTCGCAAGAGGGTCGATGGTAGCCCAGTGCACACGCACGGCGCGCGCCACGTGCGTGCACAAGCCCCGTAGCGAGTGAGAACTTCCCTCGCTCCAGGGCTCGCAACAAAACGGGGCGGCTGTCGATGTTGATCGACAGCTCGCCCCGTTTTATAGGCAGGTAGGGGGTTGGCTGCACAAACGGAGGCATTCCTGAAGTGCCGAGACCCTACCTTAGGGTCTCCTCGCAATGCCGATGGTCGCGATAATCGCAACCATCTCCAGCCTGCTCGCACAAGATGTGGGTGGGCACCCACAGCTTAGCGAGCGGGCAGGAAAAAAATAAATAAATAAATCCCCGCCCTGATTCAGAGCAAGCACTCGCAAACAGCGAGCGCCTCTGAATTAGGCCCTTAGTCCGTCTCACCTAAGACGCTGTGGCCTCTACAGCTGCATAACGAATTTGCAGAAACTCACTAGGAAATGCCCAGAATACAGTCCCCCATTACCTCCCCCAAACCCTGACGACCTGTCACTCACTTTGCGAATAAATCCATCACTACTCCATTGGCACATATACAAAGTGCAGCTTTGGCACAATATGCAGTAGCAAAAAAATTCGCACCACTACATATGACATCGATTTTGCATCCACCTCTGTAACAGATCCATTGTCACATGTATACCTGCATGCCTTTGCTATGTCATAGAATAAAGCAAAAAAACTCTGAAAATACATAAATTATTGCTTATTCTCCAAAGATATTCTACAATGCCCTGGACAGATTTGTTGGTAACCCTTATGAAATAATTGGATTTTAGTGATATTTTAAACTAATAGCTTTGTTGAACTATCATTTCACATGTTTTAAATATTCTAATCAGCCATTCAGCCTATTTAAAATGAGAAAAGCAGTCACTCTGCTGTTCGGTCTCATCGTGTGAACACCTTGATCATGGACCAGAGAAGGCAAAGGAGAGAGTTGCCTGAGGAGATCAAAAAGAAAATAATAGACAAGCATGTTAAAGGTAAAGACAATAAGACCATCTCCCAAGCAGTTTGATGTTCCTGTGATCATAGTTGCAAATATTAAGAAGTTTAAAGTCCGTGGGATTGTAGCCAAATTTCATGGATGTGGCTGCAAGAGGAAAATTGTCCCCAGATTACAGTATACAAAAGGATAGTGAGAATGGAAGAATAAGAGCCAGGAAAACTTCCAAAGAGATGTAAGCTGAACTCCAAGGTCAGGTTACGTCATTTTCTGATTGCAGTTTGAGCAATAGTCGGCTCCATAGAAGAGGAGCTAGGAAAGATCCACTTTTGAAAAAAAACAACATATAAAAGCCAGACTGGAATTTGCTAAATTCATAATGACAAACCACATTTCTTCTGGGAGAATGTCCTTTGGACAGAGGAGTCAAAACTAGAGCTTTCAGCAAGTCACATCAGCTCTATGTCCACAAAAAATGAAAAGAACACAATACCTACTGAGAAACATTAAGTAGGCTGTGTCATATTTTGTGATGCTGCATCTGGCAAATAGTGCTTTGATTTTGTGCAGGGCATAAATAAATCTCAAGACTATCATGCTGCCCAGTGACAGAAAGTTCAGTCTCAGTAGCAGGTCATGGGTCCTCCAACAGGAAAATTACCCAAAACACTAAGAAAACCACCCAAAACATTGGAGTGTTCTGATGTGGCCTTCTATGAGCCCTGATCTGAATCCCATCAAACATCTATGAAACGAGCTGAAACATACAGTCTGAAGAAGGCACCCATCCAACCGGAGACAGCTGGAGCAGTTTGTTCAGGCAGAATGAGCCAAACTACCTGTTGACAGGTGCAGAAGTCTCATTGAGAGTAAAAAAATATAAAAATCGCTTGATTGCAGTGATTGCCTTTCAAGGTAGTGCAACAAAAATATTAGGTTAAGGGTCCCAATATGTTTGTCCATGCCATTTCCATTTATTTTATTATTTAAAATGTTCTGTTGAATCAAAAATCAAATACAAAGTCTGATTTCTATTAAATATGGACTAAAAATTATGGAAGCCATTTACTTTTGTCAGTTCTAAATTATTTCAGAGAAAAATAAGGGGTTCATAATTTTTTGTGAAAGGGTACCAACAAATTTGTCCATGTCTGTATGTCCTCATCCTGATTCACAGTAAGAGAGTTCTTTACTTTAATTTTTGATGAGAGCAAGATAACAGGTGCACCTGGGCCATACAGAAAAAGCACTAATAAGTCAATATATATATTGGATGGTGAGTAGAGGCTACAGCCATTATATTATCAGTATCTATAGCTTATATACACTAGTATTTTGCACTCACCGTTCCCTAGGTCTCTCAGGAGTAAATTTACTAAAGTGAGAGTTTTTAGAAGTGGAGATGCTGCCAATAGCAACCAATCAGATTCTAGCTATTATCTTCTAGAAGGTGCTAGTTAAATGTTAAGTAGAATCTGATTACTTGATATGGGCAACATCTCCACTTCTAAAGACTTTCAGATTAGTAAATTATACCCCTACAGTAGCTGTGATGCCCAGTGTTGCCGGAAATTTTTGTTTCACTCTCTTCCTACAATTTCACATCCCACCAACACTCTTTTATCCAGTCTCTCTCAACCACCCTCCCATCTCTCTCTCTCCCTCCCTCCCCCTGACTGTGAATACCCATCTTTTCACTGTTTCTTTATCTTCCCCATCCATCTTTCACTGTCTTTCTTTACCTCTCCTTTCTCCCACCTCTCTGTCTCTCCCCTGGCTCCCCATTGCTATGTCCCCCCCTTTTTTCTATCTTTTCTCTCTCCCCTTTGTAGTAACTGCGGCAGGAATGTGCAGTGCACATTATCGTGTACGCACATGCTTCCTGTAAAGTATACCGCTTTCAGACATACAATCCAGGAAATTTCATGCTCTGACCCGGGAATTTATCCTGTGCAAAATTCGGAGTATTTGGCCGCGACCCCCTTCATACTACACAAATGACCCAGGGAATTCTCGGGTCGACCCCTTTCAGACATAAGCAGGGTTTTTCATTGTTTTACATAGTTTTTCACAGTTTTATTAAAGTGGATGGTAAGTTGCAGAAGGACAGGTGGGGAAAGTGACAGAGGGACAGGTCACTCAAAATATCTGCCACTACTCCCTCTCTCTCTCCCCAGCCACTCTCCTATATGTAGTTTCTCAGCACAGCTCTGTGCAGCAGTGAGAAGCAGGTTCTTACAGGGAGGCTGTAATCTCTTCCTCCCCATCTGCCTTGTTACAGCTGGCACAATTCCCCCGTTGGTGCTGAGGACAGGGGGGGCACTGCTGTCAGTGCTGACACCGAGTTTCCTGCTGCTGCTGGCGGTGATTATGGGCTAGGGGGGCGCTGTTACTGGCGGTGACTAGAGGGAGGGGGCGTGCTGCTACCGGCAGTGATTATAGGGAAGGGGGGAGGTGATCGTATGAGCCGCTGGTGCCGGCTGCTCGGTGGCCAATCAGAAGCTGCTAGGTGCAGCCCGGGAGTAAAATCCCGGGTTGCACCATTCACACTAGAGCAGGGTTGTCTTCCCAGGACTTAAATCATGGGAAATACCCTGGTCAATTGCATGGTCAGCGTTCCGGGAACATACTCCCGGGTAAGTGCCTTTCACACATACAGTACATGAGACCCAAAATGTCTTTAAGGGGTATTACCTGCACAGTATGTGGTATTATAAATTAACAATGAATCACAATAAGTGCTCACTGCCTGTTTGTCACAAAAAATGGCATCTAAAGTCAAATATGATGATTATTTATTGTCCAGCAAATATATATATTTTTTCTCCAGTAACATAAATTTAAAGAGAAAAATCATAGTGTAATACTGTATTGTTCTAAATGGGTTGGGTATGAAATACCGACGGCCAGGAAGCCGTCTAACTAAATCTCAACGGCGCAAGCCCGAATGCTGAAAATCCCAAGTGGGGCTGGCAAGTACCCTAACCCTCCCCTCTCCCCCTTCTAATCCTAACCCTCCCTTAGGGGTGCCTAACCCTAACCTCCCCCCCAGTGGTGCCTAACCCTAACCTCCCCCCCAGTGGTCTCTAACCCTAACCTTTCCCTAGGGGGTGCCTAAACCTAACCCCCCTCCCTGCACCCTTAACCTAAACCTCCCGGGGTGGTGCCTAACCCTAAACTCCCCCCATGGGTGCCTAAACTAAACCCCCCCTCCCCGCACCCTAAACCTAACCCTCCAGGGGTGGTCCCTAAACCTAAGTCCCCCTAGGGGTCCCTAGACCTAACCACCCCCACCCGCAGCTAAGCGCTACCACTCCCCGGCTTACCTTCGTTCGGGAAGCCGCCTGTCTAGATTCCGGCATCGGGATTTACACGGGCGTCGATTTTTCGACGCCTGTCTTTAGTCCCGCGTCGGTATTTAGACACCAGGATTTAGGCAGACGGCATCCCGCCCGTTGGCATTTTGACTGTATCCCATTCTAAATATGTCCAATACGTGATCCACTCTGTGACCTAAAAAAAGTTGCTGGTATCTTCTCCCAAATAAGTGATGTATTAAGGATTAAAGATCAACACAATCGAACAAAGAGAGGAGAGATAGCACCTTAAACCAAAAATGTGCTTACACTCTCACCACTTGTATTTCAGTGTCTCAGTAAACCAATCCTTAGACTCAGGCTTCAATTCCCTCTCGATCCCTTATAGCTATCCATCAGGACATGACAAAAGAAGAACGAGATACAAGCACCTATCGTATTATCCTTTCAGATACAATATAACTAATGAAGTACACTTAAAAACATATTATACATGTAGATAAGCAATAAACAAATTCAGTAAGCATTGCTTTCTACCATAAGAAAGTACACTGAGAGCATATCAAACACATTCCTTTCAGCGAGTGTCTGGGAAACTCCCTTGACTAGAAATGAAGCACCCGGAATTGATCCGCCTCTTGACAGGTACATATGCGACTTGGTTGTGTCCAGCATCGGTTGCATTTGTGAAACACGTCCTTACTGTACTTTACCCATGTTTGTACGCCCCCTCCAACCTTTATTCCGCCTATCTAAGTGTAGCACAAAATGCAACCCAGTAACCATAATGATGGATACATAAGAATTTATAGTGCATGAGCGCAGTAGAAAAACAGACAATATGAGGTAAAAAAAATATTCACCTTCTGCTCTGCATATCTGAGAGATTTCCTGGGTCTCCTAGATGGCTTGAGTGAAAATAACTGATCCATTTAACTTCCACTTCTGAATGTTGTTTGAGTTTCTGATTACAGAAATTCAAAATTGTAAGAAATTAAATATCATTGTATAGCCTTCCCCAACTTTGTAACAATCAGTCAGCTGCTTAAATGGTGGTTGAGACTAGGCACACCATCCTGGGAGCATAGAAGGGTCACATTATAGACTCTCTCTCTTAGTTTAAGGGCTAATGAGTCAAAGTCCTCAGGTCTCAAAATAAAAGTTTTCCTGCATTAACTGGAAAGAGCAAAGTTTTACACATATTAGCTGATAAGGATCTTTTCCACTCATCTCCAACTGCACCAGCAGAGTCTTTAAATAATAACTTGAAATAAATAAAATAAAAACAGCCTACAGCAATGTCAACTAAAGTCTTGTCTTTACTCATTATAATAATGAGAATAAACACAGCTTTAGCAAGAATAAAAATGTACGGTATATGTTACTGTGTGTTTCTTCAGTTCCATGTGTCACATAAAATGTATCAATTAAGTAAAGAAAAAAATGCAATTTTCCATATAGTTCTACCAGTTAAAGGTGTAATTTACAAAACATCCAACGATGAATAACTCGGATGCTCTTGTTTTTTAAATAATTTTGGTAGGGTTTCCAGGGTTTTGTCACTGCAGGGGTTTTACAGTCATGGCATATAGCAAAGAGAAAAATACAATTAGAAAACTAAACAAAAAAATATAGAGATAGAATATTTGGTACGATTCTGCTCATATGCACAAAAAAGCAAGCAAGCTTCTAGGGGCACTACATCGGCTGCATCCCCTAGAAGCGTAACACCAGGGCTGCTGTAACAACAGGGGAGTGGCTTCCCATTGGAAGTGCTTTTTGCTAATCGCAGTCCAGGCTGGCAGGAATCGGTATGAAATACCGCCGGCAGCGCCTGGCCGACAACAGCAGAGTTCCCGGCAGCGGAAGTCCGACAGCGCTGGAAATCCCGATCGTGGATAGGTAAGTACTATCTAACCTAACCCCCTTAACCCTAAGCCTCCTTAGGGGTGCCTAACCCTAACCTCCCCCCCAAGTGGCTAACCCTAATCCCCCCTCTAAGTGCCTAATCCAAACCCCCCCTTCCCCGCTGTCTAAACCTGTCCCCCCGGGGGGGGCGTGCCTAACCCTCAGTCCCCCCGGGGGTGCCTAACCCTAACCCTCCCTCCCCCATGCCTAACCCTAACCCTCCCGGGGGTGCCTAACCCATGGGGAGAAAACAGCTGGGACTGCTGCTCCAGCGCGTGATTGGCAGAAATTGCTTCTATTGGGCAGTCATGGGAGGTTTTTACTGGGGAGCTGTAGTCAAATCCACCACTGCTCATGTACTATGTTATTGAGATAACTTATTTTAATTTTAATGTTGTCACATTGCCCATCATGCTGATGAAATCAATGGGATAATAACAGCTCTTTGAGACTTTAAACATTAAATTATCCATTGTCCAATTTCTATGGTACACAGACGAAATTTATGAAAAGCAATGGGTGTAGCATGAGTGCTGTATGTGAAAAAAAAGATAAAGCACACAATTAAAAATATAAATTTCTTGTAAAGAACAAAAGTCAACAATTTAATCAAGAATAATCAAATGTGTTCGCTAAGTGATAATTAATGTGATAACAGCCAAGTAATGTTATCTGATTAATCCATAGGCTGAACTAATACCTTCTTAATATTTATGGCACATAATAAATTATCTATTTAGAACATCTATTCTTTAGTGACTTAGGCTGTGGCAAATTTATGGACTTTGAATAAGCCAAATAGTGCTGAAGACATAGGTGGATGTGTTAATTAAGTGCTAAATTACATCTTTAAGATTCTCTAGAATTAATTGGCTATTTACAATATTTTGAAACTAAACAGAAAAAAATATGCCCGCATTCGGTTTAACTCATACTGTACATGGTACTAGCTACGTGGCAGTATTAATGCCATATATGTATACAAAACAGAAAGGCTTTTGCCGTTGGTGCTAACAATAATATACTGAAAATCTGTGTGTATCTAGTAAATAAATGCATGGGGATTGTGTTCATATTTTAATAAAAAAATGTACGTTTGCAGACCGCTGTCAAGGGACCCAAATTATCTGTAATTCATACACTAGCATATATACACCATTAAATTGGAGTTTCTCAATTGCAATATTTTGCCTACATTTTGCTAGAAATACATAAAATGCAAATAAAAAATACAACTATTAGAAAATAAAATACATTAAGTACAAATCAAATTAATGCAACCATTACGGAGTTGTTCACTTCATGAAATATTTACATTAAAACAGTATGCGAAAGTTATACTACTGATCCAATGTAGTAACAATAATTGTTTTTTTTTTTACTAATAGGATTTAAGGATTCCCAGCTACCAGCCAGGATTTGCTTGATCTAGAACAGGCATGTCAAACTCAAAATACCAACCGGGCCGAATTTTCAAGTTCTACGAGTGAGTGGGCCGCAACAAAAAAAAAAGTCTTATATGCAATTTTGAAAAATGTGCTTACGATTTCCGTTCCACCTGGAGCACATCAAAGGTGCATGCGCCGGAGAGGACTTCCTGTTTAACTATGTTAGACATAGGGCCTTCTTGCGCGAAGACAAACGACGCTTCCAGTAACTGTTTGCGTTCCATCTGGGATGCATCACAGATGCCAGAAAGGGACTTCTTATTAGTTTATATATATATATATATATATATATATATATATATATATATATATATAGGGCCTAGTTTCCTGCTATTAACCCGATGTAAACAACGTCCTTTAGTGTCCTTCACAATGGTGCATGCGTGTAAGGCGGCTCCATATCACAATTTTCATAAAATACAACAATGAAAAATAATTAACATTTTTAAAAATACAAATTAATAAAACAATCCCACATTGTTAAAATACCATATTGATGATCTAAGAGGTAGAATCATGCAATTAAAAAGTTAAATAATGCAATTAAAACTTCATAAAGTAGTGTTGCCCAGGTTCCATAACATTTATATTATGATAACCATGATGGATTAAATAAAATAAAATAAAAGTTGATACAAACATATTGGGCGTATTGTGGATTCACAAATTCCGCTCTAATACCAAACCCTCAAAAGTTTATAGAAACCATTTGATTTCAAAATCATTATTCAATCCTGATGGTATTTGGATTTTCATATAGATATACTTAAATTCTGTCTGGGCTAGAATAGAGTCTTGGCATTTTCTTCTCCAGTTTCTTCTCGAGAAACAGGAAAAAGATACATGGAAAGGAAGTCCCATTATATACTACACCTTCCAAGGGTGTTTATTTTTCCTGTATCTAATCAGCTAGGGAATTACCCATATGTTATGGATGCTATGTAATTTGAAAAGAAAATAGGAGCTATTTAATTTCTTGTCAGTTCAGTTTTAGCGTTCAGTGGTCTTTTCACGTTTCTGGTAATACTGCTTTCAAATGTGTATTGAAGCTGTGGAAGGTCCTATGGACATTTAGGGCAGTATTCAATTTGGCTGCGAAAAGTCGAAATCGGCAATTAATTATCGCCGATGACTTCATTTACGCATGTTTTCATTATCCCCGTATTCAATTTCAAAGACTTTTCGCTGGTGCGAAAAGACTTTGTAAAAAAACGGGGATAACTTTTCACCATGTTTTAGATGGCGAAAAAAAGTGCAGAATTGGGGTTTAGGGATGCAGGCTTAATAAAATAGCCTGCACTCCTGGGAATGTCCCCTAAAAAAGAAATGTGTCGGAAAAAAAAAAATTCGGGACACCCCCAAAAATTATGTTTAATGTTGGGGTAAAAAAAAAAAAAGTGGGACAAACTTCAAAAGTACTGTAATTAATTCCAGAGTGGTCCCCATGTATGTGGCAGGTGTTTTACAGAATGTGGGTGGTAGCGGCAGGTGCATTTTTGCAGAATTTTGAAAAATAACTTACCCCCGTTTTCATGTACCCCAAATTTGATGGGCATAGTTTTTTTTTTGCAAAAAAAAAAATAAGTGCTATTCTTCAATCCTTCTTCATAGCCGCAATTATGCACCTGCCGCGGCTATTACAATCCCCGACTTCCTTCTGCAAACAAAAATGGGGGTACCCATAGTGATCCCCCATGTTTAGCCATCTTTAGGGGGGTCCCAGGAAATATTCCCAAAAATTCTCCTTTTTTGGCGATACTTACCTTTCCGCCAGCTCCCGTTTTCGTTGACTCCTAATTGAATACAGGGATAAAGCAGGCACGCGCCTGATACTTTATCCCCGGAAAACCTGCGATGTGGAGCGAAAAGTCCAGCACTGACTTTTCGCTCCCATATTGAATATGGCCCTTAGTGGTAGATGCTCATGAAAAAAAAGATGACTGAAGAGAACTGACCTTTGGCTAAATTTGCCCACAGACTGAACCAGTCAATGGATGACTGGATCAATGGGCTAAATGACATAGCACAGAAGAGGCTGCACATATCACTTTATGGTGGCCTATTGAAACCTATGATGATCGCAGAAATCAGCTGCTATAATTCCCCATTCCAAATGACCAATTCATATGAGACTTAAACAAAGAATAGAAAGTGCGCTACAAAACCAAAAACACAATGCTAATCCAAACAGGCAGCTCCTAAGAAGCAGGATCTGAATAAATATCAGATGATAAAAGATAACAATTCCAACATAAATATCACATGAGCAATATTCTGTGTAATAATCAAACCGTCCTAAATGGACACAATGTGACCAAGCTGTGGATACAATAATGAGTCTATTTCAGATGGAAACAAAGTTTAAAACTGATCCTGAATTAAATAGTAATAGTCAATATGTAATAGATGAACTTGTTGTCCTGATAAAATAGAGCCAGCAATATTAAGGTGGCTGCTGTCGGGAGCCACTGATTGGACACGGACAAGAAATCACCATGCAAATAGCAATGTATAGATGAAATGGGGAAATAGTAGCTCCACCGCTAATAGCGGGAGTGTAGCTCGTCAGCGGGAGCGTGGAGCATGCCTTCTGAGGAAGCCGGGGTCCAATCAGTGGCTCCCGGCAGCAGCCACCTTAATATTGCTGGCTCTATTTTATCAGGACAACCAGTTCATCTATTACATATTGTCTATTACTATTTAATTCAGGATCAGTTTTAAACTTTGTTTCCATCTGGAATAGACTCATTAACCCTAAGTCCCCCCCGGGGGTGCCTAACCCTAACCCTCCCTCCCCCTAGCCTAACCCTAACCCTCCCGGGGGGGTGCCTAACCCTAAGTCCCCCCGGGAGCCCTAAACCTAACCCTCCCCCCCCGCGGCTGTCCGCTCGCGGCGCCCGGTATCACTACGATCGTGATGCCGGGCGCCGGTCTCCCGGCGTCGGGGAAATGCGGGCGTCTCTACATCTAGACGCCCGGCATTTCACCCTTGCCGGGATAAGACAGTCGGGAAGCCGGCTGCCGGTATATAGGCAGTCGGCTTCCCGATTGCTTCCCCTAAACGAATCATTATTCATACATTACAATGTAAATGAATTAACTAATGTGAGGAGAACCTCACAACAGGCGCTCAGGTGTGCTCGATTTCCACAGCAGCTGCAGTAAGTGAGTGTAGTTGCACTCAAAGGGAAAAATACAAATAGATGGAAATACAGCGCTAATATAATAGGTCTATTAATGGTTATAATTAACCAGATGAAGTGTGATTAGTATGAAAAAGTAATTTTTAATTATTAAATGAATGCAATAAAAAATGAAAATTAATTAAACATATATAGAAATACATACATATAAAAACATGCAGGTCAATCTGTGGTACAACTACCCCTATATATGTGTGTGATACTGTTATAGTATATGGTGTCAGTAATTTAGAGCTCTAAGGCTCTTTTCAGGAACAAGTGTGGCAAAGTACTTTAGCTTCCCAATATGGATTAGTCTCCACCAACTCACAATAGATAGGGATCCAGGTGTTTCCAAGACATCATTGTGCCAGTAAAATGTCCCTTGGAGTGGTGAAGCAGAAGAATATCCAAAAAGTTTCTTTGGGAACAGCTATAGAGTCCGTCCGGCACTTAGTAATAGTCCAGATGAAAGACTTGTATAGTCCACAAAGTATATTCCAAAATGATGACTGACAGCAGAGATGGAATCCAAAAAGTATCTTCTTATGAAGTGGGGTGTTGAATCTCCTGACGCGTTTCGCTGGGTAACCCCCAGCTTTATCAAAGGTGTTTGTATGTCTGGATATTGAGGGTATTTATACACATTCAATATGGCTACTAATTGCCTGCACATGAAATCAATCACACTTCATCTCCGTGTACTTAATAAAAAAGGAATAATTTTAAACCAATGATAAATCTTAATAATGAGGCAAACCTTATTAGATGAGAGCAATGTAATTATAAGATACATATTAAACCTAAAAAATGCTTTTTCATTTCAAGATCGCAGCGATCATGTGATGTAAACAAAGGGTCACATGGTATAACTAACTCACGTGATCCTTTGTCCATTATTTCAAGGACAGCCCTGTTGCGATGTATAAATAAAACAGGGGTAAGGGATTACCGCCTACCATTAAACTTTTAATAATAATCCACATGGAGCAGCATGCATCGGCTCCAGTCCGCGTCCTCCTCCCATGCGTGTAATCTGTTCTGAGAGTTCCGGGTGACACGTGACTCTATTGGGTCACGTGACCGCCCTCACATCAATACTCCATGCGTGGGGCATCACACAACGTCACCAATCAATGTCCCCTTCACGTTTGCATCTCGCGCATTGTGAATTCAGGGCAGCTTATGGATATATTATATCACGTGACCGTCCTCATACTCAGGGTATGCCCTTAATAAAAATGTCGGGTTTAACACTCGATAGCGATACTGTTTATATCCACTTTTATCTGTAAGTAATTCTGGCTTTTAAGCATATAGTATATAGGAGCAGAAATAGCTAGAAAAACCAGAGATTTGGGATAAATGAATAATATTATAATTGTCTCGATCCTGGTAACAGTTGCCCTTAATAAAAATGGCTGCTTTGATATCTGTTTATAAACAGGTTTTATTATCTGCTAACAAAAAAATAGGCACAATCCTCTTAAATACAAACAGAATATCACATTATTTTTATCATTACCCACAAATAAGAAAATATATTGTTATTTCCTTTTTTGTTCATTAGGGGATTTTTACTCTATTATTTGGAAAAAAACATGAAAATCTCATATAATAAGTCTTAAGTATTTTTATAATATTAGAATCAGTTATACCTATATATCAAAGATATACATTCTATCGTATGACTACGCTATTTAGTTATCATTAATAAGACAAATATGACACATTGTCCCTAATAACCACTGTAAACAAATATTATGGAGTCCTACTTAATTAGGTCCAACCTCATCCCAATTTGATGTTTTATTGAAAAAGGTAACCATATTAGTTAGGTCAGAGAGAGCCTCATTACTAAAATTGCAAACTATAGAACAATATTCAACTCTACAGACTCATTCAAACCATTTGGATGCAATGTGTCTAATTTAAACATCCAAAAGATTTCTTGGATACAAAGACGTTTAAACCTGTCTCCTCCTCTTTTAGTAGCTGATATATGTTCTAGTCCAATTATTGTCAAACATGTTGGATCTCCGTTATTTTTTACATCATAATGTTTGGAGACACTATGTTTGGGGTTCCTTATTCAAGATGTTTCTACGATGTTCCATGAATCTCGTTTTAATTTTTCGAGTGGTCCTCCCTACATAGCGTAAATTGCAGCCACATGTCAATAGATAAATAGAAAATTCTGTATTGCAATTTATAAAGCTTCTGATGTTAATCCACTCTTCATTCTCACTAGCCAAAACTTTAATGGATTTTCTCGCATGCTGCCATGTAGTGCATCTATTGCTTCCACATTTGTAAAAACCACAAATGGGTTTCAACCATGATAAATTGGAGTCAGCAGCATTGTTCTTTTCATTAGATGTTATGGATTTTAAATGGCTAGGTGCCAGGATGTTTTTCAGTGATTTATTTTTCTTAAAAATAAAAGTAGGTTTGGTAGGTATACAGCCCTGTAATATATTATCCTGTCTGAGAATATTATAGTTATTTAATATTATCTGTTTTATCTTTGTATGTTGGCTATTGTATGTTGTGATAAATGTCAAGTGATTGTCTGTGTGTCCTGTTTTGCTTAGAGTGTCTTTTGTTCTTTTCTGTAAAAGACTCTCTCTAGACCTTAATCTGGTTTCATTTAATGCTTTTTGAACAATATAGTCAGGGTATCCCCTAACTAAAAAGGATTGGGCCATATCTTTGGCTTGGCTCTCAAATGTAGCTATGTCTGTACAGTTTCTTCTTAATCGTAGAAATTGGCCCTTAGGGATATTTCTCTTCCACGCAGAGCCTTTCAGGAAAAAGACTGAGTCGCACGGGACCTGGAGTCCGAGAATGGCTGTTTGGTGTGACTGCGGCAATAGTGTATGAGGACACATCTGTATGATAACCCAAATCCCGACTCCGGAAGCACGATCGTCCAGGATCACGACAGATAAGTAAGTACCTATAAGTAAGTAAGTGGTAAGTAGTGTAAGTGGTAAGTACCCTACCCCTCTCCCCTCTCCCCCTAAACCTACGTTAGTGGGGACTAACCCTAAACTCCCCGGGAGGTGCCTAACCCTAACCCCCCCTTCCCGCACCCTAAACCTAACCCTCCCCTGGTGGTGCCTAACCCTAACCTCCCCCTGGTAGTGCCTAACACTAACCCCCCTTCCCGCACCCTAAACCTAACCCTCTCCGGGCGGTGCCTAACCCTATCATCCCCCTGGTGGTGTCTAACACTAACCCCCCCCTCCCTGTAGTCTAACCCTAACCCTCCCATGGGGTGCCTAACCCTAATTTCCTGCCCGGGGTCCCGAAACCTAACCCCCGAGAATTTCTAATACTTACCCGGATCCTTCATTTGGGATTCCGGGGTTCAGGATGCCGACGCCGGTATCCTGATTCCCTGCAGCGGCGACAGCATTTTGCCAGGCGGCAGAATTCCGGCATCGGTATATCAATGTCCGGGATCCCGTCCGCTGGCCATTTAAACATTTACCGTGTTACCAAGAAGTGACTCTCAAATATGGTACAACTCAGACATGAGGTTAAAAACAACTTGTTCATGTGTTTGTAACCTTTTTGTTTGCTTTGTGCTCTCCTCATTTTATCCATGAATAAGGCATTCACTGGAAGACCAAACAGACACAAGACAAAAAATACTGTTTGTCAAAACCTAACAAATGTTGAACTAATTGAGCTGGTGATTACAATGTAGAGGTAAGGATGGAATGCAAACTGTCTCATACATTGTTTACCTTCCCCCACTGTAACCTATTTGGTTGTGATTTGCAGGAAGACATAATGCAGCTGCTGTAGAAAAACACTTTTATGTCTAGCTGCATATCATGACAGGTTCTGACAGACTCAGGCATCACAATGTGAAATGATAGGCCTCACTCCTTATTTTTCTGAAAGCATCTTTATTTCCAGTGACACTCAGAGCCTCAGGTCCATTAGGGAGACAGTACGATGATAATATTAGTGTGTTCTATTTGCGAGGACAATATAATAGGCTATCTGCAGCTGAAAAACAAACAAGAGAGTAGGCTGGGAAATAATACCTGCTGCAATAGCATTGTTTACCTTTATTCCCAAGTACCTGTGCAAAGTGCCAAAACAGTCGGCTAGGCTTAGCTTAAAATAAGTGATGATGTGTTTTTTATATCACTTTCAAAAATATGTACATTTATTATGTATAGGAAAAGCTATTATATATACAGTATATATACATATATACAAATATATACACATATATATATATATATTTATTTATTTTTTTCCATGAGGATTCTAGGACAATGGTGGCTGCGCTGTAAGACTATGGATGCAGTTCAGCCACTATAAAAACCTTCTAGTAATTTAGTAACCAACACCCATCCCATCAGTAAAAAGTACCACAATATAGTAAAAGTCACGTTTTGCACTAATAAAGAGCACCAATGGTTTTAAATATGAAGTAGTGGCTATTGTAGGCCGCCGCTTCCCGACAGATTGCAGGTGAAAATGTAAAACAACACCCGTAGTCAGTGTAAACCCCGGTGTGCTTTACACTGACTGCGGATATAAACAAAAGAAATAAGTATTCCAACAAGGGGCACTCACAGATTGCTAGTATATAAATTCATCCGAAAGAGAGCTCTCTATTATGGTGACCTTTCTTACTTTCTTTAAAATATTAAGGCCAGCGAAATATAAAGTGCATAATTGTGTTCAGTGATACAAATGTGAAAAAATATTACAAAAATAAAGAATACATATTTAAGATATTGCATCCACTCTCAGTTACTTATATTAATTTAGATAAGCCATTGCCTTCCAATGTAATGCTGTTCTTGACATGATGCTGTTTAATTTGATGCTGTTTAATTTATATTTGCACTATAATCAGGGGTTAAAGTGGTCCGGAACTGCGTTCCGTCACTTCTATTTGGAGACGGAACCAGTTCCGTCTCCTGCGGTCCACTTAGGCCGGCGCCGCAGGGAGGCTCCAATTGCTGAGCGCCCGCTGAGATTTTGTTACCAGTGGGCGCCCGGCTCCCTCCACGCAGTGCCAGTGGCAGCCGGAGGCTGGAGCTCACTCTTGAGCTCCGGCTCCCGCAGTGCACTATGGGAGAGACGTCGGCTCCGGAAGTGCACTATGGGAGAGACGTCATGACGTCTCTCCCATAGATAGAGAAGCAGCCACACAAACCAGACGGCAGAAGAGGAGCGGGGCTTAAGGTAAGTATTAGTTTTTTTTCTTTTATTAAACGGCTTCATTATAGGGGGCACTACTACTGGGGGCACTACTACTGGTGGCATTACTCAGGGGGCAGTATTAGAGGGCATTACTATTGGAGGCATTATTCAGGGGGCACTACTACTGGGGGCATTATTCAGGGGGCATTACTAGGGGGCATTTCAACGGGGGGCATTACTCAAGGGGCACTACTACTGGGGGTATTACTCAGGGGGCATTACTCAGGGAACACTACTACTGGGGGCATTACTATTAGTGGCATTACTCAGGTGGCACTACTATTGGGAGCATTACTATTGGGGGCACTATTACAGGAGGATTACTAATGGGGGCATTGCATAAGGGGCACTGCATAAGGGGTCCCATTACTGTGGGCACTGCATAAGGGGCACTACCACTACTGTGGGCACTGCATAAGGGGCACTGCACAGGCACTACCACTACTGGAGGCACTGCATAAGGGGAACCAATGCTGAGGGCACTGCAGGGGCACTACCACTACTGGAGGCACTGCATAAGGGGCACTACTATTGGGGGCACTATCACAGGGGGATTACTAATGGGGGCATTGTATAAGGGGCACTACCACTACTGTGGGATCTGCTTAAGGGGCACTACCACTGTGGGTACTGCATAAGGGGCACTACCACTACTGGGGGCACTGCATAAGGGGTACTACCACTACTGGGGGCACTACCACTACTGTGGGCTCTGCATAAGGGGCACTACCACTGTGGGCACTGCATAAGTTGCACTACCACTACTGGGGGCACTGCATAAGGGGCATCACTACAGTGGACATTGCATAAGGGGCACCAATACAGTGGGCATTATGTGTAAGGGGCACTACTGCTGTGGGCATTGTATAAGAGGCACTACTACTGTGGGCATTGTGTATAAGGGGCACTGCTGTGTGTTATACATGAATAAGGGACACTACTATGTGGTGTGATGTGAATCGGGATTGTGCTACTGTGTGGCGTAATTTGAATAAAAAATACTATTTGTGACCACGCCCCTTTCTTCTCAGACCATGCCCTTTTTGCGGGGCGCGCTGTCCATTTATTGAAAAGCACGAAGGGGGGGGTGGTAAGTTCCACCACTTCTCTAGGACCACTTTAAGCACTGACTATAATAATCTCACAGCCCCTGTACACATATTAGTTTGGTATGTTATGCTATCAATGTGAAGTAGTAACATCTAATAAATAAGGGTAAACAATGAATTAATATTACACCATGTAGAGTTCATAGACCATGTCCCTATTATAATGTAGGTCTCTATACAGTGTTACTACCAACCACCCAATCTATAATCCACAACTTCACAAAGTATCCTCACCCCAAGTGTACCTTATGTCTGACATATAGATTCCATTTATTATGGTGTATTACATCCATATGCCCTTTCCAGTAAATCAGTCACATATATTTTCTAAATTTACAGGGAGTATCATATATTATACCCAAATCAGAGGCTCTATATTGATAGTTATAATTCACAGCGTCTAGCTTAATATAATTTGTACCACCGTTAACTGTATTTACTTGAAATTCAATATTACTATTTTAAGCACACATTAGAAACCTTATCACTGGATTAAATTAGGTGCGAAATCGGCAAATTTTATAACCAGAGTTTTTAGCATGCGCGCTCCTGTTTTAGCAAAAAAACAGGCGAGACCGGGTAGGTGCCATAAAAAATTGGCGAAAAATTCAGGACAAGCAGGAATTTGCGTCTGTATCCCAAAAAATGTTTGACGTACATCGGAAATTAATTTAGAAGTGTATTATTGACCATAATAAAAGTATTTAGAGTACTTAAATTGCGTTGGTTGGTGGTGATTTGCGTATATGAAAAAACTTTGAAAATTTATGTAAAAAAAATATTCACAGGAAATGACAGTTCCATGTATATTGGGGGTACGTTAAAATGTACGCAAGTATATTTTCATGTCGTAAAAGTGCACTTTTAAAAACTGTTAAAAAAGAGCCTGCTGCAACCATGTGCAATGTTTAAAACACTTGACACATACATATAGTCCCCCGAAACACCAGAACCAATACGTTAAACCCATTTTCATTGATTTTTTTTTTTTCACCCAAAATTTGACCGGTAATTTTTTGGCAAATTACAAAAACATTTTGGGGTAATTTATTATAAAGGGGGTGGGGGGTCCAATGGATTGTGAAAGAAATCCCCAAATGTTTAGGCAAAAATAGGGATTTTGCTTTTTTTTCACATGGTCTGAGATGGTGAAAGTTTTTCGCCTATTTTACACTATATAATTATCGTGGGTGCGATAATTGACTGCAAAATCGTCCGATCTCTCACCTAATTGAATCCGTCCCTAATGCTGGGTACACACTGACAGATATATTGGCCGATCAATTGATCAGCCAATATATCTGCTACCCGTCGGCCAGTGTGTACCCGCGGTATGTCGGTGAACGTCGTCGTTCACCGACATATCACATTGGCTGTGCCGCACCGGTGATGGACAGATATGTCTGCAGACATATCTGTCCATCGGCAAGTGTGTACGGGCGGTCTGCAGACCGCCCGTAAACACACACAGCGGCAGCCACGGGGAGGGAGTCGGGACATGCCCCCCACCCGCCAGGACACACCCCCTGGCAGCTGGGACCCGCAGTCAGACACAGATGATGGTCGTTCAGTGTGTATGAACGACCATCATCTGCAGATATATCTGTATAGTGTGTAACCACCTTAAGTGTCAATTTAACCAGTAAACCATACCCAAAACCCATTTGACCTGTAAAAACTACTCATTTATTTTTTCATTAACAGTTATTTATACAATACACACATAATTAGCACCTCTTACTGAGTACATATCTATCGTTCACATAAGTCCCTGCCCCAGTGGAGCTTACAATCTATGTTCCCTATTACATGGACACAAATACACCCTATGGTTATTTTATTGTCAGAAGCCAATTAATCTACCAGAATATTTTTGGTGTTTGGGAGGAAAACAGAATACCTGGAAGAAACCACGGCAAACTCGAGAACAAATAAACCCCACATACTGTAGATGGGCCATGGCTGGAAATACAACTCAGTGCTGTGAGGCAGGAATGCTAAACACTATACCATCTGAACTGCCCACATTACTTACCTTGCTGCTTTGAACAGTTTATAGGATTTGTTTTTTCCTCCATTGTCAGCAACCATGGTTATGATTGGTGTGAATGTTGATTGCCATAATCTTCACAGTCATTTTCATTCAGTAAACTCAGCCAATGTACTTACCAATCACATGACCATTCTCTAGTGAACATTACCTACCGCTTTACAGTGTGCCCACCTCGGTGTCACGCATTGCTGGAACCAGTGGTCGCTGCTAGGGCTTTCCTTATCATCCAACTCTTCATGCTAGCTATCTTCTCCGTCTCCTCTCTGTGATTGCAGGTTCCTTACTTAGGGAACAGGTAAAGCCGCTTTGCTGAGAACTGTATGGCCTAGTCAAATTTATTAAGGTATTTAAAGGAGCTCAGTGCACAGATCTGAGCCAAAGGGTTAGGCTTACAACCTGTGCTCCACAGTTCCTGGGTTCCAGTGTCCTGGATATCTGTATCCTGAGTTGCAATTGATTCCTGTTCATATGATCCATCTTGACTCCTGACCTTTCTCCTGTCTGGTAAATTATCGCTGGTTCTGTCTGTTTTGTTATCATTCAGCTGACCTTGACCTTCTTGCCTACTTTGCTTATTCGCAGTCCACTTTTGTAGGACTCCCTGCATGTTATGTTGTGCATCCTAGTTCATGTCACTGGCAAGTCACATCTGCGATCACCTGGTTTATAATTTTTGTGCTGTTCATGCCGTTTTTGGTGTTGAAATATTTTAAGACATATAACTTTATTATATTTTATATTTATTAATTTACATTCTAAAAAAATAATTAAAAATTTTCTTTTTCAAACAAATATAAATGACTATTCCAACATATTTTATCAGAAAGACTTAAGGTGCCCATACACGGTGCGATAAAGCAGGCGATCCGATGGATTGGTACGATATCGCTGCTATATCATCCCGTGTAGAGGCATGATATCGGATAGTGCGCCCTCCAATGGGGTCGTACATTGCACCTCCAGATCTTACTGCAGGTTCAGTTGATCTGGGGTTTGCGATGTGCGATCCAATGCAGCGCTATACTGTGGGGGGGAGGGGGGCGCTGGCATATAGGGCGGTCGGCCACCCGATTGCACCCTGTGTGTTGGGCCTGCCCAATATGTCGGCTGTCGGATCCCCTGTCGCGTCGCAAGGTGCATATCTCACAGTGTGTGGACGGCTTTACTTTGATTAGATGAAGTGTTTTCATTTGATACTCTGGACCTCATTCAGAGGCAGTCGTTGCGGCCGCACGGTCGTGAGGTAAAAGGGGCGGGATATGCAAATGAAAAGCTCGCAAGTTGCATCGTTAAGATGGGATCGTTAGCTGGATGAGCGAGGGGAGGATGCGGCCGTAAGACTAAAAAAAACGCCCCCTTCTCGTTCGCATTACACGTCATCTCCGGACATATAAGGATTAATCGAGACCATCGGAGCTGCTCGTAGACCTTAAGGTTGACCATACCCTCTCTTGAGCACTATGATCAAGTCAGTGTAAAAACCGCCCCTGTCACATGTGCCATGACACTACTTAGTTAATTATGCATTCCCATAAAACGCCGTTTGCATAGTCAGGCAAGCATGTGTTCGGATCTCCACTCCCCCGTTCACAAGCACCTTCCCCTGTTACCACCCACAAACGCCTCATCCTGTCACTCAAACTAACGACCTGGCCAAGTTGAAGGAGAGAGCAATTTCTGATCGTAATAGCTAGTTTGCGCACGCGCATTGTGAATTTTACGCATGCGCAGTTTAGCGAACATCGGTGGCGTATGACCGTGCGGCCGCAACGACCGACTCTGAATGAAGTCCACTTTCCTTATAATATGCCCCTGCCAGTGAATGTTGTATGGTTTGTAGCGACTTACAAGGAATCCTGGGGACTGATACTGTAGGTTCTGACTGAACTTATGAAAAAATGTGGCAGATATATTTCTGTGATCTCACTGCAGCAATATATTCTCAATCTAAACCTGCTCACTGAATTTACCTTAATGTCATAAAAAAGTAGACAAAGAAAGTAATAAAGTGGAAGCACATTCTGAAAAAAACCCATAATATACAGACTGTGCATTTATATAATTAAACCAATTCTAAAATTCAAATAACTGTATGAAACATGCAAAAATTGATATTTGCCTTTCAAGTGGGATTTACTTGTGAAATAGTTGTTTTCCTTTAATGAGGGATTTGTCTCTCTTTGAAATATGAGATATCTAATAATTGTTGCAGTTTTGGATTCTAATGACACTACATATGATTTTTCATGAGTATCATTTATACTGTCAACAAATTGTATTGTTAGTCCATTCTTGCTGCATGACTGTTGTATAAACATTGTCATGTTGTATAATCATTGTCCTGTTGTATAATCATCCAGCAGTGATGGAATCAAGTATGTTTCAACAGCTGATGTATTCAGTATAGGAAAAGGCAATTCCCCAAAAAACTATAAAAGGGGACTCTTAAGCTGTGCTATTAGCACCATTTACCCCCAGAGCTATTTCATAATCTTCATGTAGTTTTATTTACCTGTAAAAAAATAAGGAATTACCTACTGTATCTTGAAATGCACTGCACCCCCGAAGATCAGCATTCGTTATAACCGCATGCCGCAACAATAAGAGACATTTATCAGGGATATGCCGCAACAATAAGGGACATTTATCAGGGATATGCCGCAACAATAAGGGACATTTATCAGGGATATATCCCGCTACAATAAGAGACATTTATCAGGGATATGCCGCAACAATAAGGGACATTTATCAGGGATATGCTGCAACAATAAGGGACATTTATCAGGGATATGCCGCAACAATAAGAGACATTTATCAGGGATATGCCGCAACAATAAGGGACATTTATCAGGCACATGCCTCAACAATAAGGGACATTTATCAGGGATATGCCGCAACAATAAGAGACATTTATCAGGGATATGCCGCAACAATAAGGGACATTTATCAGGGATATGCCTCAACAATAAGGGACATTTATCAGGGATATGCCGCAACAATAAGGGACATTTATCAGGGATATGCCTCAACAATAAGGGACATTTATCAGGGATATGCCGCAACAATAAGGGACATTTATCAGGGATATGCCTCAACAATAAGGGACATTTATCAGGGATATGCCTCAACAATAAGGGACATTTATCAGGGATATGCCGCAACAATAAGGGACATTTATCAGGGATATGTCGCAACAATAAGGGACATTTATCAGGCACATGCCGCAACAATAAGGGACATTTATCAGGGATATGCCTCAACAATAAGGGACATTTATTAGGAATATGCTGCAACAATAAGAGACATTTATCAGGGATATTTAACATTGGGCCATTACTCCCAAGAGAAACTGTCCCAGTGATTAGAGAGAAGCACAGTGATCGCTTAAGCAACCATTTTAGTTCTGGGCTCAGACCCAGCCAGGTATGCCCCTGTGCGATGTAGTTGGGATCGACATCAGGTTCAGCGCATTAGAGAGATATTACTCCAGGTTTGGCTGCTCCATAGTGGTAAGTGGTATAACCATCTTCAGGGAGAAAGGGGTTTGTGTCCAGGATATACAATGATTATTGATAAAAGCATAACATATGAGCTGAGTATAAAAGAATCTGATAAATAAATAATTATTGATTTCCTTACTGTACGTCAGAAAGATTATGTAAACTGTATTATATATATATATATATATATATATATATATATATATACACACATAGATACAGTACTGTGCAAAAGATTTAGGCAGATGTGCAAAAAATGCTGCAAAGTAGAATGGTTTCAAAAATAGAAGTGTTAATAGTTTATTTTTATCAATTAACAAAATACAAAGTCAATGAACTGAAGAAAAATCTACAACAAATCAATATTTCGTGTGACCACCCTTTGCCTTCAAAACAGCATCAATTCTTCTAGGTACACAGTTTTTGAATGCACTCGGCAGGGAGGTAGTCCTAAAAATCTTGGAGAACTAACCACAGATCATCTGTGAATACAGGCTTGCTCAAATCCTTCTGTCTCTTTATGTATTCCCAGACAGACTCAACGATGTTGAGATCAGGGTTCTGTGGGGGCCATATCATCACTTCTGGGACTCATTGTTCTTCTTTTCACTGAAGATAGTTCTTATAAACATTGGCTATATGTTTGGGTTCATTGTCCTGTTACAGAATAAATTTGGAGCCAATCAGATGCCTCCCTGATGGTATTGCATAATGGATAAGTACCTGCCTGTACAGGGGTGTTTCTAGAGAGGAGGGGGCCAGTGTGCAGTCTCCGACACGGGCCCCCTCCTCTCTGTCCGGCGGCGCACTGAGCTGTGCGCGGCCAGCGCCGGAGTTATAGACTCTGGGCACTAGAGTGCATCCAGAGTCTATAGAGTATGCGCAGGTCACTGGGAAAATGGCCGCGGTAGCCATTTTCTAGTCGCTTTTACAACGCCGGACCCCCGTGCCGACGTGGGACTCCAGAGAGGTAAGTAATAATATGGGTGCAGGGTGTGTGGTGAGGGCCCCCCCTGGACTCAGGGGCCCGTGTGCTCCGCACCCATTATAGATATGCCCCTGTGCCTTTATTTCTCAGCATTGAAGTCACCATTAATCCTGAACAAATCCCCAACTCTAATTGCTGAAATGCAGCAACAAACTTGCAAGGAAAGTCCACCATACTTCACTGTTGCTTGTAGACACTAATTTTTGTACCGCTCTCCAGCCCTTCTGCTCAGAACCCAGTGGGACCCAGGTACACCCATCCACTGTTCGAAGAAGTCTGGCCAGAAGTGGTCTTCATGGAAGAATTGCGGGCAAAAGCCATACCTTCGACGTGGAAACAAGGCCAAGCGACTCAACTATGCACAATAACATAGGAACTGGAGTGCAAAAAAATGGTAGCAGGTGCTCTGGACTAATGAGTCAAAATGTTAAATATTTAGCAGTAACAAAGGCAGTTTGTTCGCGAAGGGCTGGAGGGCGGTACAATAATGAGTGTTTGCAGGCAACAGAGAAGCACGGTGGAGGTTCCTTGCCAGTTTGGGGCTGCATTTCAGCAAATGGAATTGGGGATTTGGTCAGGATTAATGGTGCCCTCAATGCTGAGAAATACAGGCAGGTACCTATCCATCATGCAATACCATCAGGGAGGGGTCTGATTGGCTCCAAATTTATTCTGCAGCAGGACAATGACCCTAAACATACAGCCAAAGTCATTAAGAACTATCTTCAGCATAAAGAAGAACAAGGAGTCCTGGAAATCATAATATGGCTCCCACAGAGCCCTGATCTCAACATCATCGAGTCTGTCTGGGATTACATGAAGAGACAGAAGGATTTGAGCAAGCCTACATCCACATGAGATCTATAAGTTAGTTATCTTCAAGATGTTTTGAATAAGCTCCCTGCTAAGTTCCTTCAAAAACTGTGTGTAAGTATACCTAGAGGAATTGATGATGTTTTGAAGGCAAAGGGCGGTCACAACAAATATTGATTTGATTTAGATTTCTCAATAGGTCATTCACTTTGCATGTTGTTAATTGACAAAATTAACTACAGTATTAACAATTTTATTTTTTTTTAAAGCATTCTTACTTTGCAGCATCTTTTCCACACCTCCCTAAAACTTTTGCACAGTACTGTATACAGTTAGCGGCCGCTGATTGGCTAGCGGCTTCGGGTACTGACAGTTTCCACGTGGGATGTGCAGTCATTAGCCAGGTAGCGATGTATATGGTCACGATCGCATGCCAAGACATAGTGGACGTGCTAATGCCTTGCCTTGCGATCGTGGATTTGCATACTGTCAATGCATATGAGAGCATCTAGAGAGCAGGTCTGAATCTAGCCCCTAGTCATAACACGTGCATATGGGAATCTATTAGAACATTCTAGGTGAGACACGCAAATATTCAATTCACGATCATTCAAGAATATTCCCCCCCACATATAAGTGATCGATCACCCAAACAGCAGTCAGTCGACAGTTGTCAATTGCGTATTTTTTTTATTTAAAATATATTTATCTAAAATGCTGTGGTGATGGGCTGCTACCGATGTACACACACACAGACCAGCAACCCTGCTTCATGCACTGGACTGCGCAGCCGGCTGGGTCCAGAGACATGCTTCCGACTAGCATTCTGCATGAAAAGCTGTATTTATGTATATTTTTCTCCTGATGCTAGTGTGTAAATAATGCACTTTGGCGTTACTCTGCAGTCAGTCTTCAGTATTATAGCCCGGAGTCCCGCACCTTGGATTATTATTTTCTACTCTTCAGTGCGGGCACTGGGCACAGTCATGATATGTTGTTTGGAGTGCCAGACAATTATTTTATCTTTCCCTTTCTCTATATGGGATGCGGTCAATGTCTCGACCGCTGGCATTCCTGCAGTCAGAATGCCAACGCCACAATCCCGACACTAATCAGAATACCGGCAACGGCATCCCAATCGCCGGGATCCAAAGGTAAGTACTGCGGTTAGGGGGAGGGTTAGGCACTAAGGGTGGAGGGTTATGGTGTGGGGAGGGGGAGGTTAGGTTTAGGCACTAGGGGGGAGGTTAGGTTTAGGCTCCGGGGAGGGAGGGTTAGGGTAGTGACAGGGGGAGGGTTAGGATACCGACCAACAGAGTGTCGGTATTCTAACCCTGTTGGGATGCCAGCATCGAGATTCTGACCACCGGCATCCCGTATGTGTTACGTCTATATATATAAGATACAATTAAGCACTTGGCACAATCAGGGATGTGCGAGTGGTGTCGCCGCCTAGGAACACAGGGCCCTAGGGACGGCACTGTCCCTGATCCACAGCATCTGCATTGGCATAATGCAAATCCATCCGGAGCAGCGTCCAGATGTGACGTCATGATGTCACATGTTTGCAGGCCAGGGCTGGCACATTCTACTTCAGCGTGGATGGCACTATGTGCTGCCCGTCCATGCCAAAAGTCTTAAAAAACAAATATAAAATGTAAGCTAAATAAGTGTGGCTTATTATGCATATTCTGTAGTGGATACATACAGATGTGTGCAGTTTTAGCTATTGATATTATATATTACAATAATGTATGGCTTCTTCTTAGATAGCACATCTATCATGGAGACAAAAAATGCAATTAAGTGTTACTTAACTTCTCTAACTCAGTTTTCTTTCTTCTTAACCCCATCTACCTGGCAATGTCTAAGAATATGAATAAAATGCAATATTAGCTAGATATTGCGTTTTGTGCTAGGTTATACTTTTACTTATCCTATAACCTACTTTATTTTGTCCCTGATGGCTAAAAGTAACATAATATCGTTGTTTAATGACATGGTGCTAGTCAGTAACTATGCTGGGGAGAAATAGATCTTGTTATAGAATAGTACAGATAGTGTGCTATTGTCTCTTCCAAAATACCATTTACTTCAAAGCAGATGCCGCTCACCTGGCTGTTCTATTTCAGTTCAGCTAATGTCACATTTTGCTCAACTTTCTGCAGGTACAGGCTTCCATTTCCATTTGGTCACATAATTCTTTTGATGAAGATATCATTTTCACCTTGCTGTCTCTAAGATAGAGAGATGCCATCCTCTCCAGGAAATTGGATATTTCGTTACTGATTTATGTGCGCCAGAACACTGCAGGGCTTGTAGGTTACGTTATTATCTTGCGGAACACTTGACCTTAAGAGGTTGCTGCACAAGCTCTCTTTACGGTTTCTTTAGACAGAAAGCAGAGACAAGGGACAGAGAGGCTCTCCAAACATGATCTTTTGTTTAGAGACAATACAGGGCTTTAAATAAAACTCATCCATATTTTGTTGTCTCAGATACAAAAATGTACTGCAAATCTAAAAATACATTCAGGCCATGACCACTCTCCTGACTTCATGCTAGAAAGCTCTGCAATGCAGTACAAGATGATCCGGTACAAGGCTTTAAAATAAGGTCTAAAACTATTTTCTTCTTCTTTGCAGAGGAGTTTTCATATAACACTAATGGCTCATATACTAAGAGATGTATAGAGCATTTCGTTTTGTACAAATGAGCCAGTTTGTTGGCCTAGTGCACAATCATTTTTTGGGTTAGCAAGCTGCCCCCATGTACACTTGCATAATAATATACTGTGCATAATCCTAACGACTACGTATTTCCAGCTCCACTAAGGTCATCTAGAAATCATGCTCATTCTCTTTTAGAGAGGGTGAAAGTGACGTTCTACAACCATCTGGTAAATCGGGAAATCTCCTACAGACAGGGGTCCACCACATTGAAGGGCCATAACAAAGCAGAAGGATGCCTGGATGCAGTTCGGCCAGAGGAGGAGGGGGAGCCCTGGTGTTTACATATTTAGGTATCATGACATCAGCCTAATATAGCAAAACAAATCAAAAACACACAAATGCAATCCCACTGAAACTGAAGTGTAACATACATTAACATGATCGATGTTAAGGTTAGATCAAAATATATTTCTTCAAGTTGAAGATGACCCAGACAAGTAAAAACACACATTGTAACTGGTCCTTCTTCATCGTAGTCCATGATTTTATATTAAGTTTGTGTGGGTACATATTACACATTAAGATGACACAATCCTCAGTATTACTGCAGAGTATGGAATTATCACTTTTTAAATATTATAAGCAAAGATGGAAGTTGCAACAATTAAAAATTATGAGCATATCTGTATGTTTCTTTATTTGGCTACAAATAGTACCTGTACGATATCTACAGGTAACACTGTGAGTATACCAATTTCCACAGAGTATGTTCTTTTCATCTAAAACCTTCTATGTGGTTTAAAATAGGCAGCATAACCAGGGACATGCACAAAGTATATGTCCTGTCTGTGTGCCTGTGTCTGCAAGAGAGTAACATTTGCCCCCAAGTTGTTGTAAAACACAAATGGGCAAAACACGCCACCCATATATTATTATGTACAGTATATAGCACCACAAAGTGTACACAGTGCTATACAGGGTAAATACAGAAAACAAAAACATAGCACAAGAACATACAGTAGAATAAGTACCAAACATTAAATTCACACCACAGCTGAGTAGGACAGATAATGGGCAAGTCGCTGAAGCTAGTATATAGTGGTGAGTTGCAAGTGGGAATAGATTCAGTACTCAATGATCCTGTATTCGCCACATGGGTGAGCAAATGCAGTTAGAATCACTGAAGGGGAGGAGGCAAGGGAGGAAGCACTGGAGACGTGAAGCGTGTGAGGGAACAACAACAGGGTGGTGAGCCCTGCCCGTAAGAACTTGCATACTAAGAGGAAGGGGTGAATAGTTGTGGAGGAGTGAGTTCCACAGGATGGGGGCACGATGGGAGAAACCTAGAGGGGAAGTGACCGGTTGGAGCGGTAGGCGGGAGAAAGTTTGGAGAGAGATGAGGTTAGAGATGTAGGGAAGGGAGGAGCGGTTTAAGGTTTGTAGGTCTATAGATTGCAAGCTTGCGAGCAGGACCTTCCAACCTATGTCTGTCTATTTATTACCGAGTTTTGTTCTATTAATGCTTCCAATTGTGAAGCACAACGGAATATGTTGCGCTATATAAGAAACTGTTAATAAATACATAATAAGCAAGGGTGATACATTTGAACTGGATTCTGAGTGGGATAGGGAACTAGGGAAACAGGTTACAAAGGGGTAAGATGGACAACACATGGTGAGAGAGGAAAATTAGGAGGATAGCACTATAACAAGAGATTAGAGTGGGGGATATAGTAGAGGGAGGCTGGAGAGGAGATTAGAGTAATCAAAGTAAAACATAAAAGTGTGAATGAGAGTTTTGGTGGCAGTGGGGGTAAGGAAGGTGGGCATTTACAATTTTTGGCAGTTAAGAGAAATGTGGACTCACCTGTAATGGTTTGTATGGATCAAGGATTGGTTTGAAAAATAGGAATCATTCTCTAAAGTGTTCCAATTGTCCAATTAAACCAGTATAATGAATACAACCAAGAACTGAATACCTATTGCCCTCAAGTTGTTGTGGAATTAATGGTTGCCTATCTGTGACCTAGAGCATACAACAAAACACATAACTGATTCAGGATGATGAGCCACGGGAGTTGATACTTTACGGGAAATAGGAAACATCCTCTACAGCCTTAGGCAATCTAACTTTACAGTCTGGAAGAGAGATGTGTTAGAAAGAAATAGTTTGGAAAATATGTTATTCCTCATGATTTGATTGCTGACATATATAGAGCACAAAACTATGGGGAAAGAATTCTAGAACCTTTTTAGTGAGGTAAAATAAATAGCTGATTTTGGAGAATAAAATCTGTAAATGGCATACATCTGTTTAATCTGTATTTTACATAACATCGGTTACAGGAAGAAGTATCTGTTTTGCAAACGCTCATCTTGTCATCTGGAAAGCACATAGCGCTTATAATGTTATGAGGTTGTTGCAGTGAACATCCCACTTTTTATCCATACTGTACATTACTGCAAATCGTTGATCATCAGTGTTACATCAACTAGCCTGAACTTGCGAGAACTTGCTGTGTTTGTGTTAGATGATATTTAGCTGTGTATTTACGTCTTAGTTATTTTATTGGATAACAACGGTGAAGAAAATATTGTTCTTTAAAGCATCCAATCACTGAATTTGAATTTAAAAATTAAATTGTTGCAGATTGCAACAGCATATTCCCTACACAGAACATGTAACTTAAAATATCCAGGGTAATGATAGGTTCTATTCGCTTTCGTGTAACCAAAAGTACAAGAAAGAATTATATTCCTACGTATAATTGAAAGTGAATCTGCCATGTTAACATAAAAACAGAAAGCACAGGCTGTAGAACTGAACATTAACATGCTGATTACATTTGTTATAAACTTATGATGTAGTTTACTGGACACATTACAATGTAATAGCTTCTTTTTAAAACCATTATAAAAATGTAATATACAAATGTCTTACCAGCAGAGTCCTGTTCTTCACAAAATTCCAAGGTGGATGAAAATCTTTCTTATTACATTTGCCTGTCAGCACTGCGATTTAACCAGTCTACGTGGTGCACAATAATGTCTGTTTACAAAGCACTATAAGACAGCAACTTTCATATGTTCCTTTATCGTAGGTACATTGCAAGAGGAGACATCACCATAACTCTTAGCTATAAAAGGGCTAGTAAGCTGTCCTGGTACAAAACATCACACGTTACAACCAGAGCAGACAATACATATACCCAGCAGGCAGTAAAACTTGTGTTTCTTTTTGAGATTGAGATAAATAGCCATTTGGATTTGGATTTATTAATGTCTGAATGGTCATTTAAAATAATGACCCATTTTAGTATCCAAAAATAATACAAGCACAAGCAGTGCCGGAGCAGGTAGATTTTGCGCTCTGTGGTGGGCAAAGGAAGCACAGCTTGGCCCAAAGTCTCCTTAGGATGCTCCGGGCAGCTCAGCAGAAGAGCTACAGGCGGAAGGGTGCAGTTCCAGGCACCCTGAAAGCGAAATGCAGGTGTTGTGTGGGGCAGCAACGGTGCCACTCCAAGGGCACTGCATCAAAGGGTGATGGCACCGCGTGCACACACCGCTGATTGCGGCCTGGAGCACAAGAAAAAAGAATGACAGAGGGAGAGGAAGAAGAGGAGGAGGAGTAGTAATGTGTGGATGGTTCTAGACTGTACAACACTGACCAAAATTTCAGTAGATCTGAGAATTAGACAAGAAAAAGTCTTTAATGACAGATGTCCGTATATTTCATGCTTCCTAAATTTACTTACTTAAAGGAAGGACATTATGGAGAGATAGCTGGATACTTTGTTAAATTTATCCATAAGTGTAAAGTAATTCCTAATTATACCTGAATTCCAAATGTAAGTGGACATGGCTATTAATAATGTTTATTTGAAATCTATGTAAGATTTAAGTAAAATGTATTTGCCATTTACTCACCAGTCTTTTAATTACTCTTAGTAGTAGCTTTTGCTGCTTGGGCTCTCTCTTGCACTGTAGAACCTGGGCAAAGCTCTCCATGTTATCTGAGGTCATACTGTCCTGGTTGTCTCCACCATAGAGTTGGACCATCAGTGACAAACATTGTGATGAGTTTTCATAGATTTCTGGATCTTCTGATGGCAGCTAGAAATAACAAAGCAAAACACAAGTTATAAAAGTTGATTACAGTAGGTGATAGGTTTTCTTCTATAGTATGAAGCATATATAGGATGAGTGTTTTTTATTGCTTTTTATTTGTTATTTATTATTGTTTTTTATTTTTTATTAAGTACTCATGCACACCGTGAACAAGTTTTGTACAAGAATATTGAAATTGTTAAATGAACTAAATTACACCTAATTAACTCTTTACTCACAAGCTTGCCACAAACACATTGTTCCTCCAATGTCCAACGTCACTGATGTCATTGGAAAGTTCTAACTTCTCTGGCCACATAGTAATACAGGACTAGCCCGTGACCTATCTGAATTAAAAAAGGTTGACCTTTCAGCTAAACAGGTGCGATTTAATCAAACTGCTTTGTTACACTTCACTTGTCTTTGTAATTTAAAATTAAATTAGGAACTTAAGATAATGTTAGTGTTTACAATTCAAGGAGTTTAATAATATTGGTTTAAATTGTAAAGTTATTTTTTTTTAACAATCATATTTAAATTATCAGTGTTACACTGTAACTATGTAGATTTACAATAAGTCATGGTAGTACATAAGACAAATGTAAATGCAGTTTTTAATAAACACAGTATACTACAAAAAAAATGTAAATTCAACACCAATGTCATAAGAAATATTTTATAAAGAAGCAATACATAAACCAAAACAAAAGATGTATACAACAGACTGACTATGCATTCAATACATTAACATACTGTACTGTATAACACTTTAGGCTTCAAAGAGCTAAATAAAAACCATATTGATAGATACCATTATTCAAAGAAAACATTTAAACTACTTTTAATCCATTTAATAATTCTATCATTACCATCTTCTTGGTCAGAGAATTTCACAGCCTAAATTAACCAGTGGCGTAACTAAGGTGGGTCGAACGGGGCACGTGCCCTGGGCACAATGGCAAGCCCTGCAGAGGGGGGCGCCGCCGACCATGGCATCATACCCGCACGATCGACCCCCGCCACCATTGTGTCCTGTGTGCACTTTACTGAGCAGGCAAGTGTGCCACTGCCTGCTGTTGGCTGGGCTGTCTGTAGGGGAAGCTGCAGTGGAAGCGTGCAGGCCCTCCTAGGCATCCTTCCTAACAGCTCTATTCTCCTCCTGAATGTGGACTACAGCTGCCATCTGCGCTGAGTAAGGAGTGATTCTTCCCTCCCCGGTGCTGTCTCCGCTCACTGCAAGTAAGTTATTGGTGGGGGGAGGAGGGGGGGGTCAGGGGTGGATGACTAAGCTGCCACGGGAGGGGGGAGGGTGGGTGTTAATTTTGTGTGGTGCTGGTGGAGGGAGGGCAGCTGCTGGCTGCATTTGTGTGAAATAAGTTTGTGTCTGTATAGGATTTCAGTGTCTGTATATGTGTCAGTGTGTGTATACTGTATGTGTCAGTGTGTGTATGTATAGGCTTTCAGTAAGTGTATACTGTATGTGTCAGTGTGTGTGTATGTATAGGCTTTCAGTGTGTGTATACTGCATGTGTCAGTGTATGTATAGGCTTTCAGTGTGTGTATATGTGTCAGTGTGTGTGTGTGTATACTGTATGTGTCAGTGTGTGTGTGTATGTATAGGCTTTCAGTGTGTGTTGTATATATGTGTCAGTGTGTGTGAATATATGTGTCAGTGTGTGAGTATATTTGTCAGTGTGTGTGTATGTATAAGCTTTCAGTGTGTGTGTATATGTGTCAGTGTGTGTGTATGTGTTGTGTGTGTAAATATGTCTGTGTATCTGTGTCAGTGTATGTGTATCTGTGTCATTGTGTGTCTGTGTGTTGAGAGACAATGCGGGGGGGAGGTGATGGTGTGCTGAGAGACGATGCAGGGTTGGAGCTGATCATGTGACAGAGATGACGCAGGGGGGAGGTGACGGTGTGCTAAGAGATGACGCAGGGGGGGGTGATGGTGTGGCTGAGAGACAACGTAGGGGGGAGGTGATGGTGTGCTGAGAGATGATGCAGTAGGGAGATGATGGTGTGCTGAGAGTTGACGTGGGGGGATGGTGTAGCTGAAGGTTGTCGCAGGGGGGCGGTGATGGTGTGCTGAGAGACAACGTAGGGGGAGATGATGGTGTGCTGAGAATTAACGCAGTGGGTGGTGATGGTGTGCTGAGAGACGACTCGGTGGGGAATTGATGGTGTGCTGAGAATTAACGCAGGGGGGTGGTGATGGTGTGCTGAGAGACGCCATAGGGGGGAGATGATGGTGTGCTGAGAATTTACGCAGGGGGGGCGGTGATGGTGTGCTGAGAGATGACGCAGGGGGGAGGTGATGGTGTGGCTAAGAAGAGATGACACACGGAAGGAAATTATGGTGTGGCTGAGAGACACAGGGGGGACGGAAGTTACACAGGGGAACAAGTCTGGTTGAACCGCTGTCGTATGATGATGACCTTGTTGATATTCCTACACAAACAGGCATCTTCCGGATGATGTGACCTACATGAATATTGAATACCGACTGAAGACGCCGTCATGTCAGTAAAGATGTATTCCTTCAGAGGTTCCACATTGTGAGAAACCACCGTATAGGTAAGGTGCATATGGAATGGAAAGGAATGTTCCCAGACGGACAAGAAATGGGTGGCGTGTCATGTTGGCACGCCCTATTTTCAGTAGCCACGCCCCTTCTGGTATTTGACCATGCCCATGGCGTGCATAATTATGTCTTGCTGGGTAGTGGTGGTGGGGGGGGGCGCCAAACTTAAATTTGCCCTGGGCTCCGAAGACCCTAGGTACGCCACTGTAACTAACCTAACATTAACCACCAATTTATCAAGTAAGGGAAGGTTATCATATACATTTTAAAAACAATATCATAACATCTTAGCAAAACAGAACATACAAGGCCTCTGCTATTCAAAAGCACACAATAGCACGTGAAGCCTGGTAATTGTCTGAATTCCAGTATGTAGTCAGGAAGTCTTAAGGCAAATGGGACAAAGCTTTATATATTTTTACTGTTTTTGCCCTTCTTAGTATTAAGTTGGATTTTCATTTTAGAACAAGGGGCTAATTTTAGTGTTCATGTTTTTTTAAACCTAAATAACTCCATAAGATGTATAATTTTTGTTCATAGCCGCTGTCTACAAATGTTCCCTGATAGTGGCTGGACTTTGCCCCTAGACAACAATAATTAAAATTGGCTCTGCAGTCTGTGCTACCACACTAGGACCTGACGGTCATTAATAGCCTCAGGCACAAGGGACGCAGAAAAGAATTGTTGCTTAAAGTTTCTTGCAATATGATATCTGTACAGGTCTCAAACTGAAAGTAGAGTACAATTCATTTTAGAAGCCTAGAATCTCATTTTTAAAAGTAAATCCTGTTCACGGCTGGTTTTAGAAAAAAACATGGGACTTTGTATAGAATTTAAAGTGGGTAATCTATGTTCTGGGATGGGAGTGTCAGGATCATGAAAATAGTTTTACCCTGCTGTACACCCCATCTCATCCAAACGGTGGTTAACATTGCTTGCATTGTAATGTGTTACCCATATACTGTATGTATGTATTTTAGGTCAATTGCACAATTCTTAACTGTTTACAGCTTGGGGTTGCACACACTGCTACATTTGTTTGTGTACATTGATATGCCTCCTATCCTTTGCATCTGTATGAAGACAGCAGGCATCCCATTGAGCTGAATCTGGTTTAGCAAGCATGCTGGAGTCACACACAGCAGAGTCTCTGCAAATGAGCTGAGGACTGAGGAAAATTCATGGGCAGCTCCTGGTAAGTGAAAAAGTGAGAGGGAAATTCATGGGCAGCTCCTGGTAAGTGAAAAAGTGAGAGGGAAATTCATGGGCAGCTCCTGGTAAGTGAAAAAGTGAGAGGGAAATTCATGGGCAGCTCCTGGTAAGTGAAAAAGTGAGCGGGAAATTCATGGGCAGCTCCTGGTAAGTGAAAAGGTGAGAGGGAAATTCATGGGCAGTGAAAAAGTGAGCGGGAAATTCATGGGCAACTCCTGGTAAGTGAAAAAGTGAGAGGGAAATTAATGGGCAGCTCCTGGTAAGTGAAAAAGTAAGAGGGAAATTCATGGGCAGCTCCTGGTAAGTGAAAAAGTGAGAGGGAAATTCATGGGCAGCTCCTGGTAAGTAAAAAAGTGAGCGGGAAATTCATGGGCAGCCCCTAGTAAGTAAAAAGGTGGGAATGGTTTAAAACAGTGCAAATGTAGGTCAGATTGTCTATCTCATGGACAGTTGTGATGTGGGGTTATAGTTCTGATTGGATTGGTTCCAGGGCAGTGGAGGTTTAGTCACATGTGGATCATGAATCCTCCATGGACTATACTATTGGTGCACCAACTATGTGTGCAGAACAGGGGTGTCAAACTTGTGGCCAACCAGCTGCTGTGGGACTACATATCCAAGCATGCCCTGCTACAGTTTCAGAATGCTCCAATAGCAAAACTGTGGCATGTTGGGATGTGTATTTCCACTGCAGCTGGAGGGCAGCAAGTTTGATACCACTGGTGTAGAAGAATAAAAAGTATGGCTCTGCAGCTGGGATTGTTCATCAAAGTGACTGGGACAAAGACGCTGGTGAGATAGAGGACTGTGTAATTTGCAGTGTGCCAATACCACATTTTTGCTCTTATTGTGTGCTTGGTGTGATTATATAATAAAAGGTTGTGTGGTTCACCAACTATTTACCTAGGTGATTGATGTAACCTATATTGAGGTAACATTACCATGGTACCGTCACATGTCATGCAGTTAATGTTGGACCCTCAGCATAAAGCTACTGCTCATGTATCTGAAAACAACTACGGGAAATCTGTAACTGACAGTGCTTATAGTCTAAGAAAATAGACAAATGCTTTATATTTAGGAAAATAATCTATACAGTTTAAGACTCCCAGTGATACTTACATTCACCTAGAGTTACAGTAACAGTACAAGTTTAAGACAATTCTAGATGTAGTATGCCAATGTTAATATTTGATCAACCAGTTCAAATGTGTGCTTTAAATTAGAACATCCATGCCGACATGTAGTCAACCAGGCTGATTATCTAAACATTAATAAAAGAATATGGTGAGGTTCCTGTAAACCCCTCTTTAACTTTCTGTTAAACTGATTCTTAGGCACAACTACACTGAAAGACCAATTCTTGCAAAAATTGTATGAATGGCATGCATATGAACTAAACTTATTAAAATGTACTATATATATTATGAGTGTTTTAGTGTATAATTATAATACATTTCTTCAGGAGCAATGTATTATTTCCCTGTTGTGTTTACAGTAGATAATGTATATCAAGAAACAATCCTATCTATTGTATAATGTTTTTAAATTCATGTTATCAAAATTTCCAAGATATGTTAATATAGTGAGAAGATGCAACTAAATTCATGTGGATGAGTTAAGGTATTTGGAAAGGCTGAAGACCATTACTGCTCTCTCTTTGTATCTTTAGCGGCTGACACCAACTGCTTTCCCCTGTGACGTTGGTTACAATGCCTACATATTCCCATGTTGATTAGGTTTGGGCTTGAATACTATATTAATAAGGGAAATATATTGAATGTGATAGCTATATATCTAGTGACAATAACACTGGAACAGTGTTTGAGGGCAGGTATATTTGTCCCAGGTTTCTGACCTACAGTACATGTTTAAAAAACCCCAGGAAAATGTTTGTAGTTTTCTATTTATAACTGCTTGCTGAAAGCTTTTGGGCTTGGGTAAAAGTTGGTTAAGCGTTCCTGGGTTATGGAAGTGAGTGAAGAAGGGCTCCATCTATTAAGTTCATTATGGGTCTTTAGGTCCTCTAGCGTAAAATAGTCTGATTAGTACTTGCACCTGTGTGAGTATGTGAAAAAAACTGTCAGGCTATCTAGTCTCTCACTAACTGGGGAAAGTGACTGCAGAGTCTCTGTGAGAGAAAGCCTGCTACTTGGCACTAGTAAGCTATACTTGCTGAAACTTTTTAAAAAAATGTTTTTATAGTTGACAGGCCCGATTTATGTTTAGTTTGTGCTGAACAGGCAAGGTGTTTATTTTGAAGTTTTATTGCATTTCTTGGCTTAATAAAACGGACAGTTGTACCCAAAACCTTTGACTTGTGTGACCTCAAAAACCTAAAGGCTAAATATAGTATCAAGGACACTATAATGGAAAATGTAGCAGAGGAAAGGGATTTAGGAGTCACCATTTAAAATGACTTGAAGGCAGGCAGGCAATGCACCAAAGCATTGAGGAAGGCAAGTCAGATGCTTGGTTGCATAGGGACAGGAATCAGTAGCAGGGAAAAAGAAGTGATAATGTCACTGTATAGGTCCCTGGTACAGCCTCATCTAGAATACTGTGTTCAGTTCTGGAGGCCATATCTCCAGAAGGATAAAGACACATTAGAGATGGTACAAAGAAGGGCAACTAAATTGGTGCATGGCCTAAAGCACAGAACTTACCCGGAAAGATTAAAATATCTTAATATGTATAGTTTAGAACAGAGAAGGGAAAGGGGGGACATGATAGAAACTTTCAAATACGTGAAGGATTTTAACAAGGTACAGGAGGGAAGCATTCTTCAAAGGAAGAGGTAGGCTCAGAGGAAATTTGAGGAAAAATTACTTCACAGAAAGGGTAGTGGATAAGTGGAATAGCCTCGCATCAGATGTGGTTGAAGCTAAAATGGTGGAACAAATTAAACACGCTTGGGATAGGCATAAGAATATACATAAGAGAGACGTAAGGAGCATATAGGGTTGAAGTTGCCAAAAGGATAAATGAAAAAAGGCAGACTAGATGGGCCAAGTGGTTCTAATCTGCTGTCAAATTCTATGTTTCTATGACCATTCGGCTGCTGTTCACATCGTCCACCCCAGGAGATCGTAAATATATACATACGAGGATGCGGTGACCTCCGCCACTTACAACCACCTGACACTTTCAGATAAGCCTTTTTGAAACTTTTTTTAATGTAATTACCATTATTATGTCTGTATATGTTATGTATTAATAAATGCATTTGAAATACTACACTATGAGAGTGTTCTTCTCTCCCTCTCTACTGTGACTGCTGGAGCTAAAAATTCTGCATACTGCATGCGATAGAGAAATTGCTGGATCCAGGAAAATACATTAATCATATGCCTATATAAATAGGTACACGCGGTACGCATTCTATTATTAAGTAGTGTACCGCATGTATAAGATTTACTTTACTATATGGCGCTTGTTCTCACCCTTTCTATTTCATAATCTTGGGACCTTGCAACAACGGTCTTATTGGAGAACATTGAGCTGCCATCGTGAGAACGGGATTATAGTTGAATAAACTAGGGGTGTGCACCGGCCACTTTTCGTGTTTTGGTTTTGGATCTGGATCTTTCTTCGTGTTTTGGATCTGGATTGGTTTTGCCAAAGCCACCCTTTCGGGTTTTGTGTTTTGGATCTGTATTTTTTTGGAAAAAAGCATAAAAACAGCTAAATTCGCAGAATTTGATTTTTTTGTTCCTACGCTATTATTAACCTCAATAACATTAATTTCCACTAATTTCCAGTCTATTCCGAACACCTCACAATATTGATTTTAGGCCAAAAGGTTGCAGCGAGGTAACTGGATGACCATGCTAAGCGACACAAGTGGGCGGCACAAACACGTGGCCCATCTAGGAGTGACACTGCAGTGGCAGACAGGATGGCAGTTTGAAAAACTAGGCCCCAAAAGGCGCTCTGCGGTGACTTATCGCGTCACCCATCGACTGCTGCTGCTGGGCACACAGGAGGGGACCAGTGCCGGACTGGGCAATGAGGGGCCCACCGGGGGAATCAGGGATAAGGGCCCATGTTAAAGGAGTGTGGTCATCCACCAGAGGGGGTGTGGCCAGCCACCACAGACGCTGGGCTAACCATTAGGCAAATTTTGGTGTAGTTTCTATAGGCGGGAACCAAGGCCCTATGCTGATCAGTGGTCCTTCTCTACCAGGTAACTTACTGTCTAATAAAGTAACAACCTATAATTTTAAGTCTAAAACCTGACACCTATAGGAGGGGAGGTGGGCCCACCGGGGATTTCCCCTGTACCCCTGTGGGCCAGTCTAACCTTGGACGGGACTCAGGAGAGAGACGGGCACCGCCGAGGCCGATAGGACGCTGTTCGTGGGGAACGTAGATCCTAGGGCCACCGAGGAGATCCTGTTCGAGCTGTTTCTGCTGGCTGGTCGAGCAATTAACATTAAAATTCCAAAGGACAAGGATGGAAAGTCGAAACAATTTGCTTTTGTCAATTTCAAGCATGAGGAGTCTGTTCCCTATGGAATGAGTTTGTTAAATGGAATCAAACTCTTTGGGAGGCCGCTGAAAATTCAATTCAATTCAGATCAGGAAGCAGCTATGGCTCCACAGAAGCAAATAGCGCAGCCTACTCACCACAAGGAAATGGCAGTTTTCCTAGAAACAGTCCATCAACTGTGGAAGCTGGATTATTAGCTGAGACAAGATCAGTTTAAAATTGAATCACAGCGACACCATCTTGCGACTGGCCGCAAGACGCCATCTTGGAAATGAGATCGCAAGACGCCATTTTGCGAATGCCCGCCTAAGCGCCATTTTAGATAAACTCATACTTTAGTACATGTGGCGATATTACTATTAGCATCATGCGATTGCATCTGGGACCATCGCCATAAGTTACGGCGATTCATCAAAAGCCCATTTCCATGACTTTACATAGTTTGGGTGCTCTGGATAAAGTGTATATTATTATAATTCCCCTAAAGGATATATTTCAGAAATGGCTGTACAATATGTCAAAATTGAATTGCATTAGCTAAGCAGAGCAAATGGCCACGTGACAACTAGCCTGTGTAGACAAGCTTCATGGACATAACGTCTGCTCTCCCTCCAGGTGGCCCTGCTCGAATACAGCAAGAGGGCCGTTTATAGCACCTTACATTAGCAGGCTTCCTACAATAAAATACCTTCAAAGCCAAGAGTGTTATCTGAGGTTAGGGTCTTGTAGCTGTGCTAATTTGCATTCACACAGACCCTAAGAGAACAAAGACCAGTATTTGGAGCCTGAAAAGGGTGGGGGCTGCTGGGGCATGTGCAAGTCATGGAAAAATAAGGCTCAGCATTCCACACCGCTAGGTGTTCACTTGGTTTAAGTGAGATTTAAGTGCACCATTTCTCATACACACATTAATACGCACAATTGCGCTGTTAACTAGTCACATATTAGCAAATGCATAAGATCCTGTATGAAAACGCTGTTTATTAGCTTTATGCGCACGCATCTGCCCCAAGTTAACTAGCATCTTTACATCACACCCCGCATACTTACACATTACATATTCACATAAAAGGTTTAATAAGCTTTAAAGTATAAGATTTACGTTTGTTCATTTAGCATAAATGCTGTGAAATAAAGATTATTTGGTAACTAAGGTTTTATACATGATAAGTAAGCCATGATTGGTATTGTACTAATGCGTACTCTTTCAACAGTATTCCGGTACCATCGGTGTGGAGATCGCATCATGCATTCTCAACTTATGGACCGCAGAGACTTCAAGCAGCAAAATGTACATTATATGAACAACTGTTAGAATGTTGTATGAGGCAGGAAACCAGAGACCCCCAGTTGTTAGAGGCTGGGTTGTGTCTATTTGAATCAACCTGTTAAATGCCTTGTAACATATGCCCTCTCCTTTAGGACCAATGGTATTAGCAACAAACTTCTCTATTGTGTTGTTTATTTTTTGGGGGGTATAAATATGTGTGCTCTGACCCTGGGTTCCTAGTCTTTGTGCTGAATGCTGATTGATGAGGGGTTCTTGCTGATGCCCAAAATCTGGACCAGAGAGCGCTGCGTATGTATAATTGTACTTGGGTCTGTATAATCTCTTTGTGCTAAGATTATATGAGGATCATAGCGTGTAACTGCTGTACTTTTACTTGAATAATACTTTGTGCTTTAGAACCACAGGTTCTAGGTCTGGAGTCTTTATTTACTGTATGACTGCGTATGCAAATTAGCGTCATCCTTAGAGGTTTATAGGCAGGATATTAGAAGGTATAGGCAGGGGTATATAGAGGTTCAAAGGCAGTATCCTTACAACACATGACCGCAGGCATGATGGCAATGGGGAGTTCACGAAATACTCTGAACTTTCACCTACTGTTACAAACTATCAGAGATCTTACTCTTCTCCGGAGAATCTTCAAAGATAAGCAATGATGCATAACTTCCATAGGTCGGAAACCCTTCATGTATCCAGCACAGCAATGATGGTCCAACCCAGTTACTAGCCATCACATTATCCGCTTCACCAAAGTCGGTACAGTCACGGATCCGATCATCCTCCCCCACACAGATATGATTCCTCTTCCAGCCACCGATCCAGCAGAAGCCATAGCTCTCATCCTTATCAAAAGGAGAGTTACCACAGTAGCAGAGACTAGAGATGTGCAGGCTCAGATTAGTTCGGATTTTCCCGCCAAGTTTGGATTTTTCTCACCAAAAATCGGCTCTCAGAAAGAGGCAAAACGTCATCTTTCATGGACAAACATCATCTTTCATGGACTTTTGTCCAGGACAGCCCCTGTAAAAAATATTTTGATGAAGGGCAGCATACAACCCACAGGACAGCCCCTGTCAAAATTATTTTGATGAAGGGCAGCGTACAACCCACAGGACAGCCCCTGTAAAAATTACTTTGATGAAGGGCAGCGTACAACCCACAGGACAGCCCCTATAAAAATTAGTTTGATAAAGGGCAGCGTACAACCCCTGTAAAAATTACTTTGATGAAGGGCAGCGTACAAAACACAGGACAGCCCCTGTAAAAATTACTTTGATGAAGGGCAGCGTACAACCCACAGGACAGCCCCTGTAAAAATTACTTTGATGAAGGGCAGCGTACAACCCACAGGACAGCCCCTATAAAAATTAGTTTGATAAAGGGCAGCGTACAACCCCTGTAAAAATTACTTTGATGAAGGGCAGCGTACAAAACACAGGACAGCCCCTGTAAAAATTACTTTGATGAAGGGCAGCGTAGAACCCCTGTAAAAATTACTTTGATAAAGGGCAGCATACAACCCAAAGGACAGCCCCTGTAAAAATGTGTTTGATGAAGGGCAGTGTACAACACACAGGACAGCCCCTGTAAAAATTATTTTGATGATGAAGGGCAGCGTACAACCCACAGGACAGCCCCTGTAAAAAAAAATGTTGATGAAAGGCAACTTTTCACACTGGGGGTGGGTGAAGAGAGCACCCCTGAAGGACAGAGCACCCCCTGGACAACACAGCACTACAGCCAGCCAGCCCCTATGGACAGGACAACAGCCAGCCCCTTAGACGGATGGGATCTTCCAGCAAGACAATGTGACACACGCATTCTTTCTCCCTTCTGCTGCAGAACACTGTCGATTAGCTTATTAGGTGGCTGTGTATTAATATGGAGTTTTTCATGACTTGCAGTTTAACATATCAACAGCCAGCCTCTATATGGACAAGGACAACAGTAGCAAGCCAGCCCCTATGTATATGGACAACAGTAGCTAGCCAGCCCCTATAGACAGGACAACAGCCAGCCCCTATATGGATAAGGACAACAGTAGCCAGCCATCCCTATGTAATTGTACATGGACAACAGTAGCTAGCCAGCCAGCCCCTATGGACAGAACAACAGCCAGCCTCTATATGGACAAGGACAACAGTAGCCAGCCAGCCCCTATGATTGTATATGTATAACAGGAGCCAGCCAGCCCCTATGGTCAGCGTCAACAACAGCTCCCTCCCTCTTCACAGTAGCCAGCCAGCAGTACTTTATTATTTAAGTAGTAACACACAACACTGAGTGAAAACCAACATCACCCAGCTCCCTAACTCTGCACACTCCACAGCCAGAATGAAAAATGGCAGCTATCACGGGACCTTTATAGAATATAGATCGGGGGGGGGGGGTTCGGATTTTGGAAATCCGAACCCGCTCATCCCTAGAATAAACTGACTTCTAAGAACATTGACCCATACAGATATCCATCTGAGGTTTAGCGCTTGTACAGTACCATCTTGTAATATATATATATATATATATATATATATATATATATATATTAGGGATGAGCAGGCTCGGATTAGTTCGGTTTTGCACACCAGGTTCAGATTTTTTTCCTCCAAAAAATGGGACTCAGTAAGAGGTAAATGATGATGTTTGTCCATGAAAGATGACGTTTTGCCTCTTTCTGAGTCCCTTTTTTTGGAGGGAGGAAATCTGAACCTGGTGTGTAAAACCGAACTAATCCGAGCCTGCACATCCGTAATATATATACATATACACCATCTGCTACATTTGACATCGACAGTGCATAGCCCATGAAATACGTCACGCGCAGTGTGCTGGCTTGGTGGGTATATAAGGTGTGCGCCGTCTGCACACCCATCACTGTCATGGGTAAAAGGGTCGATTTATCAGAGTTGCAAAAAGGGATGATTATTGGCTTTCGGGTCAAGGGTAGCAGTATTTCTGAAACAGCACAGGTTGTGAACTTTATGCGTGCTGCTGTGGTGAAGGTGTATTGTGACAGGACAAATGGCACCATTGCGAATAACTGACATGGAAACTGCAGAGTACCACGTGCCATTGATGTGAAAATGAACCTGTGGGACACCAGACGTGTCTAAAATGACAGTTCAGTGGACTCTGCTGTGTATGGGGCTCTGAAGCAAACGGATGGTCACTGCACATATGCTAACGAGAGTGCATCGGTGGAAAAGGCTTCGATTTTCACGCCTGTATCGGAATTGGACCTCCGCTGATTGTCGAAGGGTGACCTTCTCCGATGAGTCTCATTTTCTGCTTCATCGAACCAATGGACGTTGTTTTGTTGTGGTGAGAAACATCGGAGAACAAACATCCTGCAACAACTGCTGGAGGAACACAAGCTGGTGGTGGCAGTGTTATAGTTTGGGGAATGTATTCATGGCATTCTCTGGGCCCACTTCTCCATGTGGAAGGCACCCTCAACTGATTTGGTTATGAATCCATCCTTGCAGAGCACGTACACCCATACATGCTTATTGTCTTGCCTTAGGCGGATGGGATCTTCCAGCAAGACAATGAGACACGCGCATTCTTTCATCCCTTCTGCTGCAGAACACTGTCGATTAGCTCATTAGGTGGCTGTGTATTAATATGGAGTTTTTTATGACTTGCTGTTTAACATATCTAGTAGTTGAGCTTCCTTTTGAGTAACCTTAAGTAGTTCAACATACTGTAATATATATTGAATAGAGGTACTTTTCATGTAGATATGCTGTATGGGAACTATACAGCTGGAATTATTGATTATTAGGTTATGTGCTTGTTATTGCAATATTGATGATATTATGATACTGAATGTATTTCAGGTTAAATGTTATATATACTGGACATAGTTCTTTGCATTATGTGCATTTATGTATTATGCCCAGATTGTTTATTATAGTAATTTGGGGCTGTGTTTTTTATATGTATTGCAGCCCCGTTGGTGCGTTGTGACAGGCTGCAAAAAGTTTTCTGTAGCCATGGTTACTTGCACCATGGCGTCTGACTGTTCGGGCGGCAGTGGCGCTGTTCTGTGATGTCATGGTGGCTGCGCCGGTATTTGCTGACGGCCCTCTTGGCATCCAGAAGTGTGGCTGGTGGCCCGTGTTCACGTGGTGGGAGGTTCATGGTGTGGTAAGGTATTTATATTCTGTTTGTATTTCATTTGCACTGTCTGTAAGTGTCCTGAAAAAGGAAGATCGGCCTCCGAAACGTCGACCATTAAAACTTCACATGGTTTCACCTTGACTTGATAGTCTCTGAATGCTGCCTTCGTTGTTTGCATATATAATGTATATATATTCCATGTATACCTTGGCTGTGTACACTCCACTTTACTCTGCTAGCACACACAAGAAACCTTCCCTGCCCCTGCACTGTGCATACTAAGCAATCAACCCAAGTTCCTTTTCATACCTACCTACCTGCTACTGTAAAACAGCTCTGTCTTTTAAATAAATTTGAAAGTATTATGGTCAGGGTTTCACGTGCGATGAGGTCAATGGCTGGGGAGGCACACATGAAGATGGGTTTGAGTGCTGGGAGCCTGTCTCACCCCCTACTCACTGTAACTCTCCCCTCACTACACTAAGCTTCAGTGTCCATTGATTCTCCTACCTTCATCACTGTGTCTTCTCTTGCTGCTGCTGACCCAGCTCCGATCCTTTAACACTGTAGGGCACTTCCTGGTCACATAACACATCTAAGGTGTCCATCAGTGCTCAAGGCAAGTGCCCCCATACTCAGAGGCATGCCTCTATTAGCTCTCTTTCTGTGCAGCTTACTGCCCGTGGTGTGGCCCCACCCCCAGCTCTGCAAGCAGCATCTTTCTATACAGAAGCGAGGCTGAGTTGTTGCTGCGTCTGTCGTTTCCCTGCAGTACCAGGGAGCTTCGCAAAGTTGGTGAGTGCTAACTATAAATATTATTACAATAAACAAAGAAGTTTATAAGTCATAAATATGTTCTTTGCATTATTCTAATAGTTTTTATATCAAATCTCAGGAGTATGTCTCCCCTGCCTACCCTGACTGCATGTCCCTGCTTTCAGGTGTTTTTACATTTTGGGATTTTGTGACATTGTGGAGTTTGCTTCAGTGATAAATAGTAGAATGGAGGCTTTGTGTGCTTGAAGTTGACATAAGGAACTTGCAATCAGTCAAGCAATACAAAAAATATTAACTAGCAATACAATAATAGCTACCGAATACAACAATAAAACTATTATTATTTATTAACAGTTATTTATATAGTGCCTGCATATTACACAGCACAGTACAGAACATTTTTAGTCAGTATATCTTTGGAGTGTGGGAGGATATCCATGGAAACACAGATAGAGCCTTGGTCGGAATTGAACTCATGACCCCAGCACTGTGAGGCAGCAGTGTGAAAATCCTAACCAATATAGAAGCCCGCGGGCTTTAAAAGCTAATATAGGGGACATAAACGTACATACAGTATTCACAAGTGAGTAAATGGTTAAAAAAATATTCTTGTATGGAAAAACATATGTAGTTTATTGCAATATGTACATACTCTTAAATGCCATAAAATTATTGAATAAAATTAAATATGAAAGCTCAGTGTTAATTATCGTTGCACAACAAATGGGGGTTTCAAACAGAAAAGAAAGCAGACTTACATAAATACAGGCAATATACTTTATTGGCTGATATCTGCAGAATCACACTATATACCCCAAAAAAGAAAAAAACAGCAACTGATGCTGCAGTGGCTGCCGCTGTATGACTGAGGGCTGCACTTTCTGAAGCTGTCAATTTGTCATCTCTCACAAGCAGTAATTTCATGTTGAAGTAACAAGAGAAAAAAAAAATATAAACTATTTTCAGAAGCACTGCATCAAGCAGCCAGTGAGCGACATAAAATAGCTTTTCCTTTATACGGATATGAAAGTCAGGCTTTCACCCTGCACTTCACAGTGCATTGCTATGATTTACTTCCTCCACAAGGAACCTTTCCTCTGAGGTATTCAGCTAGGTAGCAACAACCTTGAAATACCAAATAGAGGGTGCAAATAAAATACAGATTTATGATGTATTTAAAATCTTCAAGGAAATTATGAAAGACTGAAGCACTACAAAACAGACATATGAAACCACCTAATGCAAGACCAACTGAAATCTCCTTTAAAATAATACATAAGTCATAAATACACTTAATACATCTAGATATGAAAAGCATTTTCCTCTGGACAAAACAAGATTATTCATATCTATAGTATTGCCAGTGACCCCTGTATAATGGAGATTTAGAAACGTTAATCTGACGCTTATATCTTATGTTAATAGCTATTCAAGGCAAGATGCAACCACCAGGTCCAATGGAGCTAATACTGGTTCATACAAAAGCACGGGGACCAGGGCATGCTCAGTGTAGCACCGTTTGGGCCAGCGTATGTGCAGTGCAGATCTATTGTATAGTTACACTACTGCTATCTAGCACTTTTTCAGGAGTTCACAGTCATGTTATAAAACATCTATTTGACTCTCATATCCAAAACGCTCAGACTTCATGAAGCATTAGTTTTTGCAAAGCTATAAGGTCAAAATATATCAATCACTATCCCACTAATAAAAGAGAAAACTGTGTACATACCATGTATAAACTTAGGAAGGTGCGAAGGTCCATCATTTGCTGGACTCTCCATGATGTGATCTCTTAGACCTCATTACATTCAACCCATCAGTTTATTTACAAAGTAATTTTCATTTATTTTCTTATGCTGTATATTGTATACATTTGAAACAACCAAATGAGTGTGCAGTGTGCAATAAGCAGCCCTCCAGCTTCTGTTGAACTACACATCCCAGTATCATACTTGCCTGCTGTCCCAGAACGGCTGCCCATTTACTGAGCAAAAGTAGGCATTCCGAGGGAAGGGGGGGGGAGCGTAGCCATGATAACGTAATCAAATCACCTTGGCCGCCCCTATACCTATGCCACACCACCTGCGGTGATGAGTCTGCTGAACCTGGCTGCTCTCTGACGAAGGGGCAGCCAGAAAATCGGCGTATGCCCAGCATGCCCTGCAATATTTTTAACATGGCCAAATAGCAATTCCAGGTTTTAAGGATATCTGTGTTTCAGGAGAAAGTGATTAGAGCCACAGTCATTTTAATTCAACCATCGGTGCTCAAACATGGATAGCACTTTTGTATATAGTGTTCTACTAAACTACCCCAAAGGTTACAAAATGCAGACAAATGCAAACTTATCACTATTCTTGAACACATACTTGTCTACATTCTCAATGCCCCCTACGGGACTTTAAGATGTGCTTTAAACTGTGGTGTCTGTGCCACTGCGCCGCTGCTCTGACGCTTGGTAACCAGTCAGCTCACTGCAACCTTTGGCCAATAATGGTGAAAACTATAATTTAAGCTATGAGGTGGTCTAAATTGACGGTAAATGACTGGAAATGAATGTTATTGAGGTTAATAACACTCTAGGAAGAAAAAAAGCCAGATTTATGTGATTTTAGCTTTTTTTGCCCATTTTTGTAAAAAATCCAAATCCAAAGCCAGTCACCGCAGTTTGGCAAACCCAAATCCGGACGATGAATTAGAACCAAATCCGGCAAAAATGGTCTGGCGCACATCCCTAACTACGAGTGGTCAAAACCGGGAGCCTGAACAACTCTGTCGGGAGGCCGGGAGAGACCCCCCAAATTCAGGACTCTGGGAGAGTTGCCAAGTATGCTTCTACAAGAGACAGCCAATGCAACTTCGGAAATTATCACTATCCTACCTCCAAATTTATCTAATGATGTCTTTTGAATTATTTCGGATCTGCCACAAAGATGAGTTACCATAGTGTAGTTTTTTTTTATTTCTAAGATAACATTTGCTTATATGTAAAAATGTATTGCATATGCCAATTATATGAGCCTGTCAGATAGGTGTCAGATAATGGGCCACACCACAAAGCAAAACAAATGTTAATCAGATGCACATAAATAGCAATCCATCGGTAATATAACGGAAGTGGGTGGTATCATATTAAATATATAGAGTGTGAGAGGATTAATTAAATCAAAAAGAAAACTTCTATATTTCAAGAGACGGCCAACACAATAGCACAGCAATGCTAAAAACCAATATGTGTCAGCAAGAGAATACAATCTGTCTCACTTTTGGAAACTAAACAGCCAGGTTATTCCTAAAAGAAATCAGTTTTGCTTTAGCACAATATGTGGACACTGAATGCACTGTCTAATTATAGAAATATGTATTTCCACATACAGTGACGCCAAAAGTTTCCCAAGACTTCAGAACTTGAGAATAGATTTTTCATGTTCCATGTAAGTCCATTTTTTTGCCTCTCTTCACTATTGAAAGGGATTGATTGAGGTTAATAATAGGGGTAGACCTGGGATAATTTCACATTCTTCCCCAGTGCTAACTTTTCTTGAGTTTAATGAATATATAATGAATATATTTTAGGATATAATGAGCTCATCTGCATTTCATTAATATTAACTGCAGTTAAAATGAAGACCACCATTTTTCATAAGGTAATGCAATAATATAATCTAACATCATTTGCTTCATAGAATAGAGTGTTGTGATGTAGATCACTAAATATGAAGCTGGGTCTTTGCATTTTATTTGTCTGATGAATTGCATATAGGGATTGAGTACTGGGATAAACAAAGTACTGAAAGATAGGTCAGTAAGACAGTAGCAGCCATATATGACTAGACACTATAGCAGGCTTCCTGTTGTTAAGACATCACATGACCATTGATTTCTGGCTTCGCATCTTAAGATGATGATAGGGGAAATGAAATTAACGATAACTTGTCAAAATTGTCATTTTTCAGTGATTTTTGCAGTTGAATTTAAAGGGCTATTTTATAAAAGCAAAACACACCATTTGTCCAACCTGTCCACCCCCACTGATATTAACAAGTCAGAGTTCATTAAATTTCCCACAATGTCTTTTACAAAGGGGAACATTATCACCAAGTGTTACAGGAACCTTGATCGATATATTTGTCTACTTTAATAATGTTAATAATCTTCTCTCGGGAAGGTACGCAAAGTATATTTGTATCATTAGGCCCTACCCCCTTGTGGCATAATACTGCAAACTGTGGCTCTATGAAGAGTGCCGTCGCTATCCGGGTCTCGCGCATGCGAACGACGAAGCCGGCTCCGTTTTGCACATGTGCACTGGGCCACCATCGACCCGCTTGCGAGCGCGTAGCGCTCGCGAGTGGGTCTGAATCAGGCTGTGAATTCGCAACTTTCCACTCGCACCTCGCTGACGGTGAGAGATGGAAAGGAAAATCTTTATTTTAAGGTTAAAATGTGCGGACACTGTGCTGAACCCATTGGACACCCCACAATGACCAATTAGGCAATTGGAAGTTTCTAATTAGCTTATTTAGTCCAATAATTACATGTAATTTTTTCAGGTTAAAAAAAAAAAATTCCTCAAATTACCCCCAAATCAACTTTTTTGTTAGTTTAGTTTTAGTTTAGTTTTCGAAAGTTAATTACAATAATTTTTTAGTTGAAAAATAATTGTTTTTATAATTTTTTGAGGACCCTGAAAGTATCCCCAAATCACCCTTTTTATTACTTTTTTTTGCATATTTCATTTAATTCGTTTGAGATTAAACGAAAAAAGTTTGTTTTTTTATCATTTTCTTGCATTTATTAATAAAACCCACAAATCAGCCATTTGACACCATTTAAAAACCTACAGTATTTTCCTAATGGCCACAAACAGCCGTCTATATGGTCCTGCTAACGAAATTATCCATTTCGGGGGTTCCATGATGGTCTCCCCACATTTTCATGCATTTCTCGCAAATCTCATTTGGCAGTCAATTCGCACCCCTCCGCTGCGAGTAGTGCGATTAGGCATTTTTTATTTGATTGGAAAATTCACGAGAGCGCGCTTAGCGGCGATGTGTGCGAGTTTAAAGAAACAAACTCGCTACTTGCAAGTTGCACCTAATTGGATCGAGCCCCATGACGCCAAAACATTGAGATGGGCACATTTTTAATCCTTTGTAGAGTAACAGAGGATTTTGTTCTTATTAACCTCTCTAGAATCTGGCCATGTTAGCTGTACACTGAATTTGAAATATAGGGCCTGATTCAGAGCCGGACGCAATTAGTGCTCGCTCGTCCAGAAAATAGGGGTGGCTATTCAAATGAACCGTTCGCTCTTTGCGGTCTGTTCACGCCTCTAGGTCTGAACTAGCGAACAAAACTTGTGGCCGTTTTTTGGGAAACTACGCCCCCTGGCCGCTCGCATCCTACGTCATGTCCGCTATTAATTAGATTAATCGAGTACATCGACCAGGGTATGAACTGCTCGCTATTCTTGTGGTTGGTTTTTGCTACCAAATTTTGCGAGCAGTTCTGGCTATTAAATAACCCAGTGACGTGGTCAATGACCCTGCTGTTTTAATTATGCACACCCATAAAACGCCCGTTTTGACCTTTAAGCACGCATGCGTTCGGATCTCCACTCCCCGTTTTCAAGCACCTTCCCCTGTTACCACCCACATACGCCTCATTCTGTCACTCAAATTATCAGGCATTCGCTATTTTGCGAGCACATGAATTTCGGCCGCACTGACTGGTTCGCGCATGCGTATAACGATCCGTACGCATGCGCAGTTGGGCAAGCATCGCTCGGAGCGAACGAGCGGCCGCTTACGAGCGGCTCTGAATCAGGCCCATAGTCAGCTATTTAATTTCTGCTTTGGAAATCTTGGCTAATTGCACTAATTAAGTGTCAGACTATAATCACAGGAAACCGACGGGCATCTCTCAATTGAATGAGATTCACTCAAGTTTGGTGATCAGTGCAAAGAATACATAAATACAAGTGCACAGGGAGCACAACTGTGGAGATGTCCAAAAGTGACAAAGTTGATGTTGTTTGATTTGCTAAATATGTATTATGTGTGTGTTGCTTTAAAGAATATTAATGTGGCTAACCAGCTGTGTCCACACAGAGGATGTGGGGATGCTTTGTCTAGCTCTTTTCGCATAACCCTCCGGTCAATACCTCGGTCTGCAATCACTGGTTTGCTTTTAAAGGTGCTCTGAGAGGGGCAGTTATTCAAGCTGCGACCTGAATCATGGAGACAAACCCTGAGATCTTTGTAGCCTATGAAACCCAGGTTCACCAACTTGAAGCTCAACATAAACAGAATACACAGGATTCTAAACTTAAAAATGATCTAATAAACACCTGTATGAGATTGAATGATCTTTCATTTCTTCATGCCCAGAGACTCAAGTTATAACAATTCCAAAGCCTGGATAACCCATCACTCAGTCTCATTTATCAGCCTATAGCACACTTAAATATTGATATAAAAATATTTGTGAGGTTGCTAGCTAACAGATTAAGGGCCTGATTCACTACAGATCACAACTGCGATTGCAATAGCAATGACGCACGCAGTTCAACTGCGATAGTATGCTAATACATTGCGATCGCTATGCTGTTGCAGCACTACACAAGGATGCCCACTTTACCTTACACACATTCGTAATGTTTAGCAAGCCTACAAAACCATCGGTAACATTGTGTACAATCGGAGCCCCACGCACACTTGCACAAGGTCTGACCTTACTCAGAAAATGCTAACTTCATTGCACGCTATGAGTACTCAAGCTGTGCAAGGCATCGCAGTGGATAATTTATGCGCGCACCTGCAACAGTGTTCAAACGAACCGGCACGCCTGCATTTCACCAACTACACCCCCATCACCACCCACAAACAGCACTTCCTGTCAACCACTCTGTGATGGGTCTGCATAGTCACTGCGATTGCAGTCCCGATCGCAGTGGCTAGTTCATGCACGCGCACTGCAGTGCATACGCATGCTCAGAATGCAACAATCGACCAATTGCGTGCGAAAATGCAGTTGCGATCGGTAGTGAATAAGGCCCTAAATCCATTCCTCTCTCAGCTTGTTTCTCAGGATCAGTATGGCTTAGTCCTGGAAAGGAAAGCCCCTGACATACAAGGTGGCCTTTTACATATTGGCATACCATATGCCTGTAACCCTGAACCTTTCCTCCTGCTCACTCTTGATGCTAAAACAGTCTTTGACAGATTGCAGTAGGTTTATATGGCTATGGTCCTTGCAAATTTTGGTTTTAAAGGTATCTTTTTATAAGCAATCCTCAACCTATAATTGAATCCAGGGCCGCAACTAGACTTTTTGGTGCCTGTGCCAGAGAGAGCATTGGCGCCCCCTCCCCCATTTTTTAAATAAAGACATAAGATAGTGCACCTGAAAAAGGGCCATGGCCTCATGGGGAAGGGCCAGGGAACAGATAGAGGAGGCCAGAAGTTGCTGGAGATAAAAGAAGAGGAAGCTACAAATGAGAAAGATAATAAACCAAAAAACTGACAGGCCCAAACAGCGCCCCCTGCCCTGCGCCATGGCACTGGTCGCACTACCCTAGTTATGGCACTGATTGAATCCTTTGGCCCGGGTCTTTAGCAAAGGGTTACTCTAGACACCTTTTCATATACTGTATCATGACCTTTTGTCACCACTCATTTTTATATTAGCCATGGAGTCATTGGTGAAAGCAATACCCTCACAACATTTAATTACAGGCCCTATTATTGGAAATTCCCATCATAAAATATGCCTGTTTGCAGATGTTTTGTTAAAACCGAAATTAAACCACTTTCTTACCACTCCAGTGCCTGTCCAGGATAGCCAGAGGTCCGCTCATGCTGCACATAATTCCCGGCTGGTGCTGAGGTCTGTCTGTGCTGCTCCTGACCCGTCCGCTCAGTGTCCTGTCACTGAGCATGTAGATGGCTCCACAGCTACTTGCTCACAGCATGATGGCACACAGACTGCACGCCAGAGTTCCCTCCTAAATAACAGTATGGCCGCAGCCATGTTGGATTCTGTCACCTGACGCTCTTCCTCCACTCAGAGTGCTGCTCCCAGACCAGCTGATTGCAGCCTCCAATCCCTGGGGATCCTCCCCAATAAATTCCATTTCCTGACTGGCCTCTGTTGCCAGTACAACGTCGCTTCTTGCTGAAGTTACAGCTCAGTGCTGAGCTCCCAGGTACTCTGTATCTGAACAATCCCAGTCCATTATATCTAGTCCCTATATGTGGTAAACAAGTCTCCTATACCATCTTGCTCACCAGTCTGGTTTTTACCACTGAGACTTGTTCTTGCAGCCAGCCGATACCTCCAACCATCTCTCTCATCCGATGCTTCCAACATTGGACACATATTAAGTTCTTCAATTCATCAATATCGGTCCCAACCGAGCAAATGAATCAATATCGAACTCATATCAATTAAGTTCTTCAATTCTTCAACATCGGTCTCAAACTGATTAAATTAATCAATTCTTCAACATCAGATTCAAATCATCAACATCTCAAACCGATCCATCTCTCAATCCAGCATAATCGGTCCCAACCCGATTCTGCTCATTCATTCAGTATTATCATCTCCAGTTCTCATTCCAACTTGCTGTTTAATAAACACATTCCATTCTTGTTCTCACCTTCGGGCCCATCATCCTCTGCAGCTCCTCTACCTCCTCACAGCAAACATGAGGAAGTCATGGCTCAAATCACTCAGGTTTATTCATGCCTCCCAAGTCTCCTCTTCAGTCTCCCATGCCTGTTCCAGCTCAAACCAACCCTCAGGCGTGACAATGCTGTTCTCCGGGATTATTCTTTAGTTTCATAATGCACGCCTAATTAATCTAAATCAGACGCTCTGCCCATTAGCATTAAACAAGATTCCCTACGATTTATTAAAGATACCTATCTATACAATAGGGAAATGTATTCTCTGAAATACTTCAGTATTCAAATACCTGCAGACTTATCTACCAACATAGAATGCGAACATTACCTTCTCTTAACCACCTGCCTGGCGTGGTCGCATCGTTTGGCTGTGCAATACCTGACATGGACGACCAGTCAGAAACGCCCACTGATTGGCTACCCACCCAGTGGTTGCAGAGAGGAGCAGCCGCCGGGGAAATATAAATCCCAATGTCGCGTTGATCGATATTGTAAGATATCACCAGTTGATCATTTAAAAAAAAAAATCAGCATTAATGTTTTGTTTTTTTAAATAGAACCGTCTTGGATAAGTTTTAAAGAGATGTTCTTGACATAATGACAATTCCTGAGTAGTTTTTTTTAGAGGTTACCCCTGCCCTAGGCACATTGGGGTGCATATATTTAGAACCAAAATTAAAGGTGGGTTAACTGTTCCTAAACTGGAAAGTTATCAGATGGCATGCCTTTTTACACCAATGGTTTGCCCCTTTCCCATCCAAGCCTTGAGTGGATATTGAAAGGCATTTGACGTCCCCTTTCACTTTGGTGGATCATTTATGGGTAGATCCTATGCAAAGACCAGTGATCAGTGCAATGCTTAGAAATATTGTAGACTCACTTGTATCATGGGAAAAAATGGTGAAGTCTTATAGTATCTTAGAAATCTTCATCCCGGCTTTCGATATTGGCTTTCTCCAAATTGATACCAAACCTCCACTTGGCTAATTGCCATAACAATAATAATAATCATTTTATTTATATACTATAACACTTTTCTCCAAGAGGACTCAAGGTGCTTTACAGAAATCATTACCATAATACAAATGTAAATGCAGCCATTTTGGATATATTCCAAGGATTATTTATCCTACCCACTAAAGTACCAATTGAGGCAGCCATCTTGGACACACTACATTGTGTGAGATAAGCAATACATGGAAGCAAGACATATATGTGTAGTTGAAAAGTGTGTAACATGATAAACACTGCATGAATAGTTACAGTTGGCAGGATGAGCAAGGATGACATACAGTGGGAAATTACAGATGTGTCCACAAACATCTATCCACCGTACGCTACACATAACGCGGGAGCTCCATGTGACTCGATAAGTGTTGAGCATTTTTTTGTGCAACTTTTTGCCATCAAATGCATGTTATTCGCACAGCGATGCGAATATTTAGCACAAGCAACTTCTGCTGATTAAAATTATATGCAGCATGCCTATGTTCTGTGTGCTACGTTACAGTGTTACTGCTGCTGACACTGTAACGTAGCATTTTGCATCCAGATACACCTGCAGTCGCTCACAGAATATAGCCATACTAAATAACATTTTAATCAGCAGAAGCTGCTTGTGTTAACTATTCACATCACTGTGCGATTAAGACACATTTGAAGGAAAAAAGTTGCACAAATATACACTGTGCTCCTGAGCCACGCCACAGCATGGCGCTACTAGGGCTGTTTAGCGTGCAAGGAGGCTGGATGTATGTGGACACATCTGTATAGGAAGAAAAATCAACAACACAGGAAAGAGACCATATTGTGTTGGTATGGATAGATATGGAAAGCAGTCAATGCATTGCAGTAAGAAGTACATGGTAACAACAGATTAATAACAAAGGTGACATAATAAATAAGGAGTGAGGAAAAATAGCAAAATATACTGTAGTAATAACACAAAGTTATGCAATGATGGTAAGAATTGCCAGGGGAAGTTGCATGAGGGTGAAGTAGGATCATTCCTGAGGTGCACAAATTGTTTAATTTGAGTAGGCCAAAGTCCAAATACAGTTCAATGGTATAATTGCTTGCCAGGATCTATTTTAACATGGACCTCTTATGTTGTTGTCCTGACTACAGGACCAATTTTATAATCCTTTCCAAGATGGCTAAAAATACCTGCAAGTACACAGGCTAGGTTCCTCCACCACTGGTACCTCTAGTATATTGTTGGAGAGCTAGGGTGACGATGGAAATTTACTACATGTGGTTTGGGCTTCCTCTGTTGCTAAACAGCTGTGTCTTTCAATTGATAAAGCTGGTGGTAGGTATCAAACTTCCTTGTCTTTTTTCACCACTACCTCCCATATCTACCCCTATAGAGTAGATATGTCATATCCTCATTGCTTTAAAGATTAAGAGCCATATTCAATTAGAGGCAAAGTTTTCGCCTGTCTGACTTTTTCGCTTCATTCGCCTGTTTCAGAGGCGAATTTATTCCGTGCTTGTCTCCGCTTTTCGCCTAATTCAATTGCAAAACAGATGAAAACGGGTTTGCCTTAACTTCTTCTCTGTATGCTGCAGTATTTTCCAGGTAAACTTGCTCACAATGGATTTTATACCTTATGATTGCAGTATACCCTTAATTTCCCCCGTTTCCTTGCCTTCCCCAGATGTATGCCCCCCCATTACTTTGTAATGCATATTGTACTGGTTTAATTTATACTGTTTTATATTGTATTGTATTACTGCATAACACCATTTATTTTCTTATTTTTTTTAGAAATGTGACTTCCCCTTTTTGATAATGACCTTTATCATCAACAGTTTTTAGACCTTGCAATAAGACAGTAGATTCATTCTGAAATATGTCTGGAAAATCTAAAATTACGGACAATGTGATTCAATGAGAAGATAAACTTTTCAAAATGGTGACTTCTCGACCACGTGTCTCAGCTTATGGGAAAAAGATACATTTATCAGCATAGCGATGCGATTCTGATAGAATGGACTTCTGTTTTTTATATTATTTGTCTAACCACAGAAAGTTTCCCTTGTGTGAACAAAATATGTTTAAAGGTCATGACAACACTAACATCAGTATATACCCTGATGACATAAGTATACTCCCCTAGACAATGTTAATAATCCTTTCCTATAAAATTGATAAATGTACGTTTCTGAGGTTGTTTTCAGAAACGTTCTATATCAGAAGCTTCGCAATTTGCTCATTTTGCGCACCTATAATCCTAAATAAATGTACACACACTGCTTTGGAAGACTCACTCTGTATGAAGATTACAATTATTTCACATTAATAGTTGCAGGGGCTTATTAAGAGAGGAGGGGGCCCATGTGCGGTCTCTGGCCGACAGTGCACTGAGCGTAGCGCCGCATCAGTAGACTCTGGGCACTAGTCTGTGCCCAAAGTCTACTACGCATGCGCAGGTCACCAGAAAAATGGCGCTGCCGTCATTTTCCCGGCGACTTCCCCATTGCACATGCGCAAAACATCAGGAAAAAGGCCACAGTGTCCATTTTCCAGGCATTTTGTGAAGGGCTGCGATACCCGACGCGGGACTTCGGAGAGGTAAGTATTAGAAAATATTAATGATATCTTATGTCAACTTTAAGGCAACTAATAAGAAATAGAAAAGTTACACAGTAGAAATAGCATTATTTCTGAATAAAAGTGTTTCTACATAAAGGGTTGCTGACTAATATAACATATACTCAGAAAACACAAAGTATATTCTAAAGATTAGTTGAACGCAAACAATGCTTTTAGCACCAACCGTGCCAGTGTTCATGTACTAACACTGCTAAAGCTGTATGTGATCAAGCAGAAGTGACATTTTTATCCTGATGTCGTTTTTAGGGCATTCTAAATTTAGAATAACAATGAAAGTGTCTGAAATCTCCCCAGGGCGCACTTGCTGCAACACATTAATAAGGTTATACACTTAATAGAAAGTGACATCTATGCTGGGGAGGCCTGTGACAGTGTTGTGAAATTCCATATGGCAGAAATAGGTCTAAAACAAATTTGATAGAATAGGTGGTTGTGATGAAGACAGCTATTATTATGTACATGTTTGGAAGGGAAATATCATACACACAGCAACACTGCATGAATTTGCTTGTCAACCCCGGGTAAAGGAAGCATTCACAGCACAGTAATTGGTGGCATATTATGTTGAATTTGAGGAATGTCACTACTTTGACAAAGTATAATGTACTGGGCTATAATTTCATGCACCAGTAAACCTGTCTTACAGTATGCAAGGAATAGGGCCAGGCCCTCAAACCCTGGGGAAAGGTGATGCATCCTGTACACAATTGGGGTTTGCTACATGGACACCCATCATTGGACTTGATTCTGCATTACTAAAATCCATTGAAAAATCAAGACCAATTAGTTCAAACCCTAATATGATCACAGAACACCACTTTCCAGGAGGTCTCCCCCCTTTTACATGCCACAAATGTGGACTGTGGGAGTGTATGGGTTCAATGTCGTGGCGTAGAAATATGTGGCTTGGAATCTGGCCAAGTACACAGAGCTAATACTGTAGAGAAGCACTCAGACAGTAGAGGGAGCATTGTGGCTTCATATGAGTCTATTAAATCCTTAGTAATGTTTTAAATCTATTTTATTGAGATTTTTTGCAGAATAACAAAACAAACTTGAAAGAGGGAGGATCACTCCTGAGTAATGTCTTACATATGATGTACAATATGGTGGATCTGGGAATAACTCAGAACATTTACTAATAAAACATAAAAGGTAAAATATATCCAAGCCAGAATCTGACCAATTAGACTCGACAAATAAACAAAACCTACATATATACCGGTACATATATACACACATATATTAGGGGGGAGCACATAAGGGGTGAAATTATGGGGTTGGGGGAGTGAATGTGAAGCAAGTATGCAATTTATATTTGTTCAGGTGAAGACTGTAGTACAGGACATATAGACAAAGAATTATATCCAAAGCCAGGTTTATGAGGCGTCCGTATTGACCTCTTAGAATTATAATATCATGCAGCGAGTAAAATTTGTTTGTGAAGGTGCCATTCTGTGTTACTAAACAATCAAAATATTTTTGTATGCTCTTCTGAGGGTAAAAAATTTATATTATAGACCCCATTTCTTATAGAATTTTTCGAGCCCTTTATCCAGATCAGGGAGAGTAGCTTTCCTATCAAAATACATAAGTTGTGTCATTTTCAATTTGACTTCATTCAACGAGGGGGCAGTTTTGGAAGTTCAATGGACAAGAATTATTTTTTTTGCTATAGTAGTTAATAAGGGAATTTTAGACTTTTTCCCCTTACCCAATGACCAATTACAAAAATTGGCACATAAACATGCTAGCGGGTCAGGATACAGTTGGAGGAAAGAAATGTAGTTAATGAGATTGATAATTTTATTCCAGAATCTTCTAATTCTCCAGCATTCCCAGAAGCAATGGAAAAAATTAGCGTTAGAGACATGGCATTTGCAACAAGTTCCTAATTCTGTAGCAACTACATATTTTATTTGTGCAGGAGTAATATATGCCCTGTGTATTGTTCTTATATGTACTTCCTGTAGGTAGGTGGATTGCAACATTTTTAAGGTAGAATCATAATGTGTGATTAGGACTGAGGAATTTTGAATTGTGGGAATATCTTTTCGCCAGGCCACCATTAGTTTATCAATTGTCGGAGAAGCTAATGTCTTCACAAGACCAGTATGTCTTGTTTTATATATGAAGGAGGGAGAAAATTTCAATAAAGATCCGATAAGGTCTGGTGTTGAAGTATCTTGGAATGGGGTTGCAATGGAGTTAATAAAATGTCTAGCTTGTAGGAACATATAAAACTCATTGTTAGGGAAGTGGTATTTTTGTTGCAATGAAGCAAAGGTTAACATTGAACCCCCTGGACCAAAGACCTTGGATGCCAAATTAAGTCCCCTTTCCTTCCAGGCAAGAAATTTTGTGGTGTCTAGTGATGATTGAAGGGATGGATTACCCCATAAAGGAATATATGGAGTGTTAGTAGGAGATCTAGAATAGCTTTTATTTAGTGTGATCCATGAGGCATATGTAGCTTTGAACATGATATGATCCGCCAGATAAGAGGGAATATCAGTGGTTTTGGCATGCAATAGAGTATAAAGTATAAAGTAAAACATTTTTGGGAATATTATACTTTTAATTACTGCATTCCTGCCTAGTAATGAAAGGGGAAGATGCATCCAACCATCTAATAATGAAATAATCTTGTCAATTGTAGGGGAAAAGTTGAGAGTATAAAGTTGAGTAAGATTAGAAGGTATATTAACACCTAAATATTTGATGTGAGATGTAGCTAAAGTGAGTGGAAAGGGTGTCAGAGCAGTATCAGGATTAGAATGAGAGAGGCAGTCATCTACAACTAAAAATTCGGATTTTTCAAAGTTTATCTCGTAACCAGAAAATGATCCAAAATCATTGATAATGGAAAAAAATTCTGTCAGAGACGAAAGAGCACTATATAATGTCTGCGAAGAGGGCAATTTTAAGATCAACTTTACCAATGCGAATTCCAGTGAATAAAGGGGAAGACCTTAACGCAATGGTTAGCGGTTCCAAAGCCATTGTGAATAGAAGTGGGGATAACGGGCATCCCTGTCTGGTTCCCCTCTGTATTAAGAATGGATTAGATAAAATTCCGTTACACGAAACTTGAGTGCTAGAATGATAATAGAGTGTCTTCAAGATGTCAATAAAGGGCTCAGGTATTCCAAAACACAATAACGTATTAAAAAGTTGTTGCCACACAATCAGGTCAAATGCCGTTTCGGCTTCTAATGTTATGACCATATTGGTGTTAAGAGACCTCGAGTCCTTGACATGTTGAATTGCCGAAATCACACGCCTAACATTGACAACAGAGAGCCTACCTTTTATGAAGCCCGTTTGATCTGAGTGGATGATATATGGTAAAACATTCTTCAGTCGCTCAGCAAGAATTTTAGTGAAAATCTTATAATCGAGGTTAAGGAGGAATATAGGTCGATATGACCCTGGTTTAGACAAATCTCTATCCGGTTTGGGTAAGACCTTGATAGCAGCTGCATTAAAATAAAGAGGTATGGATTTGGTGGTTATAATATTATTTAGAGAGTCACAAGTATGTCACTATCTGTCTTTGAAGAATTTTGTAGAAGTCACTACTCAGACCATCCGGGCCAGGTGCTTTGCCATTCTTTAGATGCTTTATCACCTGTATAACTTCCTGCAAAGTTATAGGGGCATGTAAAGTTGAGGACATGTCTGAAGACACAGTAGGGGATGGGAGAGAATCCCAAGCAACAGAGGAAGGCGTAGAAGGAGCATATCTAACATCTGAAACCCCGTATGATGGGGAAGGAGTGGGAAAAGCACCAGGTATGTCACTAGAAGAATTGGAGCATGCATGTGTGTACAGCTTCGAATAAAATTCGATCAGAATTTCAGCAATCTGGGCATTAGTTGAGGTAAGGGATCTATCCTGGGTAGAACCAACATCGGGCTGCGAGTGCCATTCAAAAGACTGGATAGTAGTCTCCCTGTCTTATTTCCAAATTTATGGAAATGAAAGTTGATATTGAAAGAGTGTCTATCTCCAATATTCTGAAGAAACTCATCAAAGTGAGTCTTTTTGGATAAATAATCCTGCTTATTACTAATATTTGAGGACTACTTATACTTATACTTTTGAAAGGCTTCAGTTAGAGTGGTTTGCATGTCAACATAAGAGTAGGAGTATTTTTTATTTTGAGCCAAAACATAAGAAAGTATAACCAGGGTTGTCTTAACAGCAGTATGGGCCCTGGGCAAAGCAATGCACTGGTGCCCCTACCCATCCATTCACGGGAAAAAAAATTAAATGGTCAATAAAATTAAACCCTCCTGCATGTCCATCAGACCTCCAACACATGAGAGACGCTGTCTGAAGCCGGCGGATGAAGTGAAACTGGGACTGAGGTGAGTACTCATCACCGGGGTAGGGGGGAGGGGGAGGTTAGATCAGAATACAGTGCACCTGCAGCTGGCTTATAAAAATATCACAAATTTACCAACTGGCCGGGCTGCAGGGGGGTGGGTTGGTGGGCCCCTACAAGCTTCAGGCCCTTGAGCAACTGCCCAACAAGCCCAATGGAAAAGATGGCTCTGAGTATAACACCATGCAATACCGCCTTGGCTGTTTGCCAGAATATGGCAGGGTCAGTTTCCAAGTGTTCAATATTGTCTTTCTTAAATTCCTCCCATGCGGACTCCAACCTATAACTGAATATCAAAGATTAGGCGAGATGTGATGGAAATTGCCATTGTCTAGGACCACTCCTCTCCACCTGTATGTGAAGTGAGAGCCATATCAAAGCGTGATCTGAGATTAGGATGGGCTCAGTACTAATTTTGGAGACATTAGGGAGCAACCTAGTTGAGGAGGATAAATAATCAATCCTCGATAGCATTTGATGAGCCTTTGAAAGGCATGTACATTCTTTCTACAGGGGGTTAAATGCACGCCAAATGTCTACCATTTCTAAAGTCTTAGCAAAGTGAAGAACTCCTGACTTAGGTAAGTGGGGGGGCGGAAGGGGAGGGTGAGGATTTATCTAGAATATGCGAAGAGACTAGGTTAAAGTCTCCACCCACTATAAGCGTTTTGTTGCCATAAATGCTGAGTTTAGCTATGAGATGTTGAAAAAAAGATCTAGTGTAAATGTTGGGAGCATAGACATTACATAATACAAACTTATGTAACAGATGTTATAACATACCTCCCTTCCTGATCAGTCACTGCCGAACTGATTTCAATTTCAATTGTTTCTGTGCTAGGTTTATCACTCCTCTCGACTTTGAATTATAAGTGGATGATGCTATCACAGACCAATTCAACACCTGGAGTTTGGGGACTTCCGTTGCAATTAAATGTGTCTCTTGTAAGAACACTAAGTCTAACCTTTGCTTTTTCAAATAAGGGAGGACCTTTCGCCTTTTAGGTGCTGAGTGAAGACCTCCCACATTTAGGCTCACTATCCTAATGTCCGTCATAATCTTACACAGGTAAAGAGTAGAACAGGTATTAAGACTACAATCTTCATTAGCAATGATGTGAACATATCGATGACTACACATATGCTTTTAAGTGAGTGGGAATAGACACAAGAGGAAAGCGACAAAACAGGGGTAGACAAACACGCAAAGGATGTTGAGAAATAGAAATCACATAAGTGAGAATCGAGAGAATGTGACACAAGATCACCCTATTGTGATATAATGAGAAAATAAAAGCAAAGAAAAAAAATATATGAATCAAAATAACATGCATATGAACATTCAATATAGACAACCAGTATTTTTTTTACGCAGAATTATGTCGGAGAACATAGATAACTTATCAAGTGATCAAATTGAGCCCAAGCTAACATTTTGCCCTTTCTAATGTAAGTAGAACCTTATAGAGCATAATGATATTAAGGTTCCTTATGATTTCCATAAATTGGCAACCTATCTAGGCATATTCAAATAAGCATTGTGTATATGAGATGTATAAAGGAATATACTATGCATTCACAAATCAGATTAAACATCATAGTCTTAAAGGGCATTGATCAAACAGGAACAACGGTTAGTAAACCAAAAATGACAAGAACTATTGAATACCGCATATATGCGACTTCAGACCATAACTCATCCTGTGTCGACCAATATACCATATGTAGTATTTAGCAGGAGAGGAGAAGAATGATTATATTAACATCTTCGCTAAAGCAGATGTGTAGCAGAAATAAGTCTCAGTCAGCAATGTCTGTTGTGTGTGATTGCAATTCTTCATGAAGGTATCCAGCAGCATCTGCTGGGTTGCTGAAATAAACAAATCTTGAGGCAACCATCGCCTCAACATAATGGCTTCCCTAACACAGACTAGCTTCCTCCATGGGGTTTTAAACATACAGCTTCACCTGGGAAAATGAGAACCTCACTGTCCCGACCCCCCATGCAGAAAACACACCATGGATGTAAGTCTCAGAATCTATGGAGCCAGGATGCGCTTAAGGCAGCACCCAAATAAAATGCTTTCTTCTCGAGCCATGTAGCTAAATAATTGAGGGACCAGCCCAAGGCATTCAATATGGCTGCAGCCCTATGGGCATGGGCCACACTGCCAAGCCCAACACTGGGTATAAATGTAAAATAAAAAGTTTTTTTCATGGATTTATGGTTAAGAAACAATTATGTAAGGATAAGACTGTTAAAAGTGTTATACAATGTTATTGTGAAATGATATCATATAATGATATCATTAACAATGTCATGAATTGTCATGAATGTGTGCAGTGAGCCTAGATGTCAAAGCTGTGAAATAATCAATTCATATTATGATGAAATTTCATTATATTATGATAATATTCAATTATGTAATTAATGGTGGTTATAACATGATACCATTGTGATTTCAGCAATTATGCCTTACGAATGATAGTTAAATGGTCATCAATTAGGTCACTCTAATGAAGGCTCCACAGCTAAAATATTGGGTTATAGAATAGAGAGGGTCACTATTTTGGTCATTGAGAACATAATTAGCAGTGTAAGTAGTACTGCCAATGCAGGAGGTGCAGCTGCTATGGGGCCTGGAAGGGGCAATGCAGGGGCCGCACATAATAACTCTTTATAGCACACTCTGAATTACCCCAGAGTGTGCTGTTAAGAGTTTATTACTCCAGAAATCATAATAGATCGGTCACAAAAGCAACTTTAATAAGGAAAATGAAAATCTAGTTACGGTTATTTTCCATGTACTGTAGAAATGGGTGTGGTATATGTCAACATTCATTAAGCCGACATTCAATATGTTGACATGATAATGTCGACATGGTCATAATGTCATCATGTAGACACTGATGAAATTTTTACATGTTAGTTCGCCAACATATCGTCCCTGGTGGCCCAGGAGTGACTTGCCTGCTCCCGATGGCTGCAGAGGCACCAGTGGCGTCTTCCAGGTCATGTGAGTGTCACTTTTGGCTGAGTCATCTGAGCGAGTTTTGTTCTGGCAAGTACAGTACCCCTGTCTTTAAACCCTAATCCCTACCCCTCCTTCTAGTACCTAACCATAACCCCACTCCCGAAGCCTAACCTTAACCTCCCCCTAGTGTCTAACCCTAATGTCAACATTCTGACCATGTTGGCATTTCACGTCGATATGTTGCCTGTCGACATTTTAATAATGTCAACATAATAACTATCTACATTATCAATCCCCATATTGTAGACCTAAAAACTACATCCTGTAGAAATTGCCGTTATATGTGTGACCAAACAGAAGAGTATTGTTTAATAGACTTGTAAAAAATTAAGACTATGACTACTCAAAAGCTTAGAAAATGCATTTAATAAAAAAACCTACTGTGAACTGATTCCACCTTGTGTGCACTAGTACACTAAATCTATAGGTAGGATCCAATCTGCCGATCTTGCTGACAATAGACAGTCAAATGCAGTTCAACTTTTACGTGACTGACTTCACGATATCTCGACTCTCAGATCTGCTTATATAATTTTAATTATTTTTAATAATAGAGAGAACAAGCATTCATGAAATCAGTAACTGTGGTACAGAGGCACAACAGATCAAATGCAGCACATTTACTATATAAAAGCATACACAGACTGGATTACTAAATGTCCACCAATATCTGATGTAAGAAAGTTTAAATATTATTTGTAGATGATGTTTGCAAAAAGGCACCACCATTACAGTTGTGTTCTCTAAGTAAACTTGCCTATACACAGGCAGACAAGCAAATGTATGGCCAAATCTGGCACATCTAGAGCAGTCAAGCAATGACCACACCTATGTATGGATTGTAGTAATCATAAGACCACATTGTCTAACAGTCCCAATCGGCAAAAACTGGGGTAAATCTTGAAGGAGAGTGAGTCACTTTTGATGGTTTTCTGTTATGTCCCACATGCATGACATAAGACAGGTCAAGTCAGGCATCTATCTTATAGACCCTATTCTTCACCTGGCTACAGGATAGAAAAATAAGGCAACAGCACACTAGGCTGGATCAAGTGTGAGTGTGTGTATCTACAAGATTGCCCACAGGGTAGACTTGTAGATACCTCCTCCTACCTGGCAGTAGTTGGGGTTCTCTTAGCAACCAACATTTGCCAATGGGTTAAACATTTATTGCTGCTCTTAACTTTTATCACTAGGATGTCATTTGTGTAATAAACTACCACTTTGGTATGAATGAAAAGCCGCGACAAGTGGCTAGGTGCAATAATGCGTTAATCCCAAAGCTTAGTAAGAGGACATCTGAAGGGCAGCATCTGCTATGATCTATGATAAGTCTATAACACTCTTATGTTATATTTTGTTCTTTACATAAGATTGAAATAGTTACTGCCAAACTCTTTTATCCTATGTGTTCATAGATTATTACATAAAGCATCCCACCTAAAATTTGACCAATGTTATCTTGCTTAATAAACTTGCCTTACTGTCCTGGCTGTCACAGATTACTTACTGTAAGAGATTGAGTTAATTGTTATGATATTGCCATAGCCCGTATATAATGTCATTCTCTGTTTAGCTTGCAATTTATCAACTTTTTTATACAATATCATTTGTAGGGTTGGTTGATGACTTTCCCTCCCTTGAAGTAGCCTGTAATTATGTTTTCACTGCTTGAATCAATAACACACTGTTCCAATCACCAGCACATTGCTCCTAGCAATGCATTATTTTGATGTACACTTTCAACAGAAAAACGGACGGTGTACTGTCATATCTGCAAGACAATCATTACTTCTATTCTGGAATTGAATAAATGTGTTTATTAGATTATTAAAGAAAGACGTAAATGATATTATTCATTACAGAATATGAGGTGTGACAGTCTTGATTTCATTATGTGACTAGGCAGCATATTCATATAAAACTGGCCACATGGATCGAGAATATTGATATTGAGCTTTCTTCTTCTTCAATAAGTAACAAAACATTCCAGTACACTCTGTGAGCTTTTATTAGACTTCCTTGTTCCAGGGCATGATCAGGCAGCAATGCTCAGTCAGGATTTGAACTGAAGGATCTTGCCTCTGGAACCTGCTATCCTCCTAAATTAGCTATTGTCTTTTCTATGTGCTCAAATGGAGTCTCTACTGCGGACTTTCTGTTGGCCTCTAATCACGCCGTGTCTCTTCCTCCACGCCCGATTATGGTCTCTCTGACCGTTCTTGATCCTAGTTGACCTATATCGATGTGCCTTCCTTTCCAGCCACTGGACTCTGACTCCAGACTGTCACAGTTGTAGTAGAAAACTGATTTAGATACATTTGCTACTGAATTCCCTGGCTACTGATGTTATGTAGAAAACACATATTTTTGAGTTAAAGGATCATTATTACTATAGATGCATGCAATTGGTTGTTTTACCATTCTGATGCATTCAGATGCTTTCACAGCAAAATGATTCCTATATCACTACAAAACACTTTACTGCCACTTTTGTACTCAGAGCATCCTAGTGTCTTCAGGGTATGGATTCAAAAAGAGATGTCAAAAAGCAACAAAGAATTGCTGGTCCTTAGCTCACTGTACCCACAACTCCTTATCTATTGCTGATAGCAGGAACTATTTGTTTGCCAGAAGCCATACACCATCTGTGAAAAGGTGCAAAGAATATGTTCTGATGCGCTGTTCCAGCTGTTAGCTAAAAGACTGTAGACCAATATGATTCTGCATACAGAAGCAGACTTCCATCAGCTTCTTCATTTAGCAGTGTATTTGTGACCACGGGAACAGCATTGGCTGGATGTTATAGTGACAATATCAAGCATGAAAATCCCAGTAGTGGTGCAGTTAGTTTCCCACGACCATAACAAATTTAAAGACATGATCTGCATTTCCCAATTTTCACACGCCTACTCACATCAGTTAGAGGCAGTAGTATCTAACAATGTTGTTTATCGGGACTACTATTAACCTGTAATAAAGTTATGGCAAAATCTGCATAAACAATTATTATAGTTTTCAGAATTTTCGGAATAATTAGAAATGAGCATTTGAGAGAAAGAACTAATATTGTACTCTTATTTAAATGATGGAAACATTTAGCTTTTCATTTCAAATGATCTAATTAACTAAAATACTTTCTAATGTTAAATATGGTAACCCTATATGTGCTTACTTAGTACACCACTCTGGGAGAAGATAGTGCTATACAGATTTTTAATAGTGATATCAAAGGTTATGCTTTAATCATTTTCAGAATGAATTAGAGAGTGCTGTATTAATGTACTTTGTTCTTGATTTTTACAATGACATACAATAATGTCTTCAATGGTCTCAGGCAGCAATGTGTCTTCATTTTGTCACACACTGTATCATGCAAAGTAAAATATACTGGACCATTATGTTAACTATGTGTCAAAAAAGTGATACAATGCACTGATTCCTAGCAGTGCTGTCTCTGCTAATGTCAAACAGTAAAGTCATGACATTGATAAAGTTATTGGTAAAGTTATACAGTTATTAATTAAATTATAGTTGTCACACTGTAATGTAATTAAAAACAGCACTGTTATTTAGATGAGGTCATTATGAAGTTGAACCATGTCTACTATACTGCAACCTCAAATGATGTCATGCAGTCACTAATAATGACATATGGTGGGGTCATCAATAATATCATCTGAAGATGTCATGCTGTGGTGTCATGAATTATATAATCCCATAACAATGTGGCATTGAAGCCATGTGTAAGATGTCAGAGGATCACACCTTGAGGTCCTTACACATTATAGATATTAAAAAAAGTTCATAACAATTAGAAAGGATTATGTATAGTAAAGTTTGGCCATGGGAAACAAAATATTGAAATGGTCTCAGCAAAATGAATTAGCCCTAATGAATAAATCAGGAAAAGATATAATAAGATATAAGAATAACTGTACCGTTTTAAGGGCCTAACTCATTACGGATTGCTATTGCGATTACGCACGCAGACGAGATGGCTTCACTGCAATCGTAGAGACTACACAGACCCATCGCAGAGTGATTGACAGGAAGTGAGCGTTTGGGGGTGGTGACGGGGGAGTGGTTGGAGAAACGCAGGCATTCCTGTCCATTTGAATGCCATTACAGGGGCGTGCATAAATTAGCCACTGCCACGACATACGCAGCTTGAGCACTCTGGGTGTGACGAGGTTAGCAATTTCTGAGTAATGTCAGACGTGTTGTAATTGTGCGTGAGGGGCCGATGTTACTCGATGTATACGCAGGACTGCAAAGTACTACGGATGTGCGAAAGCGGTAGTGGGTGTCTCTATGCTGGTTAGGGGAGTCTCTAGAATAGCATTGCAATTGCATATTCGCAATGGACTTGCGTACGTAATCGCAGCTGCGATCGCAATAGCGACCCATAAGTAATCAGGCCCTAAGTCTTTTATAAAGTTACAAATGATAACGCTTTTATATTAGTAGCTTGAAGCTCAAAAATATCTTAGATTATAATGGTGCGTACACACGTAGTGATTTAAATGAGCGATTTGAACCATAACGATATCATTATTATTCAAATCGGTCATTTAAATGGTCCCTACCAACTCACCATCGACCAACGATGCGCGGACACGAATGGACGCTAGAGATACCGTCCATCGGTCATGCATGTCGGTCAACTTGCTCGATATCGAGCAGGTTACTATCGCAGGTCGCTATAGTCATCAGTGAGTTGGTGGTGTGCTGGAAGTTCGATATCGAACATCCAGCACACCAGGGGAGATGCAGGACAATCAGCCAGCGTCGCTACATGTGTACACACCATAACAGTATCTGTATGTTTATGAAAGTTACTCATACAGTATACCCTGTTTATCCACTCTTGTACAGGAGGACTGCAGGCACGCACACTAACAAACGAACCGCTGCTGGCGGCTGTGTGTTTATTTTAGCAGCCAATGAGAGTCAGACACTCTCATTGACTGCTGCGCCCACGGAGGGAGCACTACTGGAAGCACTGCATAGGGGGGGGTCGCTACTGGGGGCACTGTATAGGGGGGCTACTGAGGGCACTGTATAGAGGGGGTGGCCGCTACTGCGGAACTGCATAGGGGGTGGGTTGTTACTGGAGGCGCTGAATAGGGTGGTGGTCCGTTCTGGGGGCACTGAATGGGGGGACTACTACTTGGGACATTATATTAGGGGCACTACATAAGGGGCACTACTGGGGGGACTATATAAGGGGCACTGCATGAGGGGACTACTACTGGGGGCACTATATAAGGGGCACTGCAAAGAGGGGACTGCTACTGGGGACACTATATAAGGGGCACTGCAAAGAGGGGACTGCTACTGGGGGCACTGCAAAGAGGGGACTACTACTGAGGGCTCTATATAAGGGGCACTGCAAAGAGGAGGCTACTACTGTGGCACTGCAAAGGTGGAACTACTACTGGGAGCACTACAAAGGGGGACTACTACCGGGGGCACTGCAAAGAGGGGACTACTACTGAGGGCTCTATATAAGGGGCACTGCAAAGAGGAGGCTACTACTGTGGCACTGCAAAGGTGGAACTACTACTGGGAGCACTACAAAGGGGGACTACTACCGGGGGCATTATATAAGGGGAACTACTGGGGCCACTGCATAAGTGGGACTACTACTGGGACCACTGCAAAGGAGGGACCACTACTGGGAGGAGGGGGGGTCTTAATAAATCATGCTGGCTGTATTTATTTGCCTGCTACATTCATATTTTTTAGTGATAGAGGTGTGTGTGTTCCAGTTATACCATGAATGTTTCATTTGTAGATAAGCTGTTGATTGAGAGACAAAGTAGTACACCTAACAGGAGGACTTTCCTATACCTCAGAAATGGGATAACACAAATGGTATAAGGTAAGCAGAAAGCCAATCTTACACAGTATATATAAACTCATTTTTTATTGGCCCAATGATTGCAAATTAAATGGAATTGGTCCGTTTAGTCAATTAGAATTGATTCGGAGCATAATTTATTTTCTAAAACCATTCTGGAATCTAATGTTAATCGAGGGATTGAAAAGATAAAATAAAGGAACAAGTATATTAGTCAAATAGCCAGTTGGTGGCAGAGCAAACATGTCTCGTAAATGTTGCGGCTAATATAAAGACTCACATAGAAAGATTAAATCAAGCTTTTCAAGCCACAAATATTCCTGATATTGTATGGATTAGTTTTAATGAGGTGGGCTGAAACTGTTTTGTAATGCTGCAGACATATTAGTGACGATATTGGATCAGAACCTCTATACACACCTTCCTATACCTTCTAATATCCTGCCTATACCTTCTAATATCCTGCCTATACCTTCTAAGGATGACGCTAATTTGCGTACGCAGTCATACAGTAAATAAAGACTTAGACCTGGAATCTGTGGTTCCAAAGCACAAGTATTATTCAAGTAAAAGTACAGACAGTTACACGCAATTGATCCAGACACAATTTAGGCTCAAAGGAATTATACAGACACAAGTACAGTATACATACGCAGCGCTTCTGGTACCAGATGTTAGGCATCAGCAAGAAACCCCTCAGTCAGCATTCAGCATGAAGACTAAAGACCCAGTGTTGGAGCACACATATTTATACCCCCCAGGAATAGGCAAAACAATAGAGACGTTTGTTGCTGATGCTATTGGTTCCCAAGGGGAATCCATCTGTTACGGAGCATTCAACAGGCTGATTCAAATAGACTCACCCAGCCTCTAACAACTGAGAGTCTCTCCCTTCCCGCCCCCTGTAACATCCTAACAGTTAATACATTTTGTTGCTTGAAGTCTCTGCGGTCCATAACTCGAGAATGCATGATGCGATCTCCCCACCGATTACACCGGAATACTGTGGAAAGAGTACGCATCAGTACGAAACCAAACACGGCTTGTTTAGCATGTATAAAACCTTAGTTACCAAATATCTTTATTTCACAGCGTTTATATTAACTGAACAAACAAATCTTATACCTTAACGCTAATGGAACCTTGTAAGTGAATATGTAATGTGTGAGTGTACGGGGTTTGATATGGAGATGCTAGTTAACTGGAGACAGATGCGTGCGCGTTTAGCTACTAAACGGTGTTTTCATACAGGATCTTAAGCATAATGTGTGTATGTGAAATGGTGAAAGATGCAATCGCATGATGCTAATAATTGTGCATTCGCTACTGGGCGTCATGTTAGCAGCTCAATTGTGCGTAATGTGCGGTGCTTATGCATGAGATTCCATCCATGATGGACTTAACATATTTATATATATATATATACATACATACATAGACACACACACACATATCATTCCTCACTCACAGTTTCAGACTGCAATGCAAATGTGTTACCTCCAGCTGTGAAGCTAGGGCCATTCTGTCTGGGTGTGAAACTAAAACCTGTTTAGGATTCAGACACATTCAATTGTGTAGATCTATGCCTGGATTATATTACAATTGCCACAACTATACTTGTCTGCATTCAGGGATTCCCAATTTGTATGAAAAACACTCACAGTTTCTGGTGCATTCTCTATTCTATTTACTTTTTCGCATGAGGCTGTTCTTGTAGTTGCCCTTGGTAGATTATCAAAAACATTGCCATCTGTTCTTAGCTCGTGAGTTGTAATTTAAAGTGACGCTGGTCGCAAAATGGTGTCTTGCAGATTCTTTTTTCTAAAATGGAATCTAGCTGCCATTCGCAAGATGGTGTCGCGCATGCTTCAATTTTAAACTGATCTTGTCTCAGCCAATTATCCAGCTTTGACAGTCCACCCTTTGATAACGAACAACATGCTATCACAATCTGCCATTAGAATTTAATTTAGGCTTACATTTACATATTATTTAGTGTTATTGTGGGATGGCACAAGGTGGTTCTTAATCCATCAATAATGTGTCTCTGGATGGGGACATAAAACTACTATTATATGCACACCGCAGATCTTGGAAGATCATGTGAAAGGTGTGGGAATACACCAGTCTAATAAATTCAGTCTTGAAGGGGAATTTAGACTTTACATTATCTGAGGTGTTTTAAAAATAACATTTCAATAATACATTCTATGCATGGCTAAATATAATACATTAAATGATGGTGTTTCCTAGCTCGGGGTTGTAATGCAGTTCTGTATTTACCTCGGTATTCACACTGGCCACCATCATAATTTCATTCTTTCGTTTTAGTCTATTTTTACATTTTCCACACTTCAACACAATAGGAATACACCGGACACATATGCCAATTACTATGATGACAATTAGTATAAGGATCAAGAATTTGCCTATGCTGGCGATCACTTCCTGGACCCATTCTCCTAGACCTGAGAACCATTTCACTGGGTTCAGCCATGAAACCCATCCTTCTATCTATTCTCCAACTTCAGCCACTGAAGAGTTATGGTTCTTACGAAACTCCCATTTTAGCTGCAGAATTTCATCCATCTTGCAGTCTATCACCTCCTTGGGGTCACTTGTATCATTGGTGACATAGGTGCAACATTTTACTCCGAACTGGGTGTCCAATGTTACGCAATACCCTCCAGTAACAGCAGTTAAATAATTCAGCACTAGTCTGTGTTGCACCAGTTCTTTCTTGTATGCTTGCAATTCTCTCCCTGTATATCTGAATGTGTCATCGTACATCTCGGTGATATTATCAATCAATTTAGCAAGTTCCTGAATATATCTAAAATTTAATGTACCCCGAGAAATCCTGGTGGGATCCAATGTGACTAAAACTTGAAAGCCAGTTGTCTCACTGATTAACTGAGTGGCTTTATGTACATCACCAGGTATCATGTTTCTTTTGCCTCTGTGGTCATATTGCGTGTGAAGATATGGTGATGGTATGTTTTTATGTATACTAAGCATTTCAACATGTGTGAGGGTCATAACTTCTGTAAGTATTCTTCCAAAATAACATAACAATTACAATACTAAAATTGGTCAGTCACTCCCCTGATTGGCATTGCACTCCTCCTGACTCCACTCCATCATTACTGCCATCAGCTCCCATTTCCTCAATCGGTCTCCATCACAGACCACTCCATTGCTGGAAGCACTGATCTACACATTTCTTTAGCTCAGATATCTCACCGTCACCTTTTTAATCCTTCCAGCACAAGCTCGCAATCGACAGGTCCACGTTATCGGCCTTGTCTCCGCCATGTATCTCCACCAGTTGGTTAACCTCCCTATAGTGAGTGGAATGGACCCATGTATCTTCCTCGGGCACCCTTTGAGGATGTTGTATCGTCAGATACGGACCTTTCCACCGATCAGTCAAACAATCTGAGCTAAAAAAAATTTAGATCATAACAAATTCTCCAGGTTTGACATCATGACAGCTTGCATTAGACATGTTAGTTAATAACACTTTCAATTTCGGTTATTCTCATTCATCTTCGTGAGAGCCTGCACAGTAACCTCATTATCATATTTTCACATGAGGCTGCCTGTTTGAACAGTATCTCCAAGGGGGGCAAATAAAGGAAAAGACAGTCTGGGACAATCTTAGTGCTGTTAACCATCACCTTACACATGTTCTTCGAAACATCACCTGTAAAATGAGTCCCCCCATCATTTTTAATAATTCTAGGGATATAGTAACTGCATACAGGATCCTGCAATTAAATCTTGTTATTAATAGCTACTGCTCTAAATAATGTCTCGGCCACTGGGTTGGATAGTATTCCGAGTAGTCGACCTCAGCCTGGCATGGCTGCCGTTTATCCTTAGCAACCTTGTGTCCTATGAGTGCGAGATAAAGCACAACAGTTTAATATAATTTAAACATGACCTAAAATACAACAATAAATCGTCCACATTTTACATTAGAACAGATCCACTGATAGGTTGAAAAGATTGTAAACAGTCATATAAGGCCTGGGAGAAGATACTGGGGTTACCTATGAACCCATGGGAAACTCGTGTTCCTGTGTGGTGTTCTTCACTTTGCAGTTCTTACTTACGTGTCCCACTTGGTGACAGTTAAAACATATTTTTGAACGAGTTGGATGAAAGGATTGTAGTGGGAGTTGAGCAAGAGGAAAAGATGGTGGGTATGGGTAAGGATGTGAAGGATAAGGGTATTGTTGGAGGTATGAAGTTTGTGGGTAGTATGAGGCCTGTGGTTGTGTATGATATGTGGGGTAAGGATGTGTTTGCTGTGGTGTGGGATTGGTGAGGACGTGTAACTGTTCAGGTGCAGGTGTGTGTGTGAGTGTAGGTGTGTCTGTTGGCTGTGATGTTATTTTCATTCCTTCCAGAGCTTGGATACTGACAGCCATTAGTTTTTCACTCTGGATCTCTCTCTTCTTTGTGATATTTTTATCATGCTCTATGGCAGATTCTATGAGTGTATCTATTGTGACTCCCCTCCAGCCGGGTTGTGAGGTCTGAACCCGAGTCTTTAAGTCGTCTTTCAGACCGTCCATGAGTACCGTGACTATCATTCCCCTGTGGTGAGTGATATCTTTAATATCTTCTAACCCAGTGTACTGGGTGATAGCCTGCAGAGCCCAGTCGCAATAACATTCTGCAGTTTCACTCTCCTTTTGCTTAATTGTGAAAATTTTGTTCCAGTTTACTACTGGAAAATATATACCCAATTGAGTTACAATGCGGGAAATGTTACCTTGGTTTACTTGGTCTGTTAAGGGAACGTCACCATCCAATACACAATCCGTGATAAATTTTGTCACGTCGGTATTACGTGGCAGACAGGCCCTTAACACCACACGCCAATCTTTATTAGTTGGCTCATGAGAACTACCCAAATTTCTCAAAAATCTTTGATATTTGGCTAGTTCCTTTTTGGGATCGGGGAAATCATTTATGATGGAATTTAGGGCCTGATTCAGAGCCACTCGTAAGCGGCAGCTCGTTCGCTCCGAGCGATGTTTGCCCAACTGCGCATGCATACGGATCGTTATACGCATGCGGGAACCAGTCAGTGCGGTCGAAATTCATGTGTTAGCAAAATAGCGAATGCCTGCTAATTTGAGTGACAGAATGAGGTGTATGTGGGTGGTAACAGGGGAAGGTGCTTGAAAACGGGGAGTGGAAATCCGATCGCAGGCGTGCTTAAAGGTCAAAACGGGCGATTTAAGGGAGTGCATAATTAATCCAGCAGCGTCATTGACCACGTCACTTGGTTTTTTTTAACTCAGAACTCCTCGCAAAATAGTGGTTGAAAAAACCAACCACAAGAATAGCGAGCAGTTCATACGCTGGTCGATGTACTCGATTAATCTAATAAATAGCGGACATGACGTATGGTGCGAGCGGCCAGGGGGCGTATTTTTCAAATTTACGTTTGCATGTTTTGCTCGCTCGTTCAGACTTAGAGGCGTGAACAGACCGCAAAGTGCGAATGGTTCATTTGAATAGCCACCCCTTTTTAGAAAACGAACGACCGCAAATAGCGAGCGGCTCTGAATGAGGGCCTTAGTTCTGCTCTTGTCCAGGGACAATGCATTACTACTTCCCTCGTGGGCACTACACCGTTCGCATCTGCATTTCCATTCGGAACAGTTATCATCCGAATGGGATGCAGACCGGTAGCGTTGCTACCTCTGACCTGGTTACCTAGCTGGGGGTTTAATCTGCTGCTGCTACGTATGGTATGAACAACTTCCTCTACGGGTGCAGAGGGCATTAACACTTCCCTTGCTGTTACCGATGGAGATGGCGGCACCACTCGTGATTGTGGTGATGCAGCATCTATCATTTGTACAGCATGGGAAATGGCAGAGAGGGTACAAGTTGATTGTTACATTTTCATGAGCATTTTTGGTAACTGTACTTGCACCTCCATCCACATAAGGTGCATAAGGTGGGGGAGGTGAGCGTGAACTGCTGTCAATACTCTCCACAACGCTACCTTGCCGCACGTGCACGCCATTTTGCGGCTCGCCCGTATTGCAATTCAGCGTCGCAGACGTATTTTCTGGCAATGTGCTCGCGATGCTAGTTTGCGTCGTTTGGACATTCTTAAGCCAGGCATCGCCTTCATGCTGCCACAGTTTTAAACATTCAAAATATTTAACCTTTTTCTCTCGGGAGCGCATCAGACCGATGTGATCCCGGACATTATCTAACACATTTTTATCAAAACTACCAATTCTGGGAAATGGTCTAACACTCTTCCTCGTCATATTAAACCATAAATCACAATACCTTATTGCATAAGTACCGTACTTAGTATGCATAATATGATGGGCCGATCCGATCGGCGCCTCCATTAGCAGCACATCATTGTCTAACATCTCTACTGCCTGCATGGCTCCCATTCTGAGACAAAATCCTACGTTTTTCAATAAAGATTTAAACTGGTGAAAGACAATCAAGATACTTTCACTTACCTGTGGATGATTTAAGTCGGCGGCGCCCACACTCCTGGATAAGATTTGAAAAAGGCAACCTCCACACCCGGATAAGATTTAGTAAGGCAACTTCCACACCTATGGGAGTTGATATGTCGGCCACTCCCACGCCCCTCTCTACAACAAAGACAACATGTACACCTGCTACTGTGTATAGAACGGTAAAGCTACTTGCCGAGCGGCTAGACTAACCCTTGCACCTAGCCCTTAAGGATCATACGATACCCTTAACTTTGTCCAACAAATATACACTGTTACACACTTTTTTCCTGCGCAGAAAAATACACATTAACCCAGATATTGGTAATAATTAAAAAAATGTAAACCTCAACGGCTTTGTTCAAACATGTGGCAGCACAACCGGAAGTACGTATACGCTATTGTGCGACCAGTCGCATACACAATAATGCGACTACCACACAACCGTATGACAACCTTTAGCTGCGTACACAAAAGTGCGTCTTTGCTACGCGCAAACCTGTGACTTAGCCACGTACTCAGTACTGCGGCACCCCTTTAAAAGCTAGGTTCTATCAACAAAGAAAAATAAACTTTTTCCTCTCTTGTCCCTGGATTCTAGTCAGCTTCCTTTGCTCACACGAAAATGGATAGCGATTTTTCAGCACAAAGCGGTTGCAGGAAAACCCTGCATGTGGCCACTCCACCCTTTGCTGAGATATCGATAGCCGTATGTGCCGTGTGAGTATGTAAGTGACTTCACTCGATGAGCCCCCATCTGACGATATTGGATCAGAACCTCTATACACACCTTCCTATACCTTCTAATATCCTGCCTATACCTTCTAATATCCTGCCTATACCTTCTAAGGATGACGCTAATTTGCGTACGCAGTCATACAGTAAATAAAGACTTAGACCTGGAATCTGTGGTTCCAAAGCACAAGTATTATTCAAGTAAAAGTACAGACAGTTACACGCAATTGATCCAGACACAATTTAGGCGCAAAGGAATTATACAGACACAAGTACAGTATACATACGCAGCGCTTCCGGTACCAGATGTTAGGCATCAGCAAGAAACCCCTCAGTCAGCAATTCAGCATGAAGACTAAAGACCTAGTGTTGGAGCACACATATTTATACCCCCCAGGAATAGGCAAAACAATAGAGACGTTTGTTGCTGATGCTATTGGTTCCCAAGGGGAATCCATCTGTTACGGAGCATTCAACAGGCTGGTTCAAATAGACTCACCCAGCCTCTAACAACTGAGGGTCTCTCCCTTCCCGCCCTCTGTAACATCCTAACAGTTAATACATTTTGTTGCTTGAAGTCTCTGCGGTCCATAACTCGAGAATGCATGATGCGATCTCCCCACCGATTACACCGGAATACTGTGGAAAGAGTACGCATCAGTACGAAACCAAACACGGCTTGTTTAGCATGTATAAAACCTTAGTTACCAAATATCTTTATTTCACAGCATTTATATTAACTGAACAAACTTAAATCTTATACCTTAACGCTAATGGAACCTTGTAAGTGAATATGTAATGTGTGAGTGTACGGGGTTTGATATGAAGATGCTAGTTAACTGGGAACAGATGCGTGCGCATTTAGCTACTAAACGGTGTTTTCATACAGGATCTTAAGCATAATGTGTGTATGTGAAATGGTGAAAGATGCAATCGCATGATGCTAATAATTATGCATTCGCTACTGGGCGTCATGTTAGCAGCTCAATTGTGAGTAATGTGCGGTGTTTATGCATGAGATTCCATCCATGATGGACTTAACATATTTATATACGTATACACACATACACACACACACACACATATCATTCCTCCCTCACAGTTTCAGACTGCAATGCAAATGTGTTACCTCCAGCTGTGAAGCTAGGGCCATTCTGTCTGGATGTGAAACTAAAACCTGTTTAGGATTCAGACACATTCAATTGTGTAGATCAATACCTGGATTATATTACAATTGCCACAACTATACTTGTCTGCATTCAGGGATTCCCAATTTGTATGTAAAACACTCACAGTTTCTGGTGCATTGTCTATTCTATTTACTTTTTCGCATGAGGCTGTTCTTGTAGTTGCCCTTGGTAGATTATCAAAAACATTGCCATCTGTTCTTAGCTCGTGAGTTGTAACTTAAAGTGAAGATGGTCGCAAAATGGCGTCTTGCAGATTCTTGTTTCTAAAATGGAGTCTAGCTGCCATTCGCAAGATGGTGTCGCGCACGCTTCAATTTTAAACTGATCTTGTCTCAGCCAATTATCCAGCTTTGACAGAAGCACTGAAATATAAATTATGCACATAGGGGAAATACAATTAGACGCAACATAGTCGCGGCCTCAAGTGCGGTTATATGCAGCACTTACAGTACCACTGGATTTGCAGATTTGTGTAGGCAGCACCACAGAGCTACATTCAAAAATCCATGAGTCCGGGGTGCAAAGGGGGCGAACTGTGGTGTCGTTTGTGGCATTTTCACACCATTACAATGGCAGCTCGCCCCTCAGTCATAATTCAATTGACCCCATAGACTGTAATGGAAAAGTGCCCCAAGTGGGCAAAGGATCATACAACAAGGTTTAACAGCTTTGTCTTTGCCAAACAACAGAATTTTTGCAAAGTATCTCCCAGACATGGCAGTACCTTTTGTTTTATTATAAAAAAGATCATTTATAAATACTGCTTTTATCATAATGGCCCTCATTCAGAGGCGGTCACAAGAAGCGAACGCTCTCTCTGAATGTGGGCGGCCGCTTCCTTTTTTTTAGTGCGGCCTCCTGGTCGCTAGCTAAGCTGTGGGTTACCACCCACAGCTTAGCGACCGACCAGGTTAATGGTCGCGATGGTGAACACCATCACGACCATCGGGGCTTGCGACGAGACCCTAAGGTTTGGTCTCGGTAACCGTAAGCCCCAGGGAGCATCCTGCTCTGATCGAGCAGGAAGCTCCCCACTGACATCACTGATGATGTCAGTGCAGCCACCCACAAAACGGTAGGCGTTCCTTAAGGAACGCCTCCGTTTTTGAAACCACCCCCCCCAGCCCGCCTACATAATGGGGCGAGCTGTCGATCAACATCGACAGCCGCCCCTTTTGTAGAGAGCTCCGGAGCGAGAGAGTTTCTCTCTCGCTCCGGGGCTTGTGCACGCGCAGTGCGGCCGCTGCGAGAGCCCAGGGCTAACCATCGACCCGGTTGCGAGCGCATCTGCGCTTGCGACCGGGTCTGAATGAGACCCAATGTCTCTTTATCACATATATTGCTGTATAGGGTACTAAAGGCCCCCTTATATAATGAGTCTAAATACCAGTAGCATATTTTGTTTAATATCACAGTAATAGTAACAAATATGCCAAGGTATTCAGCATTACTTACCACTCCGGTGAGGTTCTGGGATGCCCTCTTCCTCGTTGGAATTCTCAGTCTGCTGCTGGCAGCCTACCACTGCCAGCAACGGGCTGCTCTGTCATGCGCATGAGCGATGGCCAGTCTGCACATGCGCATGACACTTTCACTTGGCAAAGACACAGCAAAGCCTAGAAGGCTTCGCTGAAGCCAGAAAAGCTGGTGCTAGGTCCCCATTGTCAGCAATGGAGTGACAAATTCAGCAATTCCGCAGGTTTGGGTACGGCATCCCGGCGGTCAGAATCGGTCGGAATGCCGACAGCAAAATCCCAACAGTGCAAATGCCGCCGATTTTCGCTAGGTATTCTAAGGCTACCCCTAAACCACCCCTCCTGCTGCTTATTCCTAACCACCCCCACTCCCCTGCAGCCTAACCTTAACCCTCCCTTTCGGCACACTAACTCTCCCCTCCTGTAGCCTAACCATGTTATTTACCAATTGAAGTTGTCAACATTTTGACCTATCGGGATCTCGCAGACAGTATATTGTCAGTTGGGATTCTGACTGTCGACTTCTTCCCTTTTCCATCATTACAGTCCACCCTATTGACCGATGACATTCATACCTTTCCAATACTCACTTACAGATGTGTCCACTCTCGTCTTTTCTGCAGTCGTGCCTGGTCCAGTGAGTCTCTGATAGCACTGGGCGTCTTTTTTTGCCGAAAATGTGTCTAAGAAGCAATGTGATGCACCCGGGGACTGTGCTGATTCGTTTGATATGTGACACTAGTATATCGGTGTACTACTTTGTCTCTCAATCAGCATGCAAAGTGCTAAGATGGAGTGGCCACAGCTTTTTTCCACGCCAAGTTCCGTTTAGTGAACTCATACACAGATATACAAGTGTCACATATCGAATTAAACATCACAATCTTCTTGTGCGTCCTAGTTACTTCACATTGCGACTTACACATATTTTCGTAAAATAAAAGACGCCAAACGTTAGCAAAGTTGCACAAGACCTGACGGCTCACTCACACCAGGCATATCGCGCTGCATGGCGTATTGAGGCTAGATGTATGAGGAGACATCTGTAAGTGCACAATTTCTCTAGTACTGTTTAAAAAGAATTACTAAGCAACCAATCCCACCTTCCTACCAGCAACTCCTGACAGAGGCAAATCAAGAAAGGAGAGGGCTCATCATCCCCCCTCATCTCACTGGCTGATTTCCACAGTAGAGTCTACTGCGCATGAGCGATCTCCAGAAATATGGCGTCTGTGCTATGTTTCCGGTGATCTCTGCAGTGCAGTACCCGAGATCGCTGAAACGCGTTGGCGAATAAGGGGAAGGTACAGACTGAGATATGAGGAACTATCTGGACGCATCAGTGAATGTGAAGGCAGGTGCTTTTTCCGGGATTGCTCCATTATCACATGTGTTTGCTGGTGTACACATACACCTCTCTATCTGGTACGTTGCCTAGACCCCTAGTGCTGGTGGATAGTATGTTTTAATTTCATTAAAAAGATTGTACTTCACTATATTTGGCAATCTTTTTTCTTTTACATGCATCTGAGATACATGCCTAGTGGCAATCATTGTGAAGAAAGACAGAAGAACTACATATAAAGGGAATCCCATTATAAAGAACCTACAAGAGGGAATAACATCCTCCATATTGGCCTAGGAGGAAGCGCTGGAACTTTACTACTTATGTTTGTGTTTCTGTGAATATAGAGTTTGTGACCTCTATTTATATTGTTCTAGCTGCATCCAGTATTGAAGCATGTTTTTATATTAATAATTTTTTGGTATAAGTGTGCCCATGATGCCGAACAAACTGCAAGTTTGCACTATACGTGTGTACACATCTCTGTGCCATTCCCACACATTTATGTATAAATATAATAGTATAGTATATATGCTGTCATAATTTATCTTGAAATAGTTAAACATGTACAGAACCCCTGCTTAATATTTGAACTGTTAGGAGTGAGGACACAGCTGCAGTTATAATCAATGCAGAGGAGGGGAGTTTTCCCTGGGCCTCGCCAAGCAGCCTAGCCATATTAAATAGTGGCGGAATGACATAATGTATCGCTATGATAGGCAGAAATAAAGAAGGATAGTTACACCCACCAATTATAAATATACCACTTTGGAGCTGATTTAGAGACAGGAGCAAAGGGTGCAAATGTGTATCTGGACAAACCATGTTGTGATGTGAGGGATGAACTTACTAACTTTTTTGCTTCCAGAAAACACTGCCCTGCTTTTGTATGTAGTGCACAAATATGGGGATGTAGTCATAATGTCGACAAATCTGATGTTGACATTGTTGAAATGTCGACATTGAACATGACAGCATCTGCAGACTGTCGACATTCTGCAGGAACCGGAAGGTGAACAGCCACACTTTTTAGGGCTTAGCCCCTTTGGTAATTGCCATTTGAAAATAGTTACGTGTGCAGTAGATCTCTAAAACAAAAGGCTATGTAATCACAGGACTGTATAATAGGCATGATTACATGACAGCCACCAGGGCTGCTTTGGTGAATAATATAAAGTAATTAATGGCCACACAGCTCATTAACAAGAAATCAATTCAAAGACAAACGAGGCTTGCTTTAATATTTTAAAAACCTATACTTATACAATTAATGTGAAGAGTTTCACAAAGCAAAAAGAAACAGAAAGTAGGCCTTGTCCAAGTAAATGTTAAAGCTCCTGTTATCATTATACTTTTTGCAATCTTGGATGGAAATATAAGCTTCAATATGGAAGGCTTTTATGTGACTTTAGTGCTAATAATACAAGCCAGATGAAAGAACACGGGTGGTAATAGCTTTGATTAATCACACTAAAGTTCAGAGTTATCAGGTTTCATGGTTTAATGAGTGAGATATTAAGCAAATGCAGAATTTTTTTTTCTTTAAGAAAGTGGGGCTGATTCTAAGTTGGGAGCAAAACAATAAAAGCATGTATTTGTGGGCCTTATTCAGGTTGGATCGTAAGGCTGCCGGTCGATGTTTGTGCTCTGCGCATGCATCACAGAGCATGTGCCGGCCGCTTCGATCGGGAAGCAATCGCAGTGAGCACGCAGTCCAATGAAATAGTGATTGACATGAAGTGCTGTTTGTGGGTGGTGACGGGGGGAGAAGGGGTCCGCCTAACGCAGGCGTGCCTGTGCCTTTGAATGCCGTTACAGAGGTGTGCATAATTAAGTCTCTGCGATTGTATACGCTGGCAGAGGTCTAGATGGTGACAGGATGTTTAGCAGTTTGTAAGGTAGGGTCAGGTCAACCACAACTGTGGGAATGGTTCCGATGTTACCGATGTTTACTCTGACTTGCAGATGCATGTCATGGGAAGTGGGCGGCTTTCTACAGTGATGGGCATCTTGGTATAGTGCTGCGGTTGCCGCGCGATTGCATTCATCAGCATATTATCGCAGCTAGCGGGTGCGTAAGAACGAAGCGGTACGAATCATGCCCTGTGCACCTTGGCAAGACCGTGCTGCACTGTGTGTGGGGCAGATTTAGCATGTATGGATAGGTTTAAATTTGGGAGGGAGTGTCCTAGCTCAAGTCTAAAGTGCTTTGAAAAAGCTGTCCAGCACTTGTGGGCTACATGGAGAAGCAGCCAACATTACCCTGCATGTAAAAGCAATGCTTTGGGGGGGTTTTCGCTTCGCTCCCGAATTAGCCCCAGTATATGCAAAGATTTACTGCTGTCTTATTTATTTATAAATGGCTTGGAGAAACTAACAAAATATGGATAACAAGGTGCCAGCTCATTTCCTGTTGGATGTCTCAGAATATCATACAATATGTTTGCACATTTTGGTTCTGATTCTGAGTCGCACGCAATGTTGATGTCCATTGACTTTAACGTTTTTTTGCTACTGCTTGTACGCGAAAAACTCTAAAAACCCATATGGCACATGCATTATACTGTGTGTACGCACAGAGGTGCAGCTGCAATTGAGATGTACAATATAACAAATGTATTGGAAATGTGTTGGGCCTTCCTGGGTGGTGATGGGGAGGTCGCTATTCAGACGCACGAAAATGCTCTGTGTTATGGGTCTGTTGGGTGGGAGTGTTGTGGGCGAGTCACTGAACTGGTTGTGTACACAGATGCTTAATCACTTATTCTGGAGGCCATACTCCGACGGAAAATATGTGCCTACCATAGGGCTGGTGCGATCTATGGTTGAGTCGAAAGACAGACCCAAACAGTATTACAGTGTATCACGCCACCCCCTCAGAGTGGGTGTCTCTATCCTTGCACGTTCAGATACACTTTGTACTCCAGGGGAAGGGCTGATACTAGCATTAGCATATAGACTAGCATTAACATATGGGATAGCTGCGTGATCACCCTTTTCCCTCGCAGTGAACAATCTGGAGTAATCCTATAATAGAGAGACAGCTGTAAGGAGATCATGAAAGAGAACTTCTCAGAACAGAACAGGGCAGTGGAAGATGCCAGCTACACAGAAGACGTTAGACTCCAGTGTCGAAGGCAGCACTATCAGTAAAGAAGACAACATGATGGACGCAAAGAGCTTTTCATTACGGTTCCACTCTGTGATCAAAAAGTGCTGCTAGATCAGGTAATACTCTTTGTTCATTTTCCCTTTGGTTCTGGGTGTGTTGTTCAGGCCTTAGGCTGGTGGCAGTCATCCCTTAGTCCCGTGACACCAGATAGTCATTCCTTAGGTCTGTGGCAACAGATAATCAGGCATTAGGTTTGTGGTACCCACATTCAAGCTGTGAGCCTGTATCCACATGTCCCTGTGCGCATCAGGAACTAGTTCTCAGTTGCGCACTAGACCTGTAGCCACCAATTGGTGCCACTCTGAGCTCCAGAGAGATGAATCAACATCCTGTACTCCCTGGGAGAGATGGGGGGGGGCAGGGCTTTAATGCTACTTCCACTTCCCACTTTCCCGACATTTGTTCCACATACATTTTTCTGTGTCAGGCTGTCTGCTGGAAATAGTGGTTTTCTGCTCCTGAGTGGAAAACACTCTTTGTCTGATCCTGCACTTGCTTGCAGAGTCCGGTCAACACAATACCCTATATTCAATAGCTGGTTCCCACTCCCTCTGTGTATAAGGTAAATTTATTACATCTATCATAGCAAAATTTGCATTACTACTGCTAGGCATATTATCAATAGGAGACACTATAGTGTGTGACATTAGGAATTTTGGGCACTGCTGATAGGCATATTATGAATTGGAGGCACTAATCTGTGTGTGATATTATGAATTGGAGGCACTGCTGCGATGCATATGATGAAGTGGAGGCACTATTTTGCCATTATAATTTTGGGGCGCTGCTTTGAAGAAGACTTAAATACAAAAGGGTAAAAATCCAGTGGTCCTATTTACACATTTAAAATGTGTTACTTTTAATATCTGTAGGTTTCATGTTTAGCAATGTAATGCATCAAAAATTTTCCCTTCAAAATTAAAATGTGCCCATCTCAGTGGTCAACACCCTGCCCAAAAATCCTAATGTGAACACTACAAGTACAGTAAGTGATAGCTGAATGGGCAGCTAAAAATGTCCTTAACCACAGAGATGTCTGTGGTTCTTTCTAAGTTCCTGGGTAATATTTATGTTTTTGTCATTCTTCTTTGAGCAAACCAACATATTAATTTATTATCACCTTATTTTATTACAATTTAATTATTTTTACTCTGCTGAAGGATACAAAAACAATCGCGTATTCTACTGTATAACTAAAGTAAAAAACACTAACTCACAAAGTGAAAAAAAATAATATTTTTACAATATGAATCCTACTATTGTATTCTCTTCCTGCCAAGTGATGGTACACATGACAAAGGCATCAGTTTGCTTCACTTACATAAAATATATACAAGTTGCGTCTCCCATATTCAAAATGCTTGGGACCAGGGGTATTTTGGATATTGGAATATTCCGTATTTCGGAATAATTGCATACCATAATGAAAATATGAGATATGGTAAGAACTTACCCTTGTTATCTCTATTTCTACGAAGTCCATAGGGTTCCACAGGATACCTTGGGGTATAGGTGTGACGTCAGTCGCAGGGCACCAAAGAGTTAAGCTTTCAGCCTCCCAGGATGCACTAGGTCCCCCTCCTATACCCCGCCCCCGGGCCAAGGCACCTCAGTTAGTTACCAAGCCATAGGCCGGAGGAGGAGAAGGAAGAGAGAGAACAAAGATCTGGACACATACAAGAATCACATTCTCACCAGAGGGAGACGGAAAACCGGTGACCAGAGCAAAGCCCATCTGCAGCACAGGTGCGACAGGGCGGGAGTCCTGTGGAACCCTATGGACTTCGTAGAAATAGAGATAACAAGGGTAAGTTCTTACCATATCTCATATTTTCTACTTCAGGGTCCATAGGGTATCCACAGGATACCTTGGGGATGTCCAAAAGCAGTATCCTTTAAGGGTGGGGACGCTCCTGTGCAGAAAGGAGAATCCGCCGCCCGAAGGAAGCATCCTGAGAGGCGAAGGTGTCAAACCTGTAATACCTCACGAAGGTATGGACAGAAGACCACGTAGCAGCCTTGCAGATCTGAACTGCCGAGGCACCACGTCGAGCTGCCCACGAAGGACCCACAGACCTAGTGGAATGAGCCTTCAGAGAAGGAGGGACCGGTAGGCCTTCATGAAGATAAGCTTCAGAAATAGCCATACGGATCCAGGCTGCCAAAGTTTGCTTTGAAGCAGGCCAACCCTTTTTACGGAAGCCAAAGAGGACAAACAAAGCGTCCGACTTCCTAAACGAAGAAGTGCGGTCAACATAAGTCCTTAAGGCCCGCACAACATCCAAAGAGGCCTCACCCACGGAAAGACCCGGTGAGTTAAAGGCCGGAACAACTATTTCCTCGTTAATATGAAACTGGGAAACAACTTTGGGAAGAAACTCGGGCCGAGTGCGGAGCACTGCCCTGTTCCCATAAAAAACCAAGAAAGGGGGTCTACAAGAAAGAGCCCCTAACTCAGAAACACGTCTGGCCGAAGCAATGGCCAGAAGGAAAACAGTCTTAGCTGTTAGCCATTTAAGATCCACTGAGCCCAGTGGTTCAAACGGCGGTCCTTGGAGAGCCCTCAGGACCACAGCCAAATCCCAAGGCGCCACAGGTGGAACAAAGGGCGGCTGAATGCGGAGAACACCCTGCATAAAGGTGCGCACATCCAGGATTGTAGCAATCCTACGGTGAAACCAGACAGATAGGGCCGAAACCTGTACCTTCAAAGAAGCAAGGCGAAGCCCATGATCTAGTCCCGCTTGCAGGAAGGCGAGAATCCGAGACAGACGAAACTCCCGCGGTGCATAACCTCTCGGTCGACACCACTGGAAGAACGTATGCCACACGCGATGGTATATCCTCGCGGAAGACGGTTTCCGAGCTCGTAACATGGTACGCACCACAGAGCTGGAAAACCCCCGGGACCTCAGCATGGCCGTCTCAACAGCCACGCCGTCAAAGACAGCCGAGTCAGGTCCGGGTGAAGGCAAGGACCCTGAGACAGAAGGTCCGGTCATAGCGGCAACCGCAGAGGAATGTCCACGGACAGACCCTGAAGGTCTGAGAACCAGTGCCGTCTGGGCCACGCGGGAGCTATCAACAGGAGCGTCCCTCCTTCCTGTTTGAATTTCCGGATTACCCGTGGAAGAAGGGAGACCGGAGGGAACAGGTATGCGAACCGGAACGTCCACCGGACGGACAGAGCATCCACCAGAGACGCCCCTTCGTCTCTTGTGCGAGACCCGTACACCGGCAACTTGTTGTTGTGCCGGGACGCCATGAGGTCGATTTCTGGAAGACCCCACCTGTCCACCAGTAGTTGAAAAACGTCCGGGTGCAGGGACCATTCCCCCGGATGAACATCCTGGCGACTTAGAAAGTCCGCCTCCCAATTGAGCACTCCCGGGATGAAGACCGCTGATATGGCCGGAAGATTGCGCTCCGCCCAAACCAGGATCCGAGAGACCTCTACGAGAGCCGCCCGACTGCGAGTTCCTCCTTGCCTGTTTATGTAGGCCACGGTGGTAGCGTTGTCCGACTGGACCTGCACCGGGCGACCCTGGAGAAACCGCTGTGCCTGCTGGAGAGCATTGAAGACCGCACGGAGTTCCAAGATATTTATTGGAAGCTCCGCTTCTGTCGGCGTCCACCTGCCCTGGAACAAGTGTGGACCCGAAACTGCTCCCCAGCCCCGAAGACTGGCGTCCGTTGTCAACAGGACCCAATTTGGAACCCAGAACGGACGTCCCTTGTTGAGGTGGGTCGTCTGTAACCACCACGTAAGGGACAGGCGAACCTCCTGGGTGAGCACAATCGTCTGGGACTTCAGAGACTGAGTCAGCCCGTTCCACTTGGACAGGATCAGGTGCTGCAGAGGTCTGGAGTGAAACTGGGCGTATTCCACCATGTCGAACACCGACACCATGGAGCCCAGTAACCTCATCGCCGAGTGTAAGGACACCCGGCGGCTGTGCAGACAACTGCGCACCCTTGACTGTAAAGCAGAGATCTTGTCCTCCGTCACGAAGATCCTTTGCTGTCCCGAGTCCAATAAGGCTCCAAGATGCAGAATCCTCCGAGACGGGATTAGAGTGGACTTCTGCCAGTTGATTAGCCAGCCGTGCCGTTGCAGCAGTGCAATGGTCAGGTCCAAGTGGCGTAACAGGAGATCTGGAGATCCTGCCACCAATAACAGGTCGTCCAAATACGGCAACATGCGGACTCCCTGCAGCCGCAGAGAAGCCGCCATGACCGCCATCACCTTGGTGAAAACACGTGGTGCTGTTGCCAGGCCAAAAGGTAACGCCCGAAACTGGAAGTGGTCGCTGCTGATTGCAAACCTGAGGAACTGTTGATGGCGCCAAAGAATAGGGACATGCAGGTAAGCGTCCTGTATGTCCAATGACACCAAGTAGTCCCCAGGTTCCAGCGCCAGAATGATGGACCGTAGGGTCTCCATCCGAAACTTCGGGACCCGCAAAGACTTGTTGAGTGCTTTGAGGTTGAGAATCGGACGATATGACCCATTGGGTTTCTGTACCAAAAATAGATTTGAATAGAAACCCTGGCCCCTCTGGGAGAATGGAACCGCCACTATAACTCCAGCCTGGAGCATAGTGTGCAATACCTTCCGCAGCTCCGTAGCCTTGTTCCGGTCTGATGGGAGACCCGTGGTGAAGAAGCGAGCCGGGGGTCTGTGCCGGAAGGAGAGGGCGTATCCGTGGGAAACCACCTCCAGAACCCAAGTGTCTGTCGTAGTGGTCGACCAACACTGGGCGAACTGTAGCAGGCGGCCTCCCACCCTGGGATCCCCCAAAGGGAGGCCCGGGCCGTCAGGCCGCCGGCTTGTCATCTGGCTTGGGGGCCGGACGTCTGGTACTCCATGCCTGCTTCCGGGGCTTGACCGATTTCTTAGGGCCAGCCTGTCGAGGAAACGACTGTGGTTTGGGCCTGCCCTGGGCCCTAGATGACCGAAAGGACGATGGTCCCGAACCAGAAGGAGCAGCGGCCGACGGGAGACAGGCAGATTTGGCTGCCGCCAGCGTGGCCACAATCTTATCCAGATCCGGACCGAAGAGAACTTCTCCGGTAAACGGCAACGCTTCCAGACCTTTCTTGGAATCTGCGTCCGCCTTCCAGGATCGCAGCCACAAGGTGCGACGAGCAGCTACCGCTGCTGAAGAAATTCTAGACACCAGAGTACTAATGTCTAGAGCCGCCTCGTTGATGTAGGTGGCCGAATCACGGAGATTGCCAATCAACTCCGCCTGATCGGCCGGACAGTCGGATTCAAAAGAAGCCTCTAATGAATCCGCCCAGCGCTCCATCGCTCTGGCAACCCAGCAAATGGCCATAGCCGGCCGTGCTGCCCCCCCTGCAAGGGAATAAGCGGACTTCAGGCAGATTTCTACCTTGCGGTCCGTAGCATCCTTAAGGGAGGACATGGATGGCATCGGCAATGTGGCACTACGGACAAGACGGGTCACGTGAGAATCCACCTGTGGAGGGGATTCCCACTTAGCAAAATAATTATCCGCGAACGGATAAGCCACCGCCAGGCGTCTCTGCGGCTGGTATCTTTTGCCAGGTTGTTTCCACGCCTCCTCTAAATGGTCCACCAACTGACCCGAAAGAGGAAAGACTGTGGCATCGCCCTTCACATCTTTGAAAAAGGCATACTTAGATTTAGCCGCTGGGGGAACTTCGTCCTCAATCACCAAGGCTGTGCGGACCGCCCGAATAAGTCCAGGAATATATACTTTGGACTTAGCATCAGCGTCCTTAGTATGGAGAGGTTCCTGATCGTAAGGATCTAGAATCTCCCCATCATCAGACGTCCCTTCGTCATCCTCATAAGGAGCGGACAGAGACGCCACCGGCCTTTTATGAGACCGCATCACAGACTCCCCTTGCAACACATCCGACAAGTGCTGTACAGAACTCGTCAGGGAGTTAACCCACGCTGGCTCCTGAGAACCCGGGAGCGGGGAAATAGGGAGACTATGGGGTACCACCAATTGTCGTGGGAACCCCTGCATGGGTGACGACACCACAGACTGCTGGGACAAACCCATCGGAGTAAACGCGGGCTGCGGAGCTAACTGGCCCACTAAAGCTGTTAACGCCTGAGCGAAACAAGCCCAGGGCGGCTCCTGTACCGGTGCTGTAACCGTAATAGGCCGCGCCATGGACAAACACTGCCGGCAAAGGCCCTCCGCGCTACCCTCCCCCTCCGCTAACGGTACTTTGCACGTGGTACACTGTAGCCGGAGGGGAAAATCACTTTCAGACATGATGGCACCACGTATGTGACCTCTCTCACCAATTAAGTATTAAATAGGCGAGAGACCACCCTGCAGCACCGCACCGCAAGGGCTTTAGCAGAAAGAACAGGGACAGTAATAAAGCTGACAGTTTAGAGAAGAAAAGTTACAGGCAGCAGCGCTAGCACAGTCACATACAATGCAGAGAAATAACAATTCCTGCACTAACAGCACTGATCACTCAACTACACAGACACAGGGCCTGGTAGGACACAGCGCTGCATACACAGACCTGACCACAGCGGAGGAGAGGTATGCGGGGGGACCCAGACCACGATGCTTCCGTCCAGCGCTTCCAGCAGCGTTCACCATGCGTTCTGGAGAAGATGGCCGCCGAGGAGCAGAGAGGAGGCTGGCCTGGGGGAGGAGCGCTGCCACAGGACCAGTCGGCAGCATGCAGAGAGGGCTGTGTGCAGCGGGGGAGGCGCCGGCTGTGAGACAGGGAAGGCGCGCTCCCCTGGCATGCATTTAACCCCTGGGACGCCGCAGCGCTACCGCTCTGCTGCGGTCCGCTGTCCCAGGGGGTAGTGGAAGCGCAGGTTGGTCGCCTGGCTCCACGCTGCAGCCAGTCCCCAGGGAGCCCCCTGCCTGGGGACTTAGGACCATGTGATCAGCGGGGACCCACCGCGGGACCCCGCTGCTTACCTCTGTCCCCCTTGAATCCGGCCATGGTCCGGAGCATCTGGGGTCACCGCTAGCTGTGACCCCAGACGCCCACCAGCATCCCCGGATCAGTACCGGCGTTCTGGTACCGGCGGGGTGTAGGGAAGACAGCATGGACGTCAGGACTGACTGTCCATGCTGTTCATCCAGATGTGCAGCCACAGCTGCATGAAGAATAAGCTTCAGGGGCTCTTCTAGCCCCCACTCCAACAGGTGCACCCGACTCCGGCCGGGCACCAAACTAAACTGAGGTGCCTTGGCCCGGGGGCGGGGTATAGGAGGGGGACCTAGTGCATCCTGGGAGGCTGAAAGCTTAACTCTTTGGTGCCCTGCGACTGACGTCACACCTATACCCCAAGGTATCCTGTGGATACCCTATGGACCCTGAAGTAGAAATGTCTTAGGAATAATGCCCAAATCTAAACACAGAATGTATTTATGATTTATATAAACCTTATGCACACAGCCTGAAGGTAATTTTATACAATATTTTCAATAATTTTGTAGCTGAAACAAAGTTTGTGTACATACATGAAATTCATGTATGTGTCATATACACCTTACACACACAGCCTATAAGTAATTTTACACTTTATTTTTAATAATTTTGTGCCTTAAACAAAGTTTGTGTACATTGAACCATCAAAAATCAAAGTTTTCACTATCTCAGTCATGCTAAAAATATTCCGTACTTCGTAATATTCCGTATTTCGGAATATTTGGATATGGGAGACTATACCTCTATCAAGTAGTATTTTATTTTGACTTTACAAAAATAATTACTTTGTACTTTTTAGTGTATTGTAATGTAAGAAACCAGGTATGAGCTCAAATATTATTCATGTCCAATTTATTTGTCGCTCCACTGTATCTCTGATTAATTTTAAACCTGTGATGGGAAGAGCTACGGGATAACATATCTTGTAAATTCTAATCTAGCTGATACTCAGCTGTCTTCACTAGTTCAGCGCCAAGTGATGATTTCTCTGATAGCCAAGACTACTTCCTGATTTGTGGCTATAAATTGCATATATCCAGCAATGTCAACTCTTGTCCTCCGACCCCTGACTACTGCAGGCAATTCCACTGATTACAATTTGAGTACTCTTGCCTGTAGTCATGGGAATTCTATATATAAAGTACATGTAGTTATTGGACACATACAGTACATGCATTTTCCTCGCCTGTTCAGCATTCAATTTGTGTCAGGGTGGCATGTTGTAACATAAAATGTTTAAGGCAGTATCAACGCAGATGTATGAGGAATAAATAAAATAAAAATTAAATGAGATTACCCCAATTTTTGGAGACTCTTTCAAATCATTTGAAATGTTGATGACTGCAGTACAGTGTTCATTATTTTTATATATAATAGTTATATTAGGTTTTTTTTTGTTATTTGTGTTTTCAACTTATTTTGCTACACATTACAAAAAGATACACATACTGAATACACTAGTAAAAATACAGGGTCATAAAATTGAACTGAAGACATAAGGGCCCTGCATGTTAGACCTTACAATCTAAAACAGTATATACAGCATAAAATAATTAATGTTTTCCCTCAGCTTTACATTGAGCTCTTGGTACATTAAATATATATGTATGTATTAAATGTTTTATATAATGTAAATATTGTGTTACTTTTAATTGAGGATATATAATTAATGTGTACATTTGTCAAAATGGAGAAAAAAAACCAGGATCACAAATTATTCATTTATTATATTTTTTCCCACTCTAACCCCAGTAAATTAATATCTCAAATCAGCTTTATCAGCATCTCTGGCAGAGACATTTAAGTACAACTGACACAAGGTTATTTGCTAAATTCGCTGCACTGAACATACTTGCTGTACATAATCCTCCCATTACCTGTAGTCAGGACTTTTGCAGTCACCCTGAGTATCCGCAGCAGACACCCGTTCTCACTATGACGCACAGGAATTATCCCATCCTCTGCTTCTTACATTTGAAGCTGGTGGATGGGGGCTGTGTGGGGCAGCATCATCTGCTCCTGTGAGACAGGCAGTTTGTTGTTGGGTTGTGACATCTTAACCCAGTACATGCCCATTACCAACATGAGGCAGCAGAATCTAGCAAGATGCTGTCGGCTTCTGCCCCACCATGTTAGCGTATGAAGATAAATGTGTGGCCACCATTGCTTTAGGCAACTGTCTAGGTACACCTAGTGGTAGTGATGGCCCTGCCTGTATGTGAATAGCCACACACTCCTCTCCATAGGTAGCCAATACAGCAGAAAACACAGGGTGACCGATACACCAATTAGTTGCACTTTTACCTGCAGTCACCAGATGCAGACCGCTGTTATTCACTGGTGCGCTTCTTATACAAGAGAGGAACAGGTGACTGTGGATATGTTGCATTAAATGCGTACTTGCTGACTTTACCAAAAGGAGTTGTGCTACAACAAAATGGCTGCTGTTCTCTAGAGCACAAATGTAGTCATTACTTATTCTCCTCACTGTTTCCTAAACATAATTTACCTGACCAGCAAGATTTTCCTGTACACACTTTAATAGCAATCAAACTATAGGTTTAAAGTTAGATAGAAAAATATAAAAACATAATTAAGAGAAATGAAAAAAGAAAATAGCATAATCAGAATAGAGAACTCGAAATGATTTCAAATATTATTTTAGCTATCATGATCAGGGGCAAACGCAGGATTTCTAGAGGGGGTTTCCAAATGCTTGATTTTAAAGCAAGTGTGGCCAGTCCATGAAGAGGACATAATCAGCATTTAACCAGCTATGATATAGGTCATACGAAGTATAGTGTATGTAATAATTCTGACATATACAAGACCAGCAATCACAGTATGTCATTTTATGCAGAAGTAGGACCATCTTTCCTGAGCTTAATGTTTTTTTTTCAGATGAGGGCTCCATTCCAGATCATTTGAGCAAGTTCGCACTCTGGGGGAGCAGTGAAAGAACCTGGACATGTATATGTATACATTGTTCTCATTATGCACTGGATAGTGTATTATTAAACAGTACTAATAATTGACCCTATAGATGATCTATATCAGTGAACCATAACAGTGCATGTTTTCCGTATCTCCTAGTTGTTGCACAAGTCTATTTATTAATGGTTTGCACATTTAAAAAAATCAACAGGTGGTGCTAATTATTTAATGTGTAATATTAATTAGTATTATATGCTATTTATATCATCGTGTGGGCTGGGGAGCGAGTTTTCAAGCAACTGGAAACCTCCCCCTGCGTTTGCCTATGATTATATAGTTTCTAATAGACACAGCAGTGAAATATCTCTGCGGCAAAGTCCGTATAGTACAAACTAGAGACAGGGACGCAGACAGCCACGATGGGCCCAGCGTGGCCTAATCGTGGGAGGCGTGGCCACGTGCCCTTAGGAAACAAATAAAAATAAATAACCGCTCTGGGGAGAGGGGTGCTGTGAGCCACGCAGTCTGGCGCAAAGCACACAACAGCATGTGCTGGGCTGCTGTGGGGTAGGAGGGAGGGGGGGCGGCGCCGGACCTGGTCCCCCATCTGGCCCCTCCAGCAAGCACGGGCCCGGGTAATTAGTACCCGCTGCCTCCCCCTCTCGGTGCCCCTGGCTAGAGATGACGATAAGAAAAGTATGTGTCCCTTTGCATATAATATAAGGAATAATCTGCAATCCAGGGATAGGAATATAATTTTGACAAATAGTTGGATTTTTTTCTAATTTTTTTGCCACATTTCCGAGTACTTTGGTTTAATTAGTAAAAATAAATTTAAATTAAATACATCAATCCATATTTGGGTATATAAGATTTGTAACAGTATACAAATGGGCATATCTATAATGGGTGCAGGGGGCCCCACACCACACACTCATTCATCATACTCACCTCACCGTTGGCGCCACAGATGTCGCTGGGAACATGCCACAACCGCCATGTTTCTGGAGAATGACACATGCACAGTACACTCTGGCACAGTGCCAGAGTTTACTGCAGATATCACGAGGGCTGCACACTATTTTGATCCGCTCCTGAGTATACAAATAATGCACACATACTACAGATTTATAGTAAAGAAGAAACCAATAAAATAAGTTAAAGTAAAGAAATAAAAGATTATGCACCCAAAACTAGAAATCCTTTAAGATATTGTTATTTTTTATATCTATGATGATACATTTTCTAATAGACACAGAACTGAGATATTTCTGAAACAGAGATCACCCATACAGTAAAGGCTAGAGATGCTGATAAGGAAAACAAATGCCCCCTGTTTGAAAGTGTGGACTTTCCTCTTTCAAGCACTTAATACTGCTGATTATAGGAGATCCTGGATCAAATAAAAACAAAGTAAAATGCCAAGCTCAGTCTTACCCTAATAGTCCTAATGTGTGCTATACCATATTCTACAAAAGTAAGATGCCCTCATACTGAAATTTATAGGCGTTGGACATTGTTTTGTGTTGTTCTTCAGTCTTGAGAAAACTTGATACACTACATTTTTTTCATACAGTTATAAGTATTAATGTTTAGCAAATGGGTATGGGGGTCACTAAAATGATTTGCCCTGGGAGTATGGTCATGTGCGCTTGTACAAATCAGTGCTCATATCTGGATAGGGGCAGTAAAGACCAGAAATTTCTTAGACCGCTGTAAAAGCTGTATCAAATGACTAGCTACCTTTCTAGTAGTTGTAGGATCATTGAATGCAGAAATATTTATTTCATTAAGTCTATATTTATTGGGCTAATATGCTTGAAAAATATAGCAAAGTGGAAGACTGTTCTTATAAATTGTCCCTTGGGAAGTAATGTGTATTAGCGATGTTCATACTGTAAAATCCACCTTTGCCCCAACTTGTATTTATGTAATCTAATGTATAAGTAAACACTCTAAATCAGAGGCACAAATACATATCCAAATTTACAACAAAGCTTGTGATTAATGCACATATTACTGACATTATTATTTTGCATTTAAGCCGCTTTGTCAAAAAAGTCAAATACATGTAAACAGAAGAATATTAATCTGTGTTCAACATGTGCTGCAGCGCATTTCTTTTAAGTGCTTCTTACATTTTGACCTCTTAACTCTACTCAAGATCTGCGTCAATCATCCTCATGCATCACCTGCTCCTATTCACGGTTATAGGACTTTCTTTTGGCTGCACCTACTCTGTGGAATGTCCTCCCACACACAATGAGACTTTCCTCTAGTCTCCAAGGCTTCAAGCGTTCCCTGAACATTCACCTCTTCAGACAAGCTTATCAATTTCCAGAACCATCCACATAACTTCCACAAGCTCTCCTACCCAATTACATTCCATCTATACAGTCCATACATAACTTTATACTGTCTCTTTCTTCACTTTCACATCCATCAGACCCTAGGCCAATATTCCTGGATCATACAGCCAAACCTGCCCAATATGAAATATTATTGGATTGTTCTCTTTTAACAATATTAGTTTTAGTAACTCCATATACAACATTTTTTTTTATCTTACCAGCTGAACAAGCAAACTAATTAGATCCGTAAGAGGTTTATTCACAAGCAAAAGTTCCTCGGCTGTCTGAGTGTCTCCTCCTTGGCCAGTCTTCTGAGCCTTAATGTAAAAGAAGATGTGAAAAGTTACTTCTGCACTTAAGCTAGGTACACACTGTGCAATTATTGGGCCTATTTGGCAATAATCGGGCAATCGGTCTGATTTATTCCATATTGTGTAAGCTTGGGCGTTTCGGCGACAAAACGCTGAAAATACAGCCACAAACACAACCCTTCAATTATCTGATCGGTCAAACATGCCAGAAGATATCATCCAAATGTCACAATATCGTGCAGTGTGAGGTCATTCACAATAATCTGATAAATCCTGATTACCTCATCTTCCTTGTGGGCGTGCATATGCAAATTCACCGTGAAATTCACCAGGTATTTAATTTAAATGATATAGTATGTAGCACAAATATTGGGCCACTGAATTTGCCAAAAAATTGTCCCGATTGGCGGTTTGATAAAAAAAAATTGCATAGTGTGTAGATAGCTTTACCCCTTCTCTTCAGTGATCGGAGAAAACACCCACTGGGGTAAAGTATTGGGTTGGGAGATGGCACATGTGCTGATTACTCATGGCACTCAATAAATCAATTAACAAAATGCATTTTTTTTCAATACTCATACATGTTGAAAAAAATATAAATGTACTTTAATCTATACACATGGGAACTTTTCAGGAGCCAATATTCCGTTGCATATTTCCAGTCAGACTCTATTGTTTTAAAGGTACAGCAGGGTTCACTTTTCTGGTGTTGACATAATATGTTTTTATGAAGTCACTGAGGTTCCATAAAAAAATTAACCACTTTTCCCAAAGCATAAAAACACACAGTAAACACATGAAAATGCAATACTATAATTGACTAAAGTCTGTCCTATTCCAGCATGCACAGTGGGAGGCCAGTGCGTGCACCACAGATGCCTGCCCCTCCAATTGCTCCCACTACAGTGAAGAGACATGCCAGCCGGTGAGGACAGAGAGCCACCATCTGCCGGAAACAGGCTTGGGTAAGTGTACAGCGGGGAAGGGAGGACTAAGCGGGGAGGGGACGGGATGGGGGCTGTACAGGGCCAGGGCTTGATGGGCCAGGGTGGACTGTGGTGACTTGGCATATGCCGGTCCCTACTTCTAGTGTATGAAGTAGAGATGTAGACATTCAGGATGTCAACATGGACGTTATGTCGACAGATAATATATGAAAATTGTGAATGTTAACAGACCATTTTAGTGTTATGGAAAGGTTTAGGCTGTGGTTAGGGCTTAAATGAGCTGAAACCACTATCATTCAGAATGTCAACTATGTTGACATAACATCCAGGTTGACAGTCTGAATTTTGACATTTTGCACCACAGCCCTATCTTGTACATAAATAATGCAGTAATAAAACAAGGACACCTCTCATATGAACTGAATAATGTTCATGGTTGGATAATAGCATATACATTTTATCTACATACATTTTTAACTTGTGGTTGACAAGCACAACATGTAGCTCAGATATTTCTGCACAGATAACCTGAGCCACCATCTCTACGTTTAAGGGATACAACTGAATAATGTATCTTAAAATTAAAGGTATTACTTTTTTCAGTGTATCTGTAAACAGAAAATAAATGAAAAGCATAGTTCAGTAATCCACTTAAGTAGAAACTATACTTTGAGTATATGGACAATACCCAAAGCATACAGAATATCAATTCCTTTTGAATGGTGATAGAATGTTCTATTTCCCATACCTGAATCACCAGGCGTACCACACCAGATGTATATTTCAGCATGCAATTCAAAATATCAAGCAGCAAGAGGAGTTGGGCATTGGCAGTCTTCAGTCGACTTTTGTCATCAACTTCGAGATACAAAGCTGCTGTTTCGACGATCAAGTTTGACACATGATGGACAAGTCCTGCATATATAAAAAAAATATGTCAGCACATAGCCAGAAAAGGTAACAAAACAAAATAATAATTGAAAGTAACAGTTAGATCAAAGAGCAAATTCAATGACCCAGTCAAACTTAATGGCTTATTACCGCTTACACATTGCAGACTGTTTTTGTTGCAGAACTGTAATATTGTTTTTGCTTATCCATATACCATATGTGGTTGAAAACACTCTCTACTTTCCTACTTTTCCATGTGAAAAAACACCATGCAACATAAAGAGAACATGCACTCTCTCTACCTAAACATCTCTTCAAAAGTCATAATCAAACATCAGAGAGACATTGGTCCGTAATGGTGACTGATGCTGACAGATGACTCAGATATTCATTGCAACACTTTACTGAATTCAAAAAAGATGTGAAGCTGACCTTTGACAATGACTATCCTTAGCTTTTTTAAAAAGCATTTCTGGAAGAAACAAATGTGTAAAGTGTACAATATAAAGGTAAAAAAATAAATAAAAATATAAGGTAATAGATTTTATTTTTGTCTGTATAACATGTTTAGACTTTTTGCAGTTTAAACAGCAAATACTGTAGTTCAGGGATGGGGAACCTCAGGCCCGGGGGCTATATAAGGCCCTCGGAATCATTTGGTCTGGCCTCTGAGCTTTTTCTGCTAGCCTCATCTGGCTAGTAGGGTGCCCAGAATGGAAACCTGCAGCCAGAATCTATGCAGCAATGTCACCTGGACGATTCAGACGGCCACGCAGCTGCACTTACAGCCCCCCGGAGCATCCTCAGGATGATCCGGGCATTGCTGTAATCACCGGTGATTCTGGCCCCACCCCTTATTACATCATATGGAGAGGGGCTGTGGCCTGCACCAGGCCTGCGAATAATGTTATATATATCAAAATGGCCCTCAGCAGAGAAAAGGTTCCCCACCCCTGCTGTAGTTGAATAAAAAGGTGATATGACCTGAGATTCAGGCTGTTTTGAGTATAATGTACATGGGGAGTAATTCAGAGTTTCACATAACTGCATATGTGGGGCATAATTTTACACTTCATTTAAAACTGTGAAAGTGTAATGACATTTTCTTCGTTACCTATCTGCAACCCAATGCACTTATAGAGGAAGATCAGGTGTGTTTATGTGCAGTACAGTGACTGGTAACTGCACATTAGGATTTGAGAGTTTATGACAATGACTATCTTCCTCAGGAATATCCCAAAAGGAAGTTGGCAGACAATGAAATGTGTTGGATGGTTCATGCTGCCGTCTGTGGGTCATCATCCTGGTCATCCTCGTTCATTTGAGGCTCCCACTCATTTATTCCTGTATGAATATAGACATTTTTAATCTCGTATTTTATGTATTGCATTTTGTAAATACTACACTATAATTGTGATGATGTTTGTGGTGATACTGTAGGCTCTAATTCCAGATCATTTCAGTATCCAGTATTCTTCATCCCGAGTGGAGTACTGTATGAGTGATTTACACCCACAGTGGTGTATAATATCAGATAAGCCTTATTACCTGTTCTCAAAGTATACATATTACAGTACATCATTCTAAGAATTTTATTTGATCTAATTACTACACTATGAGCACCTTACTGTTCTGTTCTTGTATTGTGTTTATCCTTTAGATTCATTACTGTCTAGGATTATGAGGAGAGCTCTATCTATCCATCCATCCATTCTCAACTCTAAAAAATATGTTATTCTTTTTGGTTATGGCATTTTATGGTGTGTTAAAATGTGCAATGTACTCCTGGAAAAGGACAGTTACTTCTTAAATCTAGTCCACTTTCAATGTGGAATAATTAGATGACCGGTAATGCCTAAAACCACTGTACAAATTATATGCTTTGCAAGTGAGAATAAGACCTTAAATACTGTAGCATTAATAAATTATAATGTAACTAAGTAGATAATAGCATAATTCTAATAATAACATCATAAAATGGAAACAGCTGCAAAACATACATAGCATTTCCCTTAGGATGAAAAAACATTTATTTTCATCTTTTGAAACTATAAAAAAATACCCTAATCATAATTTTGTGTTGGCATTTACACAGAATATAAAATAATGTTTATAATGTCTCTCATGAAAGACAACTCATTTAGTGCACTAGAGACTTTTAAATTAATTTTTACTGTTTTATTTTAATTAATATATGTTTTAATTTTATGGTATTACATTATTGTTTTTATTTGTAGTATCAAAATTACTTTACATAGTATTACATTATTGTTTTAATTCGTACTGTATTATGAAAATTACTTTACATAGTATTAGAGGCAATGGAAAGCATTAAAGTGATAAACTAGGACTCTGCAGGGTGGAGAAAAGTTTGCCAAATACAGTATTGGGGACTATTAATCATATTAGACAGAAAACACAGTTGGCACTTATCTCAGAGATAAGAAATTAAAAAAAAACTTGCTGGGGCACCTAGCGATGTTGAGCTCTATGGTAATGTCTGGCAGAAGTAAGCAGATGCCTGCCATATCACTTGTAACGTCAGGGTCCCTTTCTGCATATACATGACCCAGTATTTCCGGCTTACACATACTCACTGCACTTGGGTTTCCAGTGAAGGTTTGAAATAATAAAAAAAATAATAACAATATACAGTATTTATTTTTTTAAGAAAAAATTTACATTTACCAATCGAAAAAATACTTTATTTTACCTATAAAGCTTATTTTCTTACACCACTCCTCACTATAATTGCTGATATATAGTTTCTCCATGCTTTGCAGGATCTATTACATGAGAGGGTTACCGCTGTCAATATTGATAAATAGCAAAAAAGTCTAGTTAGGGGCCGGGCATTCTTGCCAACTCTTGAAAAAAGCATTTATGGGAGGGATTAAGAAAGCAACACCTGTACACACTGAAGAGGGCGTATACTGTTCTGAGAGGCATACCATATTATTGATTTATATCCCACTGTCAATAAGCCCCAAATCAGTTCCATATTTCAGTACATATGCACTAGCTGCATAATGGCTGTTAGGTGCAGATGTAATAAGAGGCTGTGTTTTTCACTAAGTATTTAAAGTTTTGCAGCATACATCCTTGGGAACAGATCACCTGTAATGCAGTACACATGCCCTGTATTGGAACACACATGCCCAGTAAACCAGCACAATTCCTTGTACTCAAATCTTATGTAAATTACACCTTGGGCACACAGCCACTCGTGTAGCTATCAGTGTACTGGAGAGTGGCACCTATTTTCTTGTAGCACACATCCTCCTTCCTTCCAAAATAGCTAGAGAGCCATAGGTTATACTTGTATACAGCCAGACAGATAATATACTTAGCGTGAAACTTCCTGCATGTCCTGCATGGGCTGGTTAGACAGCTGCCCTTATCCCTTCATCTGTGCTATGTCATAGACATCAACCATAGCATTTCCAAAATGGACCTTCATGCCCCAGTCCAACAATGCTCCTCATGTTTTTACTCCACTTGAACTTACACCCACACACTGGACATCCACCTCCATTAGCACAATTCAGTACCAGTGGTGGGGGGCGCAGCATGTTCTTGCTCTGGGTATCAGGGCTCCAGACTATGCCTCTGACTACATACCTCATCTACTGTGAAAATGGAAAAACAATGGAAGGGAAGCCACCTTAAATTTCAAATTTCAAAGCCAATTCAATTAGAAGGCTTCCATGCAATGAGATCACAGTGGTTTTGAGCAATGAAACCACCGTGATGTCAGGAAGTGAAACTACACTGCTTTCCTATTCAAACCCATTGGCTTAATGTGCAATCAGCAATAGTATTTTTATACTGAAAATATATATTACTGAGTAATGAAAATGGAGCTAGGCTAGACACTGAAACCACTCAGACAGACATCAAGGGATATATTTACTAAAGGTCGATTTTGTATTTCAGGTTCTAAATCATACATTTAGTGACAGATGATTTTTGACAATTTTTTTATACAATTTTAAAAATCATCTATTAGTAATGTGTGATTTAGGGATATATGTACTGAAAGTCGATTTGGGTCGATTTTTGCTCGATTTTGTGTTTCAGGGTCTAAATCACACATTCACTTACAGATGATTTTTTGACATCATTTAAAAAAATATATATCAAAAATCATGTTAGTAAATCTAAATTTAGACTCTGAAACACAAAATCAATGAAAAATCGACCCGTCATTGACCAAAATCAACTTTTAGTAAATATAGGGCCTGATTCAGACCCACTCGCGAGCGGCTGTCGGCTCGCAAGTGGGTCGATGGTCTGCACTGAGCATGCGCACGACGGAGGGAGCTCCGTCGTGCGCATGCGCCAGACACGACGAGCAAAGGACTTTCCTTCGCTCGTTGTGTCCGATCAAAGGGGGCTTGCTGTCAATGTTGATTGACAGCACGCCCCCTTTGGTGGGCGTGCCGGGGGCGTGCCTCCCTGACGGGGGCATTCCCACGGGAACGCCTCCCGTCAGAAGCCGGCCCACTGACATCACTAGTGGGAGTGATTTTGGCTCTGATAGAGCCAAAATCACTCCGGAGCTTGCGGTTGAAAACCTCAACCGCAGGCTCCGGCTCGCAATTTCGATGGTCGCGATGGTCACGACCATCGCGGCCATCAAAATGCACGCTCGTATAGCCTGTGGGTGGTGACCCACAGCTATACGAGCGTCCAGGAGGACGCTCCATGAAAATGGAGCCCGGCCCTCATTCAGAGCATGCGCTCTGCTCAGAGCGTACGGCTCTGAATGAGGGCCATACTCCGAAGAGCGATTTGGATGTTAAAAACCCTGACTGCCAGTTGGACAGCGCTGCAATCAGTGGTCTTATAAGGCCCCATTCATATTTGCAGGTGGATGAGGTAATTTCTCCAATACACTTAATTTTATGGACAAACAATGGGCGATCACTCCTGCAGTATTAGAAGTAGTAGTGCAGTAACAGATGCTTTTGGATTTTGTTGGTCTAGAGAGGAGACTCCGGACTTTATTAAATATTATCTATACTTGTCTATACACTGATCTCACAGAAGATAAAAAAAATGAGTGAAAGAAAATGTGTACTAGGAAAGCAGGACATTCCGGAGCACTAGACATACATTGCTGTATTAAACTTAGCAATAAATTGTGGATCTTTAATTATTAATGTTGGCAGGCAACTGTAAATCCCAGACATTTACATATCGTAGAACGTGGCTTGGTAACTGACAATGAAGATCATTTATGACAGCCAGCAAAAAAAAGAGTTGTACATACACTACTTAGCATAGTATAATATATGAAAATGAGCTCTGCATATGCTCACAAAATGGCCACAAGCATATGCAGATTTGCATGAATCAGGCATTTACAACTGAAGCGGTGGAACAGGAAAGGGAAGGGCGTTCTAACTTACAACGAATACAGTAAGGAAGTGTTCAGATAATTGCAAACAAATACAGCTGTTACAGAGATGCACATGCCCCTGCAAAACCTATACCGACTGCGAGGGCTGGTTTACATACACACTGATTATGACCACTAGCTCTTTCTCACCTACACGGATTGGCTGATTACAAATTAATCTCTGAAGCCAATAAGTGCTTTCTTTGTTATGGATTCATACTGTATATTCTGTTTTTGTATGCATGTATAAGCAATTTGTTTTTCCATACATGAGATGGAGTTGGCACAGCTGCTGCCCCAATAGGGCCATGTGTGTCAACAGTGAGTGCCTTGCCATCAACAGACAAGTGCATGAGTGAAGGAAGGGAACTCCTCAGTTTGCTTGTAACTTCCATGAACCAGTCAGGGTGTCAGAGTAGAATAAGCCCTTAGGCTCCCCAAGGAGGAGGTCGGCATCCAGTGATCTATCAGGGATTATACAGTATGTAATGAGGATAGCGGGCTCAGGCCCAAACCCAAAGAAAAAGTAAGGATAAAGCAGGTCAGAAGTGAGAAACAGAATAATGGAAGCCACATAGAAAGGCCAGGCCACTTGTAAAATGGAGTCCTGAGGGTAGTAAGGCAAGGTTTCAACTGGCAAAAGAAAGTGTGAGTAGTATGTGTCAAGAAAAAAAAGAGAGCAAGGTAATGTGCAATTATAATGGCAACTCTAAGCAACAGCAGGTTTATTACACCGTGCAGGGGAGAGACTGCAGCCCACAATAAGGTCAGGCACCTATTGGCATAGTATGAGGTGGTGGGTGAAGGCAGTTAACAACTGGTGACACATTTATCTGACTACAGTGAAGTCCTTGCTTAGGGCCTGATTCAGAGAAGGATGCAGATCACACAGCGGCTGTGCGCTAATATGCTAATGCCACAGAAGGCATCTTGTGTAAATATTTACATATAGATTTTAGTATTCCAACACATTTGAGTTTTGGTCCTAAAGACCCATCTTTTTGTGCCTGGCCTAATGAGTCAAGGTGCTTTCTGAGGGTCCCAGTGAATACGCTTCTTGGAACAACACAGAAGAGTATTAGAGTTCAAATAAGTTCAAATAAGGTCGGTGAGTGGCCTGTGACAATTGCCACCATACTACTCTGCCACTGATCCTTTACTATCTTTGGGCCTGATTCAGACCCACTCGCGAGCGGCTGTCCGCTCGCAAGTGGGTCGATGTTATGGACTGAGCATGCGCACGACGGAGGGAGCTCCGTCGTGCGCATGCGCCAGACGCGACGAGCGAAGGAAAGTCCTTCGCTCGTTGTGTCCAATCAAAGGGGGCGTGCTGTCAATGTTGATTGACAGCACGCCCCCTTTGGTGGGCGTACCGGGGGCGTGCCTCCCTGATGGGGGCGCTCCCACGGGAACGCCTCCCGTCAAAAGCCGGCCCACTGACATCACTAGTGATGTCAGTGGGAGTGATTTTGGCTCTGATAGAGCCAAAATCACTCCGGAGCTAGCGGTTGAAAACCTCAACCGCAGGCTCCGGCTCGCAATTTCGATGGTCGCGATGGTCGTGACCATCGCGACCATCACAATGCACGCTTGTATAGCCTGTGGGTGGTCACCCACAGCTATACGAGCGTCCAGGAGGACGCTCCATTTTCATGGAGCCCGGCCCTCATTCAGAGCGTGCGCTCTGCTCAGAGCGTACGGCTCTGAATGAGGGCCTTTGTCTTTATTAATTTGACACTGTATTTCTACCTTAACAATTTACCTGTTATTCATTTGCTTTCACTCCATTCTCACAACCCTTCTACTCTACCCACCCAGATATCACTCTCTTCTACTTCAACTCCCAGTAATACCTATAGCTCAACTTTTTCACCTGCTTAACAATCCTACTTCAAGGGCCTCATCTCTACCCAGTCCTCTAACCCTCGCTGTCTCTTTGCCACATTCAACCCCCTCCCCTTAGTGCACTTGACCATTACCTACAAAATGAAGTTAAACACCATTACATCATTTTCACTTCAGGCACTTTTCTTCATTGTTCAAACATGACCTGGTGCCTCCTATTCTTAAGAAACCCTTCTAATGGTAGACGAAATCTGTATAGGATTGAGGATAGATAAGATTGATGGTTTCTGCAAGGTGTTTTGGTATATGACAGCCTGTTTGCTGAGTGAATGGTTTGTGTCAGGTGGTCAGTTCATCCTATAGGCAGAGGGATAGGAGGAGTTAAATGGAGGATATATAAGGCAGGGTTAGAGGGCAGCTCAGCCTCTTTTGCAGTGGAATTTCGGAAAGGCTGAGTATCAATTGCATATTTATCCTATCTATTTATTACCAACTGTCTCTCTCACCATGTCCCGTCCTCGTCGCGATGCCCCCCCTCCCCGCAGGCTGGCTGAATTTGCGTGTCCTCTGCGCTCTGTGCCAGCCCGCTTATCTACCCCATCCTCCCGTTCCCAGTTTTATATATCTTCCCCGAGCGGCTCAGCCCCGCTTGCCGTTGGCTCCCCAGCGGCTGCTGGGTCCGCTCCCTCCTCTGCCTGCACTCTTTCCCCGGGCGCGTCAGTATCTGGCCTGGCTGCATCCCCACCACGCCCCGGCGCCAGCTCTTCTGGCAGCATCACGGCCCCTGCTTCTCCGGCGCGTGACGCGTCCGGACATCCCCTTCCACTCACCCTCACTCCGGTCGGCATCGCGTCTCCTTTGGCGCCGCTGGGGTCCCCTACCATACCGGCTTTGCCCGCGGCTCCTGCGGGGGCTCTCGGCGGTGTCGGGGCCGTGCGCGCGGCGTTTTCCGCGGGTCTGCCCCATTCAGTCAGCGGGGGTCACCTGACCTCAGCCCCGTCCTGGCCTTATGTTGGGTCCGGTGGGGGTGTATACACCGCGGCTGCGACCTCCGCCGCTTTGATTTCCAGTGGCCCAGCCGGCCTGGCCCATGCGGCGGGCCCGGCGGCCATCTTGCCTCAGGCGGCCATTTTAGGTGCGGGGTCTCCCTATTTCCCAGGCACCTTTTCACATTTTTCGGGGGGTTCAGTGCAGCGTTTAAGCTCCCCAACTTTGCCCGCGACTCCATTCGCTGGAGTATCATTTAGGCACATGGTGCCGGTTTCGATTCAACCCCCATGGTACACCCCAGCCGGCAGCCAGGCACCCTCCTTTAATGTGCCACCTCCCCTTTCTATGGCAGGCCCTTCTTGGGGTCAGACTTCTTGGAGCTCAGGCGGAGCTCCTCCGATCTTTACATCTTCTGTTGCTGTTCCTCCTGCCCCCTTTTATTCTCCCCATTTCGCGGCCCCTCCTTCGGCATATCCTCCTGCTTTTCAGCATGCACAATTTCAGTACCCTTACATGCCAGCTTGGCAAGTTTACCCACCTGCCTCGGCCGCGCCCCCGCCTTTGCCTTCAGTTTCATCTTTCAGCACGCACTCTGGCCAAACCGCCTCTTCTTTGCCCCGCCCAGTTTGTCGCCTCTTCCATGGGCGCCAGCCATTCCTCCTCCTAAGCCGGTCACCATGTCTCTCCCCACGTCGGAGGTTTCCAGGTCTGTTTCTGCGGTGGCTCACACGTCTTCCTTAGTTCCAGGCCTAGAAGTATCTGATGGTCCAGGTGGTGAGGTGTCCGCAGTTCTTTCGTTGCCTGCTTCGGGACAGGAAGATTCGGCACCGGTATCCGAAGCTGTGGCTTCGTCAAGGGAGAAGTCTGCTGAAGCGGGTCCGCTTCCATCTGGTTCCGGTGAGTATGAAACTCCTTTGTCTTCTTCTGGCTCTTCTTCTTCTTCATCTCACTCTTCTGGTTCCCCCGCTCGCCCCCGTAAAATTGCTAGACTGGTTGCGCGACGGCTGGCGAAAAAGTCAGGTAGCGAGACTAGGAAGTCTGATGAGTCAGGGGCAAAAGCGCAGGAGGCAGGGGCTGATACAGTGCATTGTGCGAATACTGCGGTGCTGCGAGGCTTGCGGAAAAGTGTAAAAGGTAAAATTCGCAAAGGGAAATTTGTAGACCTTTTTGCGCTCACAGATGACATGAAGAAAGGCTTGGCGCAGGCTAAAAAATCGGGAGGCATAGGGGAAGATGCTTTTTGCAGCTTTAATACTTGGTTGAAAGGCATGCTCATATTTGCGACATGTTATTTGGAGACCAGGGCGCAGGAGCACGTTAACATTCTCAGGTATCTATTTTTAGTGCTCGACATGTTCGTCAGGTCTCGTAACTTGGCATGGCGTGAATATGATTCACAATTTAGAAAAAAACATGACGGTTCTTCAGTTATTCCTTTCGGGGTTAAGGATGTTGAAGTTTGGTTGGAGGTCTCTCAACAGCGTCGGCCTCCCTTGGACGGTGCCCCTCCTCGGAAAAGCTATGCTGCCAACAGGCAGGGGTCGACGGGAGTGGGGAGAGGGAAATGCTTTGCCTATAACGACTCCAAATGTACTAGGGGGTCGGGGTGTCGCTTTCGCCACTCCTGTCATCTCTGCGGAGGTGAGCATCCGGCCAAGGACTGTCGACGTGGGGCAGGAGGTATTTCCCAGGACCGTGCCGAGGGACACAAGAGTGCTAGTTAAGGCTTGTTCTCCAGTCCGTTTAGATTCTCTTATTAGATGGTTACATTTATACCCATGTAGAGAGGATGCACTTTTTCTTTACGAGGGTTTTTCAGTAGGTTTTCGTTTGCCCATAGGCAGGTAGTTGATAGTTAGGGCGTCGCAGAATTTGCGCTCCGCCAGGGATTTTCCCGGGGAATTGAGGGTTAAAGTGCGTGCGGAGGTTTTGCTGGGGAGGATGGAGGGTCCTTTTCCTTGTCCTCCCTTGCATAATCTCTGTATTTCTCCAGTGGGAGTAGTTCCTAAAAAAGTGCCGGGCAAGTTTTGTTTGATTCAACATCTCTCATATCCGCAGGGAGGTTCTGTCAATGATGCCATACCAGAGAATTGTCGTAGGGTCGTTTACCAATCATTTGACGATACCTTGAATTTAGTTCGTAGTTTTGGACATGGCGCTTTGTTGGCAAAATTAGATATAGAATCAGCGTTTTGTTTATTACCAATGCATCCTGAGGCCATGGGTTTTAGGTTAGATTCGGGTTATTTTGTAGATAAGTGTTTACCTATGGGCTGCGTGGTTTCCTGTCCCTATTTTGAGAAATTCAGCTCCTTTCTGCAGTGGTGTCTACATGCCGGGACCGGACAAACGGGCATAGCGCACTATTTAGATGATTTTCTCTTTATTGGTCCAGGAAGAAGTGACGTTTGTTCTGACCTCCTTTTTTCTGCGCAGTCCTTATTTAGAGTTTTAGGTGTTCCCGTTGTTAATGAGAAGACAGAGGGTCCGTCTGTTTGTTTATCTTATTTGGGAATTGAGATAGATACGTTGGAGGGCTGTTGTAGACTTCCCATTGATAAGGTTGAGAAACTGCGGGGTCTTATTGAGGTCTGCTTAGCAGAGGATTCGGTTAGGTTACGTAGAGTTCAGTCTCTCCTCGGCTCCTTAAATTTTGCTTGCCGTATTATTCCAGTGGGTAGGGTTTTTTGTAGAATATTGGAGAGGGCAACAGCTGGCATGGTTCGGCCGCATCACTACATTCGCCTGTCCGCGGAGATAAAGGAGGATCTTCGTATGTGGAATAGGTTTTTGATACACTTTAATGGCGAACGCATTTGGCCTTCGCCTCAGTAAGCGAACAGTTCGTTGCAACTTTTTACGGATGCGGCCGGATCGTCCGGTTTTGGGGCCTTTTTCAATGGGGCCGATAGCTTGGCGCGAGGAGGGTTTGACGGACAACTTGTTGCTGCTGGAACTTGTTCCAATTGTCGTATCAGTTGAACTTTGGTCCGTGCGACTGAGCAACTGTCATGTAGTATTTTGGTGCGACAATTTGGGTGTGGTTCATGCCATCAACAACCAGCGTTCGTCTTCACATTTTGTTTTGCGTTTGCTCCGGCATTTAGTTTTGCGCTGCTTGGAGTTTAATATTAGATTCAGGGCGAAGCATGTGCCAGGGGTGTGTAATGACATTGCAGACGCGCTGTCCCGATTTCAATTTGATCGCTTCCGGGCGCTTGTGCCGTCGGCTTCTAACGTTGGTTTGGTATGCCCCTCGTTTGTGTGGCAGGTTATCAGGCCGGCTTAGAAGGTTTGGCGTTAAAGTCGCTTGCTCCATCGACTTTCCAGGCTTACTCAGCCGCTTGGCGGGATTGGTGCACGCATTGTGCTCTCCCAGACGTGGAGGGTAAGTCTCCGGAACAGTTGATTTCATCTTTTGTTTGGTTTAGATATCAGCAGGGCAGATCTAGAGCGTTTATAGGTTCCGCGCTTGCTGGTATCTCCTTTTTCTGCATATTAAAAGGTTTACATGATCCCACCAAGGCTTTCGTGTTAGTAAAGGCTTTGCGGGGTTGGGCTAAGGGGTCGCCAGCACGTTCAGACTCTCGCCGGCCAGTTGATTTGCAGCTTTTGTCTGGCTTGTTGACTTCAATGGGAAAGATAGCGGTTGATTCTTATGAAACTTTTCTTTTTAGGCTTGCTTTTGCGGTAGCATTTTTGGGGGCGTTTCGTGTTAGTGAGGTGGTGTCTAGCAATAAAACTTCCACAGTTTCTGGTCTTTTGTTAAAAGACATTGTTTTTCGTGACTCAGCAGTACTTTGCAAGCTGCGTTTCTCCAAAACAGATCAAACAAGCAGGGGGAAATGGGTTACTCTTCATAAGAATAGGGATTTAGACATCTGTCCAGTTCAGTTAGCTGCAAGGTTTATGGAGTTACGTCCTAGTGGGGGTGCGCAGTGGCTAATTCATGCGGATGGCACTCCTCTGACCAAGTTTCAATTTGCAGCAGTTTTTAAGAAAGGTTTGTTAGAGTTGGGTTTGAATCCTTCAGAGTATGGCACGCATTCTTTTCGTATTGGCGCTGCTACTTGTGCGGCCCTCTCAGGGGCATCTGTGCAGGACATTCAGAAGGTGGGGCGCTGGAAGTCAGCTGCATATAAAAAGTACATGCGTTGCAATAAGTTATAGGGGCGCACCCTGCGTTAACCCGAAAACGTTGCTTACCCGCCAATTGGTCAACGGTTAGCGTTGAGCAATTGGGGGTGTGAAGGGATTTTTAATTTTTCCTCCCGTTAGCCATGATTTGACCCATTTGGTTCACGGGCAGGTTTTTTGGTTTTTCTTCTTCACTCGGGTTCCTGTTTTCTCCATTTCTGCATCCCTGCTAGTCAGTTGCTAAGTGTTACTTAAGTTGTGTCCGTTGGAATTGGGTTTGGTGCGGTTCTCACGGTTAGGTTTTCTCTTTTTCCACAGCATTGGCGGAAGAAGGTGTGGCTTCTTGGTCACTCATATATTTTTTGGGCGGAAAAATATGTGTTGTCCCAAAAACAGGTTTTGTGGCCTCGCAGGTTTAGAGTGCGTTGGATTGGTGTAAGGGGCTTGCGTGTGGAATCTGTTTTGGCACTGATAGTTTCATCGGTGGCTAAGTGGGGAGTTCCAAAAATATTGGTTTTACATGTTGGGGGCAATGATGTGGGCCAGTTGAAAGGTGTGGAGTTGATTGTCAGGATTCGTGAAGTGATGGACGAGATACGTTTGCGGTGGCCCACTATTCGGATTGTATGGTCTGAAATGATGCCTCGTTTGACATGGAGGGGAGTGCGCAAGTATGGTGCTTTGGAGAGAGCGCGTAAGAAAGCCAATGTTGCGATTGCCAAGCATGTGGAAAAAATTGGAGGAATTTTGGTGAGTCATGGCTTTTTGGTTGGTGATATTGGGAAGTTCCTTCGTCATGATGGTGTGCATTTGAATGCTTTGGGGACCAGTTTGTTTGTGAAGGATTTATTCTCATTTTTGGTGTAGTTTTTGGGTGGCGGGACAGTCTTTCCTTAGGGTCTGGCTTTGGCGGGAGTTCGCTGCAACTCAGTGGCTTTAGGTGGCGTAAGACAACTTTGTGGGGGCACTGTCCCTCATTGCCCCTGGCGAATTTGTCCTTCTCTTTGCGGGGGGACCCGGGTGCTGTTTTTGTGCGAAAGCACCTCGGATTGGCCCAGGAGGGAAGTGAGACTCTCGCATCGTTAGTACGTCTTGAAGGGGGGTCGTTTAGTCGTCCTCCAAGTATTGATCAAGGTGAAAGCTAGAACTGAGTTGCAGCGTCTCTTGGCCACCCTGGTTAGGTTGATTGAATTTAATTTATAAATAAAAAGCTGTGACCTTTTTTAGCCAAGCTCTGGTGTCCGTGTCTTTATTTATTTGTAACTTAAGTTAAGTAAGCTAATCAGGTGTTAAGGTATTGTGAAGCAGTAAACCAATACAGATCTTATGGTAGACGAAATCTGTATAGGATTGAGGATAGATAAGATTGATGGTTTCTGCAAGGTGTTTTGGTATATGACAGCAAGTTTGCTGAGTGAATGGTTTGTGTCAGGTGGTCAGTTCATCCTATAATCAGAGGGATAGGAGTAGTTAAATGGAGGATATATAAGGCAGGGTTAGAGGGCAGCTCAGCCTCTTTTGCAGTGGAATTTCGGAACCCACCATCCCACCCACATTTAAGTTGTGTTCACTAATCTGCTTTTTTCCAATTTAGGTGAGGCGCAGCATGGCGGGAGTTCGCTGCAACTCAGTGGCTTTAGGTGGCGTAAGACAACTTTGTGGGGGCACTGTCCCTCATTGCCCCTGGCGAATTTGTCCTTCTCTTTGCGGGGGGACCCGGGTGCTGTTTTTGTGCGAAAGCACCTCGGATTGGCTCAGGAGGGAAGTGAGACTCTCGCATCGTTAGTACGTCTTGAAGGGGGGTCGTTTAGTCGTCCTCCGAGTATTGATCAAGGTGAAAGCTAGAACTGAGTTGCAGCGTCTCTTGGCCACCCTGGTTAGGTTGATTGAATTTAATTTATAAATAAAAAGCTGTGACCTTTTTTAGCCAAGCTCTGGTGTCCGTGTCTTTATTTATTTGTAACTTAAGTTAAGTAAGCTAATCAGGTGTTAAGGTATTGTGACGCAGTAAACCAATACAGATCTTATTAGCACGGTATCTTTCTCCTCCACTATGATTCCAAACTCTTTGAGTGGGTTGTGAACACACACCTAACCCACTTTCTCCTAGACCTACTCTAACCCTGCTTTCACTATATTTAATCCACCAAATCTGCTGACACAAATGACCTCCCCACAAATAAACCCAAGGGCCATTTTTCTATTGTACTTTTAAGCAAAACCATTGAATATCCCCTCAACTTCATTGTGCTTCACGAATCTGCACCTACTACTTCTCCAACAACTATTTCTCTGTCTCTACACCCACTTCGCCTTCCCATTGGGGCCCCTTGAAGTTTTGTCCATGGCCTCCTTCTCTTTTCCCTCTACACTTCTTCACTCTGTGAGCTTATCAGCTCATTTGGCCACCAATACCACCTCAAAGCCAACGACACCCATGTGATATCTCCTTCCTGTCTGTTGTGATCGGTACTTGAAACTCAATTATTTTCAAAATCATTACCTTGCTCACAGCAAAGTTCCCTTCTCACCCCACATCCCTCACTATTTCCCAAGTATGATGTCTGGGTGTCATCATTAACTTCCGTGTTTTCTTTTTCTCCCACATCCAATCCCTCTCCCAAACCTGCTGTCACCCTACCTCCCCTGTCCCGTCTCAGTCACATCAATGGCTCCCTGGTCCATTCAGAATCCAATTATAACTACTTGTTCTCACCTACAAAGCCATCAAACACACTTCTACTTTCTCTCCCTCATTTCCTCACATCACATCTTCTCTTATTGCTTTGCTATTTGCGGTCTCCTCACTAATCACCACTTCCCGTTCTTATGTATATCTTTCCAACCACTGGAATAATCTTCTAAGCTCAAGTAGACTTTCATCCTGCTTTCCATGTTTCAAATGTGTTCTTAAAACTAATTTGTCATTCTAGCTTACCACTCTACTCCTAACTCTCCAGTCCCTCCCTTCCCTGCCCTCTTCAACCTATTCAGCCCTCTTCAACCTATTCTGCCCACCCATATCACCTCTACACTGAACGCTCTTGCAAGCAGGGCACTCAACCTTTTGTTTTCTCTACATAATTATGTCATTGCACATTGTAATTATTTGTTATATTAGGGAAGGGAAAAGGGGAGACTCTGAGCACTGGTGCCAAATTAATTAAGATGAAGGTAGAATTACTCCAAATTAATAAAAATGCAGATAGTAGTATCAGGGGTATATTATCCTTATGGAGGTGCACCCATTAGAGTAAGAACAGCATACAGAAAAAGGGAAATAAAGTACTCTCTTTTATTTGGGCACAAGAATCTACCTTGGATAGTAAAACTTAACTTTTAATGTTATGTCATAAAAGAATCATAGGAAACGAAAAACTTAAATTATAAACATACAATAATATACATACAATAATTGCATAAAGTTATATTAAAAAAGCGCAAACAGCACATCAGAGAGTGGTGAAGATTTATGTAACTATTTAATAATCCATGGTACCAATACCACAATACAAAATGTAAGGGAAACCACCCCTACTTGGTTCTGATGCAGCTGTAGTCAAGGTGAAGTTTTAAGGGGGAGATTTAATAAAGCTTGGATAGAGATAAAATTGGAGATAAATAGCACCAACCAATCAGCTCCTAACTGTCACTTTACAGGCTGTTTGCAAAATGACATTTAGGAGCTGATTGGTTGGTGCTATTGACCTCCAATTTTATCTCTCTCCAAGCTTTATTAAATCTCCCCCTAAGTTTGTATATATATTTTATACAAGGGAAAAATATCCCAATATCTGTAAAACAAGCACAATCCAATCACATATGAATTAATAGCAGATAATTAACAGTTAATAATCTATAATCTTCTGAGGATTAATAAAAGCAAACAAATGAATATTCAGATCCCAATTTAGGACAGCATTTTTCCTTATATATCAATCTATATATATCTATATATATCAAAATATATCAACATAGTATCTTTTTTATGCATCTGTAAAGTAAATATTCTTTCAGACTAATATGGGAGCAATATGGGAGCGAAAACATAGTTTTTGCGTTAATATCGCACCTATGACGTCATTATCGCAGGTTTTAGTTTTACACCGTATTCAATTTCAAAGACTTTTCGCAGGTTCGAAAAGTCTTTGAAAAAAAACGGGGATAACTTTCACCACTGAATAGGTGGCGAAAAAAAGGGCAGAAATGGGGTTTATAGCGGCAGGTGCACAAATGCAGAATTTTTAAAAACTTACTTTAGGGACATCAAAATATACTAGTACCCATTTTCATGTACCCCAAATTTGATGGGACCACTGAAAAAAACGAAAAAAATAACCTAAGTGCTCTTCTGCAACACTTCTTCAATGTCGGGAAAAAAACACCTGCTGCGGCTATTTAAATCCCAGACTTTCATTTACAGGCTAAAACTGGGGTACCCATAGTGATCCCCCATGTTTTTACAACTTTAAGGAAAATTTTCGTAACTTTACGCAAATCCCACTTCGCAGGCTCCCGTTTTCGTTAGTTTCATATTGAATACGGGGATAAGCGGGCGTGCTCCCGATACTTTATCCCAGGTAAAAGCTCCGATATGAAACGTAAACTTCGACAGCGAAGTTTACGTTTCATATTGAATTCCCCTCTTAGTGCAATAATATCTATGTAGGAGTCAAATTGTGGAACAACATAGTTTCATTAGTCTGGATTAAGGTGTGGTAAAGGCAGTAATTAAATACTACAGTAATTAGTATCAGGTGAGTACCAAAAGGGATAGTGAAAAAAATACTGTTCAGTACAGTATGGTGCAAGTGGCTGCTGCATTCCATATACAGGTGTAATTAATGGGGTATGAGCGGACCTGCCTCCTATACCCTGTTGTTTATCCGGTCGACCTTACTGGGAGTCTGGTGCAGTGTCCAGTAAATGAGAGTGCCATATGTATAAGAAATAAAGAGAAAATCATGAGAAGGAGGAAATCTTGAATGCTGCCGCCCTACATGTGAGATATAATCTCAGAGAATATGAGGTGAGCGGTTCAGGAAGCTCCAATCCCAAAATAAGAAAGATATGGGGAGATAGCTCTCACCCCACTGTTGTCTGAGACAGCGCAGTGGGAGGCCCAAAATTAGTGAGGTGATAACACCCAGCGAGTCCCTGAAAAGAAAAAGGTACCGGATGTTGAGTCTGCTATAGTGGTGGTGTGCTGTCAATGGAGTCCCCACGTGCACAGCGGGGGCTCCGTGGGCAAGACGCACGTTTCAGCAGAGAGTGGCTTTTGTTATGTAAAGTTGTAATACTGTTTGAATCAGTTTGTACTTAGGTAACTTTGTTCTGTTCTCTTTGAATGGTTCTGCAGAATCTCGGTACAATTTTAGAAAAAAAATAAAATAATGTTCAAGCCCAGAGTAAAGAAAAACATAAATGAACTGCACAAAAGAGTAATCATACTGTACAGTTGTTCAATACTTTCTCATACTGAAAAATAGGGACATTTCCAAAGGACAATATTTAATAGGGACAGCAACTATGCATTAAAACGTGTTTACATATATTTAAAGTTTAATGCAGAGCCAAGTACAGTTTTATGTGTTCAGGAGGTAAACTGAGGCACAAAGATATATTTGCCAATTTATACGGCTGAAAGGAAACAATTATTAAGTCTAAGCAAGGCTGCAGGTGTCTAGAGTACAGTGCAGCATTCTGTAAAGTATGGAATCCTTCTGACTTAATGACACTGCACTGATTTACAGGGAAACAGCGTCAAGTATTTTTTACTACTTCTTTCCCTGGAAGTGTTTGCAAATATTCTACTTGAGATTTATCGCATACTCATATTTGTTGGTATAATGACTGCATTTTACGGGCAGTTGTAGAAATTAAATTTCAGAATTAAAGGAATCATAGATCCCACTAGCCATTTCAGTGACTATGATTTGTTTAACTATAGCTGGGTACACACTTGTTGATTTATCATTAGTTCAATCGTCATACAATATATTGCGAGTTCATCGGTGGGTGTGTGTACCTGATATATCTGAGAAGGATGTCGTTCAGACATATCAGGTCAGTACTGCGGCACAGCCGATGCTGATATTAATTGCAGATAAATCGGTATGTCAGGCTGTGTGTACGGGCGACCCGTTGACCACACGTACACTGGCTGCAGGGACTGCAGATACTGACATCACAACTGGCCGGGCACATTTATTATTCATCTAATTTATTAAGGCCCCCATACATCTGCAGGCGGATTGCATGATCCCCCGATCGGATCGGAAACGCCGATCTACCAGTCGGAAATGCCGAACGGCGGTCATTGATGTTCCGCGATCCGTCGCAGGATCGGTGAAATCCACCATGTTAAATTTCACCGATGTGCCAATCACAATCATATTTTGAACGTGATCGGCAAATCTGTGAAATCCAACATGTTGGATTTCACCGATCCTGCGATGCCGGGTTGCAGGATTGCGGCAATCCGACGCAGATGTATGGGGGCCTTTACATTGAAGTAAACTGTTTTATTCTTATTTTATGACATTTGAATTGCGTATACTTCACTTGGTTGATGGTCATCTGCTGCGATACCCTCTAACCACGTAATCACATCCTTATTCCACACTGGTTTTTTTTACATACATTCATATAGTACATTGGATCTGATCTGCACCCTACACATACCATTTGTGAGTTCTTTTTATGACATTTGAGTGTCTGGGAAAGGACCACGATATATGTGACAGCAACAGTTCTAATCTACATAACATAGAACATTATGACAGCTATATCCCACAGTATCAAAATTGAAATGCTTCCCAGTTGTGATGTCACGCCAGACATATCGTACAGTCAATTGGTTAGTGTGTATAGCTTACAAATCAGCTGCTTGGACAGAACATTGGTCTACTGACCGATTCATCGGAAGAGTGTGTACCCAGCATAATTGTCAATATAGACAATTGGTTCTATTTATTATTATATGCCGAAAACACAGATTTTCCACTGCCACAACAATATATCAACAAAATACTGCTGGGACAATAGAGTGATACTGCCTTGCTGGCCAGATCAACTGCACTCGCATAACCTAGCTTTGGTACTGGAATCCATGACTTGCCAGAAAAAATAAATGTTTAAAGCTATAAAACAAAAATTCTTACAAATATTAATAAATAATTCCCTTAATTTTAAATTGAATTAAAATATATAAATAAAACAGTTATAATTCACTATTTCATGATATTGCCATCCTGAGCTGTGGCTTATATAGACAGATACAGAACCCCTCCTCCCTTAAAAACGGTTTGCCCCTGCTAAGGTACTCATACCTTCTCGTTTTTTGTTAAATACAATTCCCCTTGAAAAGTTATGTGCAGTGAGTCAACAAATCTCTTTGATGGTGTTGCTACTGCTGGTGATAGCCATTGTTAGATAGAGAGAAGCTTATCTGGTGAAAACAGATATATAATGGAAGTAAATGAATGAAAAAAATACTTTATTATTACCATTATCTTTTATTTAGATGGCGCCACAAGTGTCTGGTGTGTACATCTCTGAAATAGGCCCAGAGTTATTAAACATAATGGGCTGATTTGAAACTTGTAATGTTACTGTGCATTGCATAGTATAATTGAACTCAATAAAAACATATCTCCCAACATCTGTCTCTTAAATCAAAGCAATGCAGAGCGTTACTAGCACACTGGACGTACTGGAATCGCACCATCTCATTCCCTGTCTTTTCAGTGCCGTGCACATTATGGCAAAGACTTGCCTCTTTAACTGACTATAAATGGGGGTTATGACAAAAATAGACTTGAATGCAAACATAAAAAAAAAAAAGAGTTGTATTTTTAAAACAATTTACATGTATTTTACTAGTTTTAAAACACCAGTGAGCATGAAATTTAAATATAGCTGGAATCCCAGTGGATTATATATCAGCAACAACATAAGTCCCAAGGGGTCCACCACTGTCAGGGCAAGCTCTTTGTGGTTGAGTATTAGACCAAAATGAGTAGACCGCACCAGGGCTGCCATCAGAAATTGCGGGGCCCAGTACTGAAAATATCGGCAGCCCCCCCCCCCCACTACATTATTCCTACAAAAAAAATTTGCCCCCTTCTGTGCATACAGCCAGCCCCATCTTATGTCTGTCCAGCCAGCCCCCCTTCTTTCCGTCCAACCAGCCCCCCTTCTGTGTTTCCAGCCAAGCCCCCCTTATGTACTTCCAGCCAGCCCCCCTTCTGTGCCTCCAGCCAGCCCCCCTTCTGTGCCTCCAGCCAAGCCCCTTTCTGTGCGAGCAGCCAAGCTCCCCAAATGTGCTTCCAGCCAGGCCCACCTTATGTGTGTCCAGGTAAGCCTCCTTCAGTGGTAATGTTAACAGTTCCAGTACATGCAGGTGTCTGAGCGGCATTACAGTGAGTATTTCCCCCCCTAGACCATGGCCTAACCCTAACCTCCAGTAGTGCCTAACCCCAAACCTCCCGGCGGTGTCTAATCCTAACTGGTGGCATTCTCTAATGTCAAAATATCATATGGTGACATTTCAGATGTTGACATTGTGAACATATCATTATGGGAATGTCGACATTCTAGTATCGAACATGTGACTGGATACCTTACAGAGCACATTAAAGGAGTGATTCAGAAATGGACACAGTTGCAGCGCAAGTCCGTCGATGTGCGTACAAAGACGCACTTTCAGGGCACCTTCGGCCAGTTCATCAGACATTGCCTGCGGCAGGTGCACAATGCTCGATTTACTGTGACCACCATTGTCAGTGCAGGCGCCGACACTAAAATGCCTGCGACTGGTAGCCACCACCACCCCAGTTACTACCCAGAAGCTCCCATGAAAATTGCATGGATCCCCACGACACAATCACAGAGGGAAACCACCAGATAATTGCGCACGATGCTTTACCTGCGCCCACCTTTGAATCACCCCCTAAATGTGCATATTTTACCAATTTTCTCCCTTTTAGCAATGTTCCCACATAGAACACTGATTTCAATGTTAACATTTACTGTGGGTGAGCGCTACATGATGAACAAATTGCACAGCATAATAGAAGAAAGGTTTTAATTGAATCCACTTAATGAAAACCCAGTAACAATTCTGTACCATGGTTGTGTCTGCTCTTGTAATATATTAGTACCAGAAGCCTTTCACTGCTCGGTGGCAGGTGTTACCTCTGCTGCATTTTCCATCTGTAATGACTTTCAATGTCATTTCACCTCACTCGCTCTTAGCTGCCTCTTCAAAAATATTCTGCTGTATCTCTCTGCTGATTGGATTTTCATTCTGTGCTTTCCAAATATATTGTTACAGGAAATTGCTGTTCTCCTGTGTTCTGGTTGTTTTTTATTAGTCCAATCCTAATGATATTTGTTTGCATTTAAGGCACAAGTGTACTTTTAACATTACTGTTGTAGCATTATTCGGAAACCGAGCTTGAATACATGGATACATTTAATAGTTTAATGCTACACTATTTTTTCCTGTGGAATACAAAATATATTTCTCTATATGGCTGTATTGACTAATAAAGTATTGTACTTAGTGTACCAGGGATTGGGAGCTAACATAACATACTCAGGTAATTCACTCTTTTCATCTCGGCAATATACAAGAAAGATGAGGGAAGTTTGATCTATTATAGTTATATACATTGTAAGCTTCTTAGATGATAATAAAAAGAAAAAAATCTTTAACTTCTGGAGCGAATGTTAAGGTCTTCCTAGATAAGACAGCTCACAGCAATATGAAGAACCACCTACAGTACATATACACTTTTGCTAATGTGCCCCTCACCCTCTAGGCACAGGAGCTACTACATGCAGACATTTTCATGTAGAACGTGTTTGTCTCATTGATTCCAATTACAGCAACTACTGCTTATTCACTGTACAACAAGCATTAAATAACAACACATTTAAAATACTCCATAGAGCATTTAAGATGTATTTACATTTAAAGCTCTCTAAACAGTAAAGAAGGAAGTAGGAGGATACGCTAATATGGGAATACATTATAACAAATTCTGCTTTTCTTGATTGCAGGACTTGCCAGGAAGGTACTAAATGTGTGCATTCAGTTCAGGATTTAGCTGAATCCTCGGTGACTTTATAAAGAGTCCACCGAGACAATCTAAATTCACGGATTTCAGATTAAAGAATAAAGCTATAAATTAAGCCCATGTTACTTTATATTTTGGTTCCTGATTCAATGGAGTCTTTTGAAGCAAGACTCATTATTATTTGGTTGAAATTTAAATTATGCACTTGGTCCATCCTTAATGACTTGCCATGTAATTCCATACATAACTAAAGATGGTAATAGACTTATAAGACCACAATCTCCTGTTGAGCCACAGACCAGGACAAGATATAGAAAACCTTGTATACTGCTGTATCACTGGCCTACTACACTTAAAATTCTCTGGGGTGTTAGGCACTAGCACTATATGTTTCTCACTTAGATTACGGGAGCTGCTGGGCACGCGAGTTGTCCAGACTCGTAGGTAAGTATCAGAAAAAAGGGGAGGTTGTGTTCAGCGCTAACCTAAAGAGTGATGGCTTAAGTTGGTATGTGACCTGTACCCAGTATTAAATACTAAGTGTTCAGCATATGGGAAAAAATGGAAAAGAGAGGCAAACGGAGTTGGTATACGTCTAAATAGATTGTATTTATTTTAAAGATGAAGATGTTGTGATAAAAAACAACAGTATGGGAATGGGTATGAAATACCGCCGGCTGCATGGCGGGCGGTTCGATTCCCGTCAGCGGCAGCCAGACAGGATCAGAGTTCGAAGCAGTGGAAGCCCGACAGCGCTGGAAATCCCGATCGTGGATAGGTAAGTATAGACTAACCTAACTTAACCCCCCTAACACTAACCCTCCTTAGGGGTGCCTAACCCTAACTCCCCCCCCCCAAGTGCCTAAGCACCCCCTTCCCCGCTGCCTAAACCTAAGTCCCCCGGGGGGGTGCCTAACCCTAAGTCCACCCCGGGGGTGCCTAACCCTAACCCTTCCTCCCCCTAGCCTAACCCTCCCGGGGGGGTGCCTAACCCTAAGTCCCCCCCGGGAGCCCTAAACCTCCCCCTCCCACCCGCGGCTGTCCGCTCGCGGTGCCCGGCATCAGTACGATCGTTATGCTGGGCGCCGGTCTCCGGGCGTCGGGGAAATGCGGGCGTCTACATCTAGACGCCCGGCATTTCACCCTTGCCGGGAAATGACAGTCGGGAAGCCGGCTGCCGGTATTTAGGCAGTTGGCTTCACGATTGCTTCCAACAGTATGAGCAATAGTTCCTGTTGGTATGGCACTTACTAGGTGAAGTCAGATGGCTCCTTTAGGGTGCCTCTTTCCGTAGGGGAGAGCTACACCTACGTGTACCTATGGCCAGTTGCTCTAGAGTTGATTGAGCTGGCAATAATAGGCTCAGTTCAAAATAACGTCCTTGTAAAACCACCCTGGTTGTAGGTTACATAAGTGGACTCCTTTAGGGTGTCACTTTCCGTATAGCACTTAGTGCCTACGTCTCCCTTTTAACACTAATCGTGACAACCTCCCGGGTGTGTGTCTGTGATCTCACTTATGTTAAAATACCTTATGCCTGGGTGTATGGCATAGGTAATGATGGATCTCTGTTTATACTTCACACACTGTCCTCCTGTATGTGCGTATTGAGTCTTATGGAGGTACAGTGGAGCAGATGTGGTGAGGGGTCTTGGTCTGCCCTTGCTAAGGGGTGACCTTCCGTATGATTAGCTGCATCATGCGTCCCCTCACAATCAGTGTTGAACAGTGAAAGTATATATGGGTATCCAGTGGCGGCATCCCGCACTACTGGTCTTACCGGTGGTGATCACTTTCGTGGTGGAGCTTCACCGCATCCCGTATTGGCTCCTTCAGCCGATGTTTGGGGAATCACCTTCCTCCTGCTGGAGTGTCACTTGCTGAGGCTGAGTTCAATGAGTCAGGGAAAACGATGTGCCGCGTGAAGCTGCTGTTCGTCTCTTGCTGCATATGTCAGCAGCAGGTGTGGGGTCATGTGTCGCATGTGGGATAACGCGTTTCAGCCTGTGGGCCTTCCTCAAGGTTACATGCAAACACATGGGTGTTGCTTAAATTCATCAGTCATCCAATCATGAACTTGCATATTGCTTGATATCAAGATTGGCTATGACAACCATAGTGTCTCAAGACACTATAAGGAGGTACATAGATCCGATTCATCAGGTTTGTTTTTCATAGCCATAGAACAACCACGGAAAAATTGGCGAGGGGGCAACCATTTGAACATTTTGGATAGACAAGAGATGAAATGGATTTTTAATTTGAAAACCATGACACCGAAAGGATTGAATGTAGACTTTAACAACAGCATACTAATTAAATTATCAATCTTGGAAAATACTATCAGAATGGAGGAATCATAAAAAGTGGATTCATTAACTAGAGACATAATAGATATATACAAATAACTATGTAGGGTTAATAATGTGCGGCGTGTACATTAGTATCCAACAATGAATAAGGGCACCGTGAGTAAGAATAAAACAACGAGATCGTGCACACTACCATATTAACTACAATAATTGGCACATTGATGTATATACTTATCCTCCATTTTATATTGATATATATTTTTATCCTAAATTTAATTTCATTTTAGTACTTGTCTACTATTTTTGCAATAAATATCAACACAAGAATGTATCAAACAAGTATATAATAGAACCATTTAGATATTGGGGTATGTTTAAGATTCACAAATTCCCCCAATATATGTACCATAATAAATCCATGCACAATACAAAATTAATTAGAGTGTCTGGCACTTCTGGTTTTTAATTATATTATATAAAACAATCGAACTGTAGAGTAGATATCCATTAAATACTATCACTGAATTAGCATAGAGTGAGCTCTCTATATTTATACAGCTTAGAAAGCGCTATATTGCGTTCAAGACACATATAACAATAGAAATATTCCCTCATTCTCCACTTTCACAGAGCCATTTCTGCTATTATGTTCCATTCCCCCTTTTTCATTAATTAACATATAGAGATGCAATGTAAGAACGGACTTAATGGCATAAATGAGTCCAGAGAAGAACGAGGGATAAGAAGCATACTATATATACTGTGATTGACAGGAGGAGTCACGCCCATGCAAGTTCATGATTGGATGACTGATGAATTTAAGCAACACCCATGTGTTTGCGTGTAACCTTGAGGAAGGCCCACAGGCTGAAACGCGTTGTTCCACACGCGACATGTGACCCCACACCGGCTGCTGACATATGCAGCAGGAGACGAACAGCAGCTTCACGTGGCACATAGTTTTCCCTGAATCATTGAACTCAGCCTCAGCTAGTGACGCTCCAGCAGGAGGAAGGTGATTCCCCAACCATTGGCTGAAGGAGCCAATACGGGATGCGGTAAAGCTCCACCACAAAAGTGATCACCACCGGTAAGACCAGTAGTGCGGGACGCCGCCACTGGATACCCATATATACTTTCACTGTTCAGCACTGATTGTGAGGGGACGCATGATGCAGCTAATCATACGGAAGGTCACCCCTAAGCAAGGGCAGACCAAGACCCCTCACCACATCTGCTCCACTGTACCTCCATAAGACTCAATACGCACATACAGGAGGACAGTGTGTGAAGTATAAACAGAGATCCATCATTACCTATGCCATACACCCAGGCATAAGGTATTTTAACATAAGTGAGATCACAGACACAAACCTGGGAGGTTGTCACGATTAGTGTTAAAAGGGAGACGTAGGCACTAAGTGCTATACGGAAAGTGACACCCTAAAGGAGTCCACTTATGTAACCTACAACCAGGGTGGTTTTACAAGGACGTTATTTTGAACTGAGCCTATTATTGCCAGCTCAATCAACTCTAGAGCAACTGGCCATAGGTACATGTAGGTATAGCTCTACCCTACGGAAAGAGGCACCCTAAAGGAGCCATCTGACTTCACCTAGTAAGTGCCATACCAACAGGAACTATTGCTCATACTGTTGTTTTTTATCACAACATCTTCATCTTTAAAATAAATACAATATATTTAGACGTATACCAATTCCGCTTGCCTCTCTTTTCCAATTTTTCCCATTTACTGACTACTACACTTAAGCTGAGTACACCATATACAATAATCCGGACAAAAAAACAAATCAAAAACATTTGCTGGACCCAACAGAAAATAATTGAGCTGGATATGTAGTGTAATTCTGACCATTGGTCTCTAATTCCTGCCAATAGTTCATATTAAAACATTTATATCAGCAATGATGTGCCCTATCTCGGCTCCTCTTAAAACGTACAACATTATGTCAATGAATACAAGTCTGTGTGTCATCTGACACAGTCTGGTGTGATGAACAGATCATATGTCCTCTATTTATTGCATATCAATTAGTGAAACCAAACTTTATTCCACCTACTTTTATAAACCCCTGATATCTTCTGTGTATACTGTCAGTGCAATACTGTACAGTGACTTGCTTCATCTGAGTGTGTATTACCAGGCACCTAGCATCCTACATGACTTCTGTGTAGCCCACGGATAGGCAATGTGTGGCACTCTAGCTGTGTAGAACTACATATCCTAGCATGTCCAAATAGCAAACTGTGGCTGGGCATGCTGGGATGTGAAGTTGCATGTGTACCTACCCCTGGGATAGCCCTTCTTCATTGCAGCAGTTTTGCCAATGTGTACTATATATTTATACATTTTTTTCATATATTTATATTTTTACTATTTTGAGTGTGTATTAATTGTTATAGCTATATAGTTAAATATTATATAATTCTAATATTTTAAAGATTTATTGAAAAGGTTTTGTTAAGGTTTCACTGTTGTCTAAAAAAAAAGTTTCACATCACTTTGCACTCCCTTTGGACACACAGTTAAATATAATTCTTTGAGGATCTGCATTCAAGCTTGGCACGTCTCAGGTATGAGGAGACCAAGCTCTTGTGGTGAGATGAGGGTGCTGAAATATAGAAATGTACCCAGTTTATAGCCTGGAAAAATGTCCATGACTGTCTACTGAAGTAAATATAGATAACTGAGAGGTTGCAAAAATAAACCATATTTCACCTATAAATGGGAACATGAAGATAATCCTTGAAACAGGGCGTTTATGTATATAAGGAATATACGGCAAGGAGAGATCATTCATAAACAAATAGAAGCTCGTAAGAAGTGAAGTAGTTTTACACATGGATTACTTTAGATGTCCTTACATACGTATTTTAGGCCAAGATGTGCTAGGTTTACAATCTTAATAGAGGATTAAAATGAGTTGGTGACTGTTTCCTAAAAGAAAGAAATAAATGTTGATCTTAGATAGACGCCATCAACAAGCATGCTAACACAGCAACAAAACAGCTGGTAAGCACAAAAATTAGTTGGTGTTTCAGAGTTGCCTTAGGGAACTGACTACATTAAAAAAAAAAAACTATAATTTTCTAAAAAGCTGATGGAGTTAAAGCAGTCATAAAGAGCACAATTTTTATGATTATACCACATACAAACATTTCTTTTCAATGGTGAAATTCAGCAATTTTTTTTTTTTTTTTTTTTTTTTTAGAATTTCCACATAAAATAACTGAAAAACAAAGAATGCTTTATTTTATTTGGAAACTAAATCAGACAACATACAATGTGTATGTCACGCTTACATTCTCGGGATCCTCAGCCGGAGGGCTTGGAGTCTGGGCCCTAGGGAAAGGGGATAGCACTAGCTCCACTAGCACCAGATGTTGACGAGACCTGACCAAAGGCGCGGAATCTAACTTACCGGGAGGTGTTCGCCAGTGACCCCTCCAATTGGGATTTGGGCTTAGCTGCACCCGGCATGCAGGTCGCAACTTTTGGTCAGGTATCTAGTACTAGTGGGAAAGAAACAAAAACACAGGAGGACACAGTAGGGGTGGTGGGAGAGAATAGTAGCTCTAGTACTCAGGAAACGTCAGTCACAGATAATGAACTAGTGTACTGGGATCCAGAAGCAGATATCAGTATAAAGACACTTGGGATCCAGAAGCAGATATCAGTTATAGGGGCACTGGGGATCCAGACGCAGATGTCAGTTAAAGGTGCACTAGGGAACCAGACACAGATATCAGTAACAGATGCACTGGGAATCCAGACGCAGATATCAGTTAAAAGTGCACTGGGGATCCAGACGTAGATATCAGTAATAGATGCACTGGGAATCCAGACGCAGATATCAGTTATCGGTGCACTGGGGACCCGGACGTGGGTTAGTAGGTACACTAGGGATCCAGACGCAGATAGAGATTTAAACCAAAGCGCTGGTCTCTGGTACAGGGTGGTGTATGTAGTAGTCACAAGCAGGGAGAGACTGGAACAAAAAATAAATAAACTCGAGAGGATATGTAACACACTCGGAACTCAGGACGTGGGTAACTCTGGAAGACACACTGGAGGATACTGTAAATGAACTCAGCACTGACCAATGTGGAGCCTGGAACGAAACCACAGCGAACCAACAATGAAGTAGCTAAGTTGTACAGGCAACTTCCTGTTACACAGAGCTCGACTAAATACCCAACGGTAGCAGTCCATTGGAGGACCACGTTAGCTGGCAGCTAACGACGCTACCACAGGACAAAGGTAGTCTGGTGGTATGGACTGTCATGCCTGCGTCCATGATGGCAACAGCAGGATCCAAGTCACAGCACAACCCAAGAAAGTCCTGGCGGGCCTTAGGAGTAATCCTCAGCGCGTCACTCGCCGTTGCACCCGACGTCTGACCGCCCGAGGGATCAGGGGAAGCCGGCGGCGCTGCACTGAGTAACGACCGATCCCAGGCCGCAACATGACAGTGTATTTTGTATATATTCAAGATTTTCCTTTTTATAACTAGTTTTATATTATGTGATGTAGGTAAAACACCAACCAGAGACTAATGAGTTATAAATAGTCAAACTATTGCAACTAATTATATTCCTTGAAAAACTCTGTGGCAACCATATGGGTTAGAATTAGATCCTTAGTCAACTGAGTAGAGACTGGCATAATAAACAGCCAGGAAAGTATATAGTGTGACTCTCTTGGATAATCAGTTCAGTTAAAAGGGATAAATATGTTCACACAGTTATAAATTATTGGAACATTTTGATTAATAAAGTAAATAGAATATGCCAGAATATGCCTTTTTGTATCACTTAATTTATTGGGAACTTTTTATATACTTGTATGATATATATGAAGATTGGCACACATTTACAGTAAGTAAAAGTTAACCAGAAAGTTGCAGGGTTCATAAACTTTCTAGCACCACAGTGAGTACTGTTCCCGAGGAAAACTGTAACTTCTAAAAATGTCTTCCCAGTTTATATCCAGAAGATCCTTCAATGGGTGGGCCACCATCTTCTAACTGAACAGAGGGCCTGATTCATTCCCGGGCCCAACTGCGATTACGCGCGCAATCGGCCGATTGTTAAGTTCTGCGCATACATTGCAGTGTGTGTGCGCGAAGACTCCACTGCCATCGGGACGGCAATCAGTGACTACGCAGACTCATCACAGAGTGATTGACAGGAAGTACCGTTTGGGGGTCGTGATGGGGGGTTGGTCAGCGAAACGCAGGCGTGCCAGTACATTTGAACGCCGTTGCAGGAGCATGCATAAATTAGCCACTGCGATGCCATACGCAGCTTGGGCTTTCACTGCGTGTGATGAGGTTAGCAATTCCTAAATAAGGTCAGGTTACCGATGGTTTTGCAGTCTTGCTAAGTATTACGGATGTGTGTAAGGTAAAGTGGGCGTCAGTGGTGGAACTAGAGAGTGGTGGGTCTAGGTGCAAGAATATGCTTTGGGCCCCCCTATGCAGTGCCCGACGTAGTGTTACCCCTATGTGCAGTGCCCCCAGTAGTAGTCCCCGCTATGTGCAGTGCCCCCAGTAGTAGTTCCTCCTATGTGCAGTGCCCCAGTAGTAGTTCCCCCTAGGTGCAGTGCCCTCAGTACTAGTTCTCTCTATGTGCAGTGCCCCCAGTAGTGTAGTACTGCACATAGCATTCCCCGGTATGTGCAGTGCCCCCAGTAGTAGTCCCCCCTATGTGTAGTGCCCCCAGTAGTTGTCTCCCCTATGTGCAGTGCCCCCAGTAGTGGTCCCCGCTATGTGCAGTGCCCCCAGTAGTAGTCTCCCTATGTGCGGTGCCCCCAGTAGTAGTACCCGCTATGTGCAGTGCCTCCAATAGTAGTCATCCCTATGTGCAGTGCCCCCAGCAGTAGTCCCCACTATGTGCAGTGTGCCCAGTAGTAGTCCCTCCTATGTGTAGTGCCCCCAATAGTAGTCCCGCCTATGTGCAGTGCTCCCAGTAGTAGTCCCCACTATGTGCAGTGTGCCCAGTAGTAGTACCTCCTATGTGCAGTGCCCCCAGTAGTAGTCCCCGCTATGTGCAGTGCCCCCAACAGTAGTCCCCGCTATGTGCAGTGCCCCCAGTAGTAGTCCCCGCTATGTGCAGTGCCCCCTATAGTCCGTGTATAGAACAAGCACAAACCCCCCCCAAAAAAACACTTACCTGAATCCACACTCCTGCGCCCACCGCTGTCTGCTCCTACATCCTCCCGACCCGCCCTGCACTGCACTATGGGAGAGACGTCATGACATCTAATAACCAACTGTGGGAGCTAGAAGGCGCAGTTCATGAGTGAGCTCCAGCCCGGCTCCCTCCGTGGACGCAGCAGCCAATGAGAGTTTGTCTGCGTATCATTGGCTGCCAAAACAAACATACCGCTGCCAGGTAGTACAAGTGTACTACCCAGGGCCGGCGGCGGTGTTTGTTGTGTAGTGCAGACCACACTCACTGCGGCCTGCACTACACTGTGGGGCCCGGGGGACACTGGCGGCAGGTGCAGCGGTGCCGTTGGCTGCAAGAGCTATGGGCCCCTGCATCACAGTGGGCCCCGGTGAAAGCCATGGCTGCACTGCCGCTAGCTCAGCCACTGGCTGAACCTTATATTAGGTTGTGTATGGCATTGTGATTGCAATCATTAGCATATCTTCGCAGTGAGACTGCGTACACAGTGGCATCAAGAGCCGCGCCAGGCCGAGGGGTGTGGCCTAATGGCGGGAGGTGTGGCCACTCCGCCTTAGGCTTAAAAAATGGAAAAACACTTTTTTTGTAGCGTTGGGAAGGGGGGTGCTGTGAGCCCCTCATCCCAGCGCAAAGCCAGTGTGGGGAGCGTTTAGTGTGATCGCTCCCCCCCCCACAGGTATAGGAAACTGCTGCCACTGCAGCCCAGCACACAGCAGCGTCTGCTAGGATGTTGTGTGATAAGAGGGAGGGGGGGCGGCGACGGGCTCCTCTAACAAGCACGGGCAATTAGTGCCCACACCCCCCCTTTCAGGTACCTATGCGTATGTAATCGCTATTGCGATCGCAATAGTGATTCTTGCTGAATCAAGCCCAGACTGGCTACAATTACATAAATGTAGGTACTGTATATCCCATTCAGAAGCTTCTGCATCCTAAAAGTGACAGATGTGGTCAAACAAAAGCCTGTCCCTCTGTTCCCATTCTTTATTACTGTGATCTTTAATAACCTGATATACTACAATCACTCTGCCTTTTGTTTGACGATCAACAAAAATGGGAATCTTGGAGAGAAGCAGAGGCTGGGGCAACATCTATTATGGTTTTGTTAATATATTAAAAAAAATATTCACTACATTATAGGTTAAATAAAATTGTCTCTTCCCCAATCTCTCCAGACTCACAGTTGATCGCCAACCAAGATCAATAAGGAAACCCAGAAACGCTGGCATCAGAGGGACCAGGCAGCACATCATCTGTAAGTCTACAGTGGTCTCTCCTGCCCCTGTATATTAATGAAATCCTCATTAATGACAACATATAATGCATGACATCACCCAGGAAATGAACTGCTTTATTTGTTCTGGAGGCTGAGACGGGTCTCTTTGGACTGACACAATCTACACATAATTATCTTAAGATGCCCACAGACATAGCGATTTTTTTACCCGATCTGGCCAATTCCGACACATCGGAACGACAGATCGGGTAAAAAATGCCCAAATTGTGAGTCCCCACTCACGATTACGATGTGATGCATGCTCCCGCAGGTCGCATATCGCATCGTCAGATCTGCTGTGCTGTACGGCAGATCTGACAATCTAGGACACAATGCACTATAAAATAGTCTGGCTACAGGAGATCGGATGAAGATTGGACAGCATATTGTTGTGCAGATCGTGTGCTGAGCTGCCGGGGAGAGTTTCAAGGGAAATCGGACACATCGTCGGATCGTAAGTATATCGGTATATGTGTGGGCACCTTTACATAGTCATCAGCTAAAGATTTACCACATGCTGCACAAACATGATGATGAATTTCGCTTGTTTTTTTTACCTTCGGCAGAATTTGAAGAACTACTGATGATAAAATGTTTACTAAACAATTTAACATATCTTGGTGTCCAAGAAAGCACCCCTAAGATGGGCTTACCTAAAAAGTATGCTCTGTGGCTTTTTGGCGGGTGGGCACAGGCTCCATGTTGTAAGTACCCTTCTTGTAACTGAAGTTTCCAGCATAGCTTTTTCTCAGTATCGATCAGCACAGAAGTGCCACCTAAAGGTTACATCATATAAGCTCCAGTGGCCTCCCAGTGTGCTTTGTAACACAGATGTGCAAACTAATGATTACATCATATAGGTGCCAGTGCCCTCCCAGTGCGCTTAGTAACACAAATGTGCAAACTAATGATTACATCATATAGGTGCCAGTGCCCTCCCAATGCGCTTAGTAACACACAGAAGTGTCACCTAAAAGTTACGTCATATAGGCGCCAGTGCCCTCCCAGTGCGCCCGGTAACACAGAAGTGCCACCTAAAGGTTACATCATATAGGTGCCAGTGCCCTCCCAGTTCATTTAGTAACACAGAAGTGTAGCCTAAAGGTTACATCATATAGGCACCAGGTACCTTCAAATGCACTTAGTAACACAGAAAAGGAGGGCTAAAGGTTACATCATATAGGCACCAGGTACCTTCAAATGCACTTTGTAACACAGAAAAGGAGGGCTAAAGGTTACATCATATAGGCACCAGTGACCTCCCAATGCCCTTAGTAACACAAAAGTGCCACCTTAAGGTTACATCATATAGGCACCAGTGACCTCCCAATGCCCTTAGTAACACAGAAGTGTAGCCTAAAGGTTACATCATATAGGTTCCAGTGCCCTCCCAGTTAATTTAGTAACACAGAAGTGTAGCCTAAAGGTTACATCATATAGGTTCCAGTGCCCTCCCAGTTAATTTAGTAACACAGAAGTGTAGCCTAAAGGTTACATAATATAGGTGCCAGTGACCTCCCAATGCACTTAGTAACACAGAAAAGGAGGGCTGAATCTCCAGACCCATATTTGCAAGTAGCATCCCCGGGAAGCCATCTTTGTCCCTAATTGTACACATGGAAACGTGACACAAGGACATCACAGGTAAAAGGTAAAGCATACTACACTTATACTACACACTTGTCTCAGTTGAACTTGAGACAAAGGAATATACATCAAAGAGAAGGAGAAATCAAATTATATGCCACACAGGGATGTTTATATTTCCTCTAAATAACGAATGATCTAACTAATCCATATGTTATGGGTGCCATAGAAGTGAAAAGGAAATCTGGCAGTGATCATAGGTTTTCGTTTATGAGCTTCATTCGAGATGCAGTCACCATGTCGACAGTCATTATGTGGACACCAGAATGGTGACAGTTCTGATGTTAGCATTGTTGAAATGTCCACTTGTTCACAATCTTGACATGTGAAATGTCGACATTAGGGTTAGGCTGTAGGGACACAGGTTAGCGTACCTGTACTCTGCATCACCTGAGATCACTTCCCCAGAAGACAATGCTATACAGCTGGAACTGAACACAGGTAACTGATCAATGCACCATTGGGACCCACTGACCTGGCGACATTCTGAGCATGTCGACATTTCAGCTATGTCAACATGCTAAATGTGACAACATGCTGCATATGGACATTAGGACCATGTCGACAAAACATACCAAACCTCTTCTTTCCAAACTTTGCATTAATCATTTTTCTCCATTTAAATAAAATGACCTATGAGCTTACAGTGACATATTTTCAGCTCTGCAACTCTGTGTGTGCATCTGTGTGTCGCCATCTGCCACAGGAGCCAGTGATAAAGTTGTGTTATTCTACCACCGATATGTTTCCAAGTGATCTGTGTATATCGGTCCACCATGACCACACTGTGAAGTATAAGATTTACCATCACTCTAATGCCATGTACAGTATATAAAAGTCAAGGATGCGACTATGTGCAGGATGTACTGATCCATGGGCAATAAACATGACCTATATTTTAGACTTTAATAACTGCCTAATCCCTGTTGTGCTTCTGACAAGAAAACACCACAAAAAAACCTTTTGAAAGCATATATACATATATTACATTAAATGGCAAGGTAAATAATGATGTTTCTTTCTTGGCAGGTTTTCAGAGGAAAAAGTCCCTTTGTACACCTGGACTAAACAGACCACACACACATACTGTAGATCATTTGTATATGACTAATAACATTAGCAATACCAGATAAAACAAAGAAAGATCAAACAGTCAGTTTAACACTTCAAACAAACTATATAAAAAGCATTAAGCAATGGACTGTATCCTTGTAATAGACATTTATCAACCCTGTCCACAAAAACATGGGCTTTCATCTGCTTACTTACCTTACAGTGCTCATCAAAACTTTGGTGTACATCCAGAGAGAAGTGTGTGGGTGTGACTTGTTTAATAAATGACACATTTAGATATATTCCAGTACATTAAGACAATTTGATCAAATAAAGGGCTGGTTAAGTGTGTACGTTTCACCGGAGAAAATAAACTATACTTATTTATGTTACACTACAATGAATTATCAAAAAATAAACAAAAAAATGTTCTTTAAAAACTGCAATTTACAAGAGGTGTGGATTACAATATGCATTGGGTCCTCCTTTTACATTCTATGTAGTGTCCTATCTTTCAATTACTGTAGTTTAACTGAAATATTGCCAGGACCAAAACACGAGTTGATGCAATAAGCAATTCTATGGCATTTACTATATACACTTACATTTTTATATACCTATAATTTTGTGTTGTACCTGTCTAAATTGGTCACATCGTACCCATGTAATCCTGTATGTTCTATGCCTATGTAGCCATGCTTTCACAAATAAACCTTACATGCTTATTCTATAACATAAAACAATTAATCAACAGCATTTACATAACTATATATATTAGTCTGTGACAAATGCCTATGAAATAAAACATATTAAATAACAGCAATGCGCCATGAAAAACAAAAAGTCAGCCTATCAATATTAACATGTTTTAGTATTAGCTGAACATGATCATAGAAATTTTTTATTTCTACACAATTTGAGAAAAATTTTCATATTGCATTTTCAAATTTAACTACAGGGAGCATATTCACTAAATGTCAGTTTTAATCGATTTTGATCAATTTAAAATTGATCAACATCGATGTTGTATTTCTGGGGCTAAATCACACATTTATTAATACTTAAAAAGACAAATCAAAAATTGTGTTAGTAAATTTGTGATTAAGCCATCAGAAACACAACATCGATGTTGATTGATTTTAAATCGATTAAAATCGTGCTCTAGTATATATACACCTAGCTGTATTTGTTGAATTTTTTCAATGATGTCTCTGTATATAAGGAGTGATTTATTAAAAAGTGAGAATCATAGTTGCTATTCTTTTTGTAAAGCTCTTTATAGACATCAATAACAGTAGTGACAACTTCAGCAAAGTGCTATTCTGCATCAAATAAATGTTTACAAATAACATAAAGATCAAAGCTACTGTACACACTAATTAAAATGACAAAAAACATGCAGCATAGCATCAATAAACAGAAAAAGCTGTCATTTAGAAATGTATACAATATCTAAACTGCATAATAAACTAATAACAATTAGGTTAATAAACAATATCAGAATATACAGCCATACCCTTCAATAAAATATAAACATTTCAACATTCACGTAGAAAACACCATTGAGATGTTTTGTCTTTGCTCTCCAGCATGGGATTTGGTCTTGTCTAGCGGAGAACTGGTTTTCACAGTTTGGGGGGGAGACAATGCACATGATATTGTTTTTGCTGTAGTGCTGTGCAATTGTTTGTTGTATGTATTATTATATACGCTTATTCTCTCTTTGTACCAACACCCCCTTTCCCTTTCTGTCTCTCTTTCTGTATCTTCCCCACTATTATCTGATTATAATTCAATAGTTCTTAAAAAACAAAAGAAAAAAAAATTAACTATCTGAAACATTCCAACAACTCCACAGCCAACTTCAGCTTAAGCCCATATTTATTTGTTGGCCTTTTGGCAGCTGATAAGAACAGTGATGGAATTTTAGCTCATTGATCTCTATGGAGACACTGGTACAGTACACTTGGCAGTCTTTGCCAGGCTGATGGCAGAGAAAAGACAGGAAGATATACACACTATGCACTATTTTCCACTCGTCTGCCATTCTCTGTAAATATGGCTGTGTGCAGCACGGCTGCTGCATTTCTCCATAGAGCATAGAGGAGAAACAAAATGAATTAACATAAGTGTACATAACTCTTACTTTCAATTCTCTGCTTTTTATATGTGACACAAATACAGTGATTCTCCTTTAATTGCAGCACAATTTGAGTACCTTGTATTTTTAAAAAAAGCTAAATATTCAATTTCACAAAGAGCCTTTCCTAGGCTGCTTAAATATAATTTGTTAATATAGTTCACGTATTGATTGTAATGTTAATTGTATAGTAGTAAAGCTAATGTGATAAACGTAGAACACAATCTAATATGCTTCTGAAAAGAGCAATGTCTGTCACACTTAGGGGAAGACTCAGTCACTGTAACAGCAAACTAGGCTGCACTACTTTTTACCACAGATCAAACCTGCGTCCACCATTGTTGCTATTCAATTAGAAATTTGTGTTAAGTTAATGTGGGTTTCAATGGAAGAACTGTCTGCATTTAGTTTGCACCTCCAGACTAAGTGATAACTGATATTAATATGAGGCAGGTATATTGGGTGTTGTATTGATGGGAAAGGAGTTTTTGTACTTGCAGATGGGAGCTACAAGTGTTTTCTCCAATATTTTACTAAGTTGTACATAAACACTTAAAAATTGCAAGAGAAACTGTCGAAGCCGGATGATTGGCTGAGACCAGATCTCAAAATTAATATCGAGCGACGCCATTTTAGGTTGCCTCTGACAACGCCATCTTGCGTCGTCAGCATGAAACCATGGTGTGTGATGCTAATATGCTATTATTAGCATCGTGCGATCGCATTACCACTGCATACTGTTTAACAGCCTATCATACCCCATATGCACGATATAAATATATATATTTAAAGACTTTGGGCCTGATTCAGAGCCGTTCGCTATTTGTGGTCGCTCGTTTAAAAACAAGGGGTGGCTATTCAAATGATCCGTACGCACATTGCAGTCTGTTCACACCTCTAAGTCTGAACGAGCGAGCAAAACATATGCTCGTTTATTTGTTAAAAACGCCCCCTGGCCGCTCGCATCCTACGTCATGTCCGCTATTTATTAGATTAATCGAGTACATCGACCAGCGTATGAACTGCTCGCTATTCTTGTGGTTGGTGTTTGCTACCACAAATTTGCGAGCAGTTCTGGCTATAAAATAACCCAGTGACGTGGTCAATGACGCTGCTGTTTTAAATATGCACACCCATAAAACGCCCGTTTTGACCTTTAAGCACGCCTGCGTTCGGATCTCCACTCCCCATTTTCAAGCACCTTCCCCTGTTACCACCCACATACGCCTCATTCTGTCACTCAAAATAGCAGGCCCTCGCTATATTGCGTACCAACGATTTTCGGCCGCACTGACTGGTTCGCGCATGCGTACTAAAAACCGTACGCATGCGCAGATGTGCAAACATCGCTCGGAACGAGCGTACTGCCGCTAACGAGCGGCTCTGAATGAGGGCCTTTATTTATTCAGTGATGACAGACTTGTCTTGTAGACATGTCTGTGACAAATAATCAAGAATACACAAAGATACTGTGAGTGTTTACTTCAAATATATACACAATATGTCTGTGGCAATTGAAATATAACCCAGACACTGATATGCACAATTGAAGTGTCCTAAATGTAGATTAATAAACAATTGGCAGGCGTGTAGCTATTGTTAACAATTATCCAATGCTGATGTATTTAAGTTGTATTAGGGGAGCCTTTTGTTAAAATTATCAGATTGTTTTCCAAGGCTTGCTCAATCCATCTTTTAGTCCAGACAGAAGTAAAATAAATAATGAGGTTTGAGGATATATATATATGTGAGTGTGTGTGTGTATATATATATATATATATATATATATAGATATATAAATATATGTGTGTGTATGTATATATATATGTATGTATGTATGTGTATATGTACATATATATATGCACTTAAACAATCACATGGGTATCCACAATGCGTGCACACATAGCTATACAATTGCAATTATAAATAGAAACACACAGCGCACCTTTTTCCGCTGCATTAAGACATACAACGCATACTTACATATAATCATAAATATACACGCACACTCATAAAAGGTTCCTGCACATCATGGTTTATATTAAAGTTATTAAAGTTATTGATATGATATAAAATGTATGTATTTAATATTTATGGTATACAAATGATAAACATGGCATGTTTGGTACTAAACTGACACACTGTTTATTTCCAGATATCGGAACCTATCAGCGAGGGAGTCGCATCTTGCATTCGATGGTTATGGAATGTAGGAAATTATTGGTTAGAATGTGTACACTGTAATGTAGTGTTTCTATCTAATTTAAATCAATTAAAGAACGACAATGTAATCTCGAGAATTGGGACATACCCCTAGTGAACTGCCCTATGAACTACAGCGTACTACAAAGACCGAGACCCAATGGAATTATGTTTGTCTGTCTACATTGTTGTTATAATGATCTGTTAGGGTATATAGCCTGTGTCCCGGTCCCAGTTAGTAGCCATTCTCTGGGATGACCACAGACCTCTGGATTGATGACTGTAACTGGGACCGGTGCGCTTGCGTATGTATCGACTATACCTTGTGATTGTATAATTTGTTTGCGCTAACTGTATTTAGATCACAGCGTGTAACTATCTGCTTTTTGGTGAATAATATCTTTTTGTGCTTTGGAACCACAATCAAAGTCTGGAGAGCAATTATTGCATATGCTTACGCAGCGCTAAACTGTGACTTTATGGTATAGAGGTTAAATTTTAACGCTATTTAGCGACATTTAGAGTGTATAGATAGGTAGGAATCGATAAAACATTTTAATGTACCCCAAAAAACCTCTTAGCAATTTTATTTTCTGAAATACACTTGCTGGCTATTATTTTTTTTTATCGCACTTGCACCGATGAATATGGAACCAAGTCAAAGTTAACACCAGAAGAATCGCTAACAGATACAGAGCAGCAGCCAGAAGCCGCAGAAACCACCTGGGAGTACACGGAATACAGATACAAAGCTCACACGCAGAGCTGTGTGACTTATGGCACTGACAACCCAGGCCCTGCTGACCTGGAAGCTTTATACCCATGGGTAGACCTGGATTGGCTGGAAGTGTCAGCTGAGTACCTGACAGAACAAGATTGGCCTGAATCCGATCACCTGACAATGGGCAAGATGGCGCCGTCCATGTTGATGACCGCGTGAGAACAATGCCTTGAGGGACACCAGTACGGCACCCCAAATTCTGCTCAGTGCACACATGAGCAGCGCTGTCGGCACTCATGGAATCCACTATGGAGAGCACGCCGGCGTCTGAACAGGTAAGAAACAGGGCCTGGTTTTTGGAACATTACTTGGAATCGTGACACTAGGGTTGCATTACATCTCTAGCAGAATGCGGAGACACTACGGTAAAATATATGTAGAACAGGTGTTCTATACCATCTTCAGAGCAATTTAATTTGGGACTCATTAAATGAGTAAAGTGAAAAACATTGATCCAATCACTATCTCCCAACTGGGCTGGCAGCTCCCTATTCCATAGTTAAGGATAATGTGGGGGCAACATAATCATCTCCTCCAAAAGCAATTTGTATATAGGAAAAAATAATATGTATTGGAGGAGCTTTACCGATGCATAGCCATCCAAACTGGATAAGGTTCTTCCTGAAGTGTTGCAGGTAACATGCACTCAATATGAAATATCTGATCTGTAAATACACCCAATATTCCTGTGGTGGGAGAGAAAATGTTTCCTGAAGTTCCTGACAGGCAAGATTCGTCTCTTCCTGTACCAGTTTGTCGACATGCTAAATTCCATCCTGTGTCAAGACCTCTAATGCTAGTGGTTGAAGACTAGGAGCAAAATCCATGTTGTGGGTTAAAGCAATAAGAGGAGAGAGCAGCGAAAAGCCCCCATATTGTAGCGCAGTCTTCCCGAGCACATCTCAGGTGGACACGGTGGTTGGGTGATAAATTTTAGGCAAGTGGGAAAGTCAGGAGACAGTATGAATGGGTGCCTGAAAGGAGGAATCCTCATTAGATACCCATTGCTTGAGACCTTTTCCAAGTGATCATTCTAAAATCATAGATACTGTAGCAAGACCGACTGGTTGTACTATCTTTTAAATAAACACACTTGTAATCTATCTTTTGTTTTCGGCCTATTTAGAATGTCCAGTCCACATTTGGGCCTCCTAAATCCTCATACAAACCAGCAAACTACGTTCTGTAAATCATAAAAGTAATAAAAGAAGGCTCTTCTTATAGGTAAAGCCAGAGGAACACACCAAAACCATGAAACAGGTTCACTTTTACAATATTTATCCTGCCTAACCAGAATTTGTGGGGAGATTAATTATACGAAACCTAGCAAGGAGGGGTAAGAAATTGAGGGTAAAGCAGTTGCATTATCATTGGAGAGAAGTATTCCTAAAATAACATATCTAGGTAAGGTGCCATAAATACTGAAGTGCAGACTGTAGAACCATGGCTATTGATACTGGCAAATTATGGTTCAGGGCTAATGACTTTAAATAACTTATCTTAAAGCTGGATAAGTAGCCAAAGGTCTACAACTCTGTCATATGGACAAGGAAAGTCGAGGTAGGGTGATAGCAGCAAGCAAGTCATTGTCAAATAGAGCCAGCTTGAAAAGAGCACCCGTGTCAGGTTCCGTTAGCAATGGACATCGGATCATAGTACCATTTATCTTGATTCGAGCAGTCGGTGATTTAAAAAGTGCAATGATCTTGTTCAAATATGAGGGACCAAGGTCCTGATTCAGACCCGGACGCTATTTGCGCTCGCTCGTCCAGAAAATAGGGGTGGCTATTCAAATGAACCGTTCGCTGTTTGCGGTCTGTTCACGCCTCTAGGTCTGAACGAGCGAACAAAACTTGCGGTCGTTTTTTGGGAAACTACGCCCCCTGGCCGCTCGCATCCTACGTCATGTCCGCTATTTATTAGATTAATCGAGTACATCGACCAGGGTATGAACTGCTCGCTATTCTTGGGGTTGGTTTTTCCTACCACAATTTTGCGAGCAGTTCTTGGTAAAAAATAACCCAAGGACGTGGTCAATGACGCTGCTGTTTTAAATATGCACACCCATAAAACGCCCGTTTTGACCTTTAAGCACGCCTGCGATCGGATCTCCACTCCCCGTTTTCAAGCACCGTCCCCTGTTACCACCCACATATACTTCATCCTGTCACTCAAATTAGCAGGCATTCGCTATTTTGCGAGCACATGAATTTCAGCCGCACTGACTGGTTCGCGCATGCGTATAACAATCCGTACGCATGCGCAGTTGGGCAATCATCGCTCGGAGCGAACGAGCTGCCGCTTACGAGTGGCTCTGAATCAGGCCCCTAGTCCCATGTGCTCCAGCATCCCTGTCAAGAATTGCAAATCCATCCAATCAAAAGCCTTATTTGCATCTGTAGACAAAAAGAGGATCTGGACCTTGACCTGGGAAATACTACAGATGAGATTAATAATCTTATCACGAGCCTCATGCCCAGGAACAAAGCCCACTTGGTCTGTGTGTATTAATTAGGCAGATATGGATTCAGACAATTGCCAATCATTTTAGCAAAAAGTTTAAAACTGACATTCAGGAAAAAACCAGGGCGGTAGTTGGAGCACATAGGTATAGGTCCTTTCCCTCTAAAGAATGGATGGAAAATGTTACCTTGTCAGACACATCAATGAAGGCTTAAAGCATAACAGTTATAACATAATCAATTTATTTAAATGAATCGTACATAAAATGTAACCATTAAACATGGTAAAAGTATGTAACAACAGTACTGCTAATCATAAAGGTGTCTTGATGGATATATCAATATCCTGCATGCATTAAAAATACCGGCATACAGATACACAAAAACGAAGTATAAAAAGAGAGGGAAATACTTATATATTCATGGTAGTTGCCCCACTTCTGCTCTATGGGCCTAATTCAGCCCCGCTCGCGAGCGGGTCGATGTTGGCCAAGTGCGCATGCGCACGAGGGAGCCGGCTCCGTCGTGCGCATGCGCGAGACCCGGATTGCGACGGGCAAGCCGTCGCTATGGGTCTCGCTACAAAAGGGGCGTGCTGTCGATGGTGAATGACAGCACGCCCCCTTTGGTGGGCGTGCTGGGGGCGTGGCTGCCCAGACGGAGGCGTTCCCACAAGTGATGTCAGTGGGAGTGCTCTCGGCTCTGATAGAGCCGAAAGCACTCCAGGGCTTGCAGCAACGAGACCCTACCCACAAGGGTATCGTCGCAAGCCCGATGGTCGCAATGGTCTTGACCATCGCGACCATCTTTTTAGCTGCTCGCTATAGCTGTGGGTGGTCACCCACAGCTATGCGAGCGGCCAGGTGGCAGCTCTAAAATTCAGAGGGACGGCCCTGATTCAGAGCGAGCGCTCTGTCAGAGCGTGCGGCTCTGAATCAGGGCCTATGTTCAGAGTGGAAGTGGGGCAACTATCACTAATATATCAGTACAACCTATTTGCCCACAATACCAGAGACTTTCACCAAAACGGCCTTTCACTTGGTCATGGACCTGATATACAGTGAACCCTGTGGACCAGAAGTGATAGAAAATTACAGTTGCTATAATCACCAGTAAACTCCATGGTCTATTAATGCCAGATGATTAGGCCCACTAGGACCACTGAACTACATCCATTTCCTTTGAAAAAATCTGCAGGACGGAAGAAACGCGTTACAAGGACTCTTTATTGTCTCATCAGAGCTACTGATCGCGGTGAAGTGTAATGTAATATTAACTGCTTGAAATTAAAAATATTCATTTCATTTTGCCCTGCAGCTATCTAGTGGATTGTACATAATTATGGACATGACTGTGAATTTCTTATTTCATTGATAAGGTAATTTCAATTATCAACCAGAGTGCTTGGATCATATGTGAACGCTCTATGTGACAGTTTACACATATAACTTGCAATCAACAAAGTGGACTCCCTGTTATACTTAATCTTTTCGGAGCATCTGCATTGTAGAGAGGAAGCTTCTGTACCTTACACCCGCTAACTGCTGAGGAGACCACGCCCCCATTGTATGGAATTATTAATATCATAGTGACTACACTTGCTAAATGACTATGATCAATCTATGGTTAGACTGACAAAATTATTTTTCAGATTTATTCATCGTTTGCAGCCAATATCCATAAGCGGAGGATCACCTCATTTACAACGGCAAGAACACCTCTCTGCCTTAACAAATAACCTTTTCCAGCGCTACTTTTGACATCAGACGCACGAAGCTCTTGGCCCGCTGCGGTGCTGGGAAACTCATCACAATGTCTGGTGATCACACTCAGGGGCGCCGAGAGGGAGGGGGAGTGGGCACCAAACACCTGGGCCTGCTAGAGTGACTCGGCGCCGTCCGTCCCTCCCCACCCCCTCTCATCTCACATCAGCCCAGCACCGCAAAGTAGCGGCCTCTTGCTTACACTGATTTAGACTCAGTCACCAACAGATATACCAAATGTCGCACACCAAATCGATCAGTGTAAGCTAGCAATGTAGTTTTGTCACTTCCATGTGTTCTAATTATACAATAATAGTGTTCATTCTAACACCCTGCATCTGTGTGCTTCTAGCACACTCTGGTCTGTATCTCAGCAGTTTGTTGCAGAGTAAAGAGCAACACCCCAGGCAGGAAAGAGGAACTGCATGGGTTGTGATAGGTGCAGGCTGCTAGAATGAGCGAAAAATATGTTCTGTGTGGTCAAGTCGCATGTAACCTGAGGTGCTATTTGGCATTCCTGAAGCAACAGTTAGAAAGGACACATCTGTATGAAGCCTGATGCTCATTCAGTGGATGATGCTCAGTTGAACGTACATCTATTTTTGGAGCATATTGTTCATGCCTTTGTAGTGAACATGCTCTGACAATGAGCACATACAGTAAAGACAATTAATGGTTGTACGCATCTCAATCACATTTACGTATAGACCAAAGTGGTGTAACTGGGTTGGGTACGATATTCCGACACTTAAGATGATGGCTGTCAATATACTGACAGCGGCATCCCGATGCTTACAATCCCGACAGGGGAACGGTAAGTGATGTTCCCCTGTCCTATTTACTCCCTAACCATCCGTTCCTGCACCCTGATACTAACCCTCCCTACCCAGCACCCTAACCCTTCCAGTGAGTGCCTAACCTAACCCTCCCCCCCTTAGTGCCTAACCCTAACCACACCCCGGTGGTGCCTAACCCTAACCCCCCATCTGGAGCCTATCCCTAACCACCCCCCTCCCGCAGCCTAACCCTAACTTCCCCACGGCTTACACCTACCCGGCCCCACTATACTCACTTTCGGGATGCCGGCTGTCGGGATTCCAGCATCGGCATCTCTAGCTATGTCGGGATTCCGTCGCTAGTTTTACCACGCAGAACGGGATTCTGGCGCAGTCGGTATATTAACCGCATCCCGTAACAGGGCATTCTCACCAAAAAACAGTTGTGTGAGGGTGTGTCAATGGAACTGCGTGTTAGTTGGACATAATTGCAAATACATCTGTGTTCAGGTGTACCTTTAGCACTAAGTATAGTGTAGGTGCCTATGTGCACTGATTATGATAACTAATAGCAAACCAGATATATACATTACGGTGGTCCCTACCCAAAATGTGCATAATTCTGCAACCGGGAGGATAAACAAATTTTTTCCATGCATGCAGTTTTCCAACAACATACACTTGATTTACTTTCAACTCTGACTCAGGCTCTCATTGATTGAACATCATGGGAAAAATCGTTACGCAACAACTAAAGTGCTGAAAATTGTCCATCATATGACAGCTCAACTGTATTTCCTATTCGTCATGTATCAAGTAGAATATACACACCTTGTTCATAGAGGAGTTTCAGGTTTGTGTCTTTATGAGCAACCAAGTTGTACAATAAAGATATTACGTTTTGAATAACATTTCCTAGAACGTTATCTTGATGTGTCTGTAAAAAAACAAAGCATAGACAATGAGCACATAACATGGTATTTATCCCTATAGCTCTGTAAACCATAATTACTGGCACACACTGTTGTAGACTTCCACAAAATGTATTGGAATGAATAACCCGGCTGCCACATATATTTGAAATCTGTCGTTTATTAAGCAGAAACAGTTTTTCAGATAAGTTCCCTACTTCAGAAAGATAAATGATCCTTTTACAGCCTTCCACCAGTGGATGTAATTATTTCTGAAGCATGTAAGGAGAGAGAATTATTTACAAACACCAACATGACAATACCCTTTATTCATGTCTTAGGACCACATAATAAATGGACTAGAATATGTGTTAAAGTCAATCTATATAAAAAAAACAAAAAAACAAAAGATGAGGCTATTAAAAAATGCACACTGTTGTTTGATAAATGATAGATGACAATGTCTGTTCAAAGTGCCCTCAGACACTGTCATTAATTTGTCATTCAAGACAAATGTATTGTCTTATTCACAAAGAAATATGCAACATAAATCGTGCTTTGTAATTACATTGCTTTGGTGGAAGACATGTAGGACATTCACATAATTGCCATATAAAAGCCAATATTCTGCAACAAATATACAATTTCCTTTAATTAAAATGGCTTTATATAAGTAAATGTATGCATTCTTTACTCCAAATATTCTTAAAATGTAACTGCAGAATATGTATAACACAAATGAATAGTAAAACCTTAAGTTTAGTAGAACATTTAAGTAAACATTTGAAAGCACAAATGGAAAAAATACAGTATCTTGACAAAGGTCCCAAGGCGGACCGAAACGTCGATGACTGAATAAAGTCTTGTATTACAACTTTTTTCTAAAGAAGCCCTGGTGAGTGCACTCTGTTTATTCTATTTTGTTATATGTCTGTGTCTTCCCTTTCTCCTGAGGGTTTACACTGAGGACTTGTACCCCAGCAGTTGTACTTTCTGATTAGTGAGAGTGCTGGCCAAACATAGACTATATATATATATATATTTTCCATAGACAAAAAACCTTACGGTTTCACATGTCCCATTAAGGCTGCTTAGACATGATCTGAAAATTCACAAAACCTATTGATTTTCTGCCACTCAAACCTCAAAAAGCAATGAAATTACGATCATTAAGGCTGCGGCAGCTCTTCTCTGCTACCTGCCCGCCCGCGGCCGACTGAGCGCACTGCAACTCGCGCTGGTAGTATTTAAGCCAGCGAGGCAGTGGGGCGATGACATCACGGCTCGCGGCGGCCATCTTTGAATTTCAAAAATGGCACTGAGGCGCAATTTTTGAAAAGGGCACGCTCGGTTCTCACCACTGAATTCAATGGTGAGAACCGCTCATTGGCTGAGAGGCGGAAGGCTCGCCTCTCTCAGCCAATGAGCGCTCCGCACCGGGATTTCTGGACCGAAATCACGCAGCGTAGCTGTCATTCGGGTAGTGGTGTCCTTAGAGGACACTACTAATGTCGGTGGGCTCAGGTAATTCTTGTTTTTTTTGGCCAAGACCCAGGATTTGCCTACTTTGGAACGAAGAGGACAGATCCACACATAGGAGGAAATGAGTAAGACATTTTTTATTACAGGTACACCATTGGATTACCTACTGGAGAAGAGGACAGATTGGCTTCAGGGACACATACAGTCAGGTGCATAAATATTGGGACATTGACAGAATTTTCAGATTTTGGCCTCTATTCACCACCACAATGGCTTTGAAATTAAACAAACAAGATGTGCTTTAACTGCAGACTTTCAGATTTAATTTGAGGGTAATTACATCCAAATCAGGTGAACGGTGTAGGAATTACAACGGTTTCTATATGTGCCTCCCACTTTTTAAGGGGCCAAAAGTAATGGGACTATCAACTCGAAAGCTATTTCATGGACAGGTGTGGGCTATTCCCTCGTTATTTCATTATCAATTAAGCAGGTAAAAGGTCTGGAATTGATTCTAGGTGTGACACTTGCATTTGGAATCAGTTGCTGTCGACTCTCAATATGAGATCCAAAGAGCTGTCACTATCAGTGAAGCAAGCCATCATTAGACTGAAAAATCAAAACAAACCCATCAGAGAGATAGCAAAAATCAACTGTTTGGAACATTCTTAAAAAGAAAGAACGCACCGGAGAGCTTAGCAACACCAAAAGACCCGGAAGATCACGGAAAACAACTGTGGTGGATGACAGAAGAATTATTTTCCTGGTGAAAAAAAACCCCTTCACAACAGTTGGCCAAATCAAGAACACTCTCCAGGAGGTAGGTGTATATGTGTCAAAGTCAACAATCAAGAGAAGACTTCACAAGAGTGAATATAGGGTTCACCACAAGATGTAAACCATTGGCGAGCCTCAAAAACTGGAAGACCAGATTAGAGTTTGCCAAACAACATCTAAACAAGCCATTACAGTTCTGGAACAACATCCTATGGACAGATGAGACAAAGATCAACTTGTACCAGAGTGATGGGAAGAGATGAAGACAAAACTGAAGGGAAAATGTCCCAAGAACAAGCAGGAACTGAAGACATTTGCAGTAGAGGCCTGGCAGAGCATCACCAGGGATGAAACCCAGCGTCTGGTAATGTCTATGCGTAACAGACTTCAGGCTGTAATTGCCTGCAAATGATTTGCAACAAAGTATTAAAAAGTGAAAGTTAGATATAGGATTGTTTAGTTTGTCCCATTACTTTTGGCCCCTTAAAAAGTGGGAGGCACATATAGAAACCGTTGTAATTCCTACACCGTTCACCTGATTTGGATGTAATTACCCTCAAATTAAATCTGAAAGTCTGCAGTAAAAGCACATCTTGTTTGTTACATTTCAAAGCCATTGTGGTGGTGAATAGAGGACAAAATATGAAAATTCTGTCAATGTCCTAATATTTATGCACCTGGCTGTAGGTGAGTATGTGAGATAGTGTGTATGCATGTGTTAGTACATGTGTGTGTGCATGTATGTTTTAATAAAATTATAATTTTCTACGGTGTGTGTGTGTTGTGTTTTTTTAATATTGCTTTTGCTGTGGAACTACAGCTACCAGCACGCCCGTAGCGTCCTGCATGCTGATACTTGTGGTTCTCCAAGTACCAGCATGTGGGGGAGGCTTGCTGGGAACTGTATCCTGGGCCTGGGGTGCCCTGGAGAGGGGGACCCCTTTATTGGGGGGGTCCCCAACTCCCCAGGGATCCCCGGCCTGGGCTGACTAGCGTTCAGGGGTGATGCTGCAGCTGGGGGGCCCGGTGAAAGGGCTCCCCTGGCTGTTGCATCACCCCCCGCTAGAAAGAGTCCGGTGCTGGTTCTGGGAAATACAGGGGGGGCCCTATGCATTTTTTGTCAATGTATTTCCAGAAACAGGACCGGCTCAGAGCCCAGTACTGGTTGCGCTAAATACGAGGGACCCCTACATCATTTGCACCCGTATTTTGGCAACCAGGACTGGTTCTGAAAAGCCTGGTGTTGGTTGTGCATCATACGGGGGGCCCCTACATTGTTTATCTCCTGTATTTAGCACAACCAGTACTGGGGCTCCATAGCCCGGGCTGGTTGGTTTTTTGGGGAGGGGGCCACGCCATTTTTTTTTACACTGTTTTTAATTTTAAACACAGAAGCACAGACAGGTCTCACTGACCCGTCTGTGCTTGTTTTTTTAAACACAGATGCAGGTATCACGGAATTTTCAGATCCGAGCCTGCATCTGTGTGCTGCTACCTCCCCTGGGTTCTAATGCCTGCACCACCACCGCTGCTAACGCCTGCTACCATCCCCGGTTCCTGGCTGCAGCTAATGCCTGCTAGCCCCTACCCCCTCTCCCCCGCATCACGGCCGCAGCAAATGCTGGATTCCTGCCCCCCGGCCCCCGCCCGCAAACGACGGCCATCTTGCTGCACCCAAGTGTAGCCACTATGACTACACCTGCTAGAGGCTCCTACTGAGGCTGCACAACAAGTTGAAAAGTCCTATATCTACAATGGCGCATTCTTGAGGTAATAGTTTAAAAACGGTGACTTTCAAATTTACCTGAACCCCAAAAGCACGTACCCTGGCACAATAGCTACCTAATAAAACAAACCCCAAGTCTAAATTCCACCCCTACCTGAATGTGCTCTTATAATATATATATATATACATATATATATATACACACATATATATATACATAGGTGACTATAGGTGAAGTAGTTGACTCTGTTTAAGCACACACTATGCTACTAGTTAATAGGTGAGCAGTCCTCTACTAGGATTCTCATTAGCATGCAATAGGCTTTCATGCAAAACTCTTAGTACAACAGAAAACAAAATTACAAGACCCGAACATATTTGTGGACAGCACAGGTTCAAGGTCCATATACAACAAGCAGACAGGGATGGTCAAAAACCAGAAGATTCAATATTGAATTATGAGAACAGGAATAAACACAGTTGACAAGAATGGTCAGGAACAAGACAGCTCAGTAACATAAAATCGATTAAGAACATAGACAGCTGAAACAAAAAATACTTGTTAATCAAATACTGTACCAGAACATGTACTGTACCCCTCTTTTAAATCCAAAGTCAGCTGGCACAGCCCTACTGTGTAGCCACGCACAGAAGTACGAGCACCCATCTATGCAACCTTGGTCAGACAGTCCTGATTTTTACAGAAAAGTTATGTAACATGCTGTAGATGACATGTACCTTAAATGGGGGAATAAAACTGGCATGGGTGTGTTTGGAAGTGGTTTGGACAGATCAAAAAGTGGCACAATTTGTACATAATTTAATCTCTTGGAAATACATACTGATGTACCATTTTATCCAACACTTGCAGAGTTAATGTTAATGTAAAGATAGTTAATGTCGGTTGCAAATATAGCTTAAAAATAAATTTTTTAGAAGATGAACCAAAAACTTTTGAAAAAACTTAAATAAGTATAATAGACCCAGAGTCTATTTTATGAATAGAAGTGCCTACCAATAGATTAAATTATGCATCATTGGTTAGCTACATACTATAATCAATATAATATCAATAATAATCACAAGCTGGTCAATTTATCTGTGTCAGATTCAATAAATAGTTAGAGAAGAATAAAAACTGCAAAATAGAAAATATGCATCTCCAACTGATGCCAATGCCACATCATCAACGTACCTGCACCATTATTCAATGTTTGACAAATGGGTTGGTCACATTAAAAATCATGTTCCATCCCCCCAAAACACTAAAACAAAACATATTGCAGCAGCCTTTTCAATGCACATCTGCCGGTTTTCCACCAATTGTTTTAAAACTTTAACTTCTAGTTTAACGCAACCTCAGAAAGTAAATAAATGCCCTATTCCCACTTCCTAACCCCACCCAAACGAAAGTGGTGTCATCTGTCCTAGAAAGTATATGGCCTCATTGGGGGAAAGAGAGTGACATGGGTGTATCTGGATGCATAAGGGATGTGACACAATTAAGTCTCAATATAAACTTTTAGAATTACATATTGATGTGCTAATGAACCACTGTGGGTGAAACCCAATTCATAAAAAGCACAATACTTTATATTGAATGTAGGAACCAGTAGTGGCTGCTGTCATGCACAGCACATGATGATCCTGCATTACTTCTAACCAACCCCCTTGAGTCCATGCACTCACTGAAGGTAAGCTTCATGTGGTGGTGTACCGGTTACTGGGCATGATTCACTACGGAACACAACTGCGAATGTAATAGCGATTATGCACGCAGTTCAACTAAGCTATTTATTGTGATCGCAATGCTGTCGCAGCACTACATAAGGATGCCCACTTTACCTTACACACATCTGTAATGTTTAGCAAGACTGCAACACCATCGGTCCAATCGAGTACTATCACAGCCTCATGCAAACTTGCACAAGTTCTGACCTTACTCAGGAATTGCTTACTTCATTGCACACTATCAGGCTGCATAGGGTATCACAGTAGATAATTTATGCACGCCCATGCAATGGCGTTAAAAGGCACTGGCACACCTGCGTTTCCCCAACCACCCCGTCACCAACCACAAACGGCACTTCCTGTCAATTGCTCTGCGCAGTCACTGCAATCACAGTCCTAATCGCAGTGGCCGGTTCGCAGATGCGCAGTGCAATGAATACGCATGCACAGAATGCAACAGTCGGCCGATTGCATGTGTATTAGCAACTGCGTTCCTTGCTGAATCAGGCCCCCTGTTCCTTGATGAAAAGATAGACTACGAATTACCACTAGGGAAGCAAAAGTTTTCAACATAAACTGGCAGTGATTATCAAGAAAGATACCCGTCATGTACGAGGTATATGTACAGTGTACCAGACTGTTAAAGTGTTAGTGCCTGCTCCTATTCACCTAAGTGGGATAGGACTAACAACACAAACTTGGCTTGTTTCACACAGAGCAAACTGAAAGTGTAGTTTGGAACGATTAGACTGCAAGGAAAGCAATCATTCACTTTTTAAAAAAAAAATTAATTGAACTCCCCATAAAACATACTAAATAAAAACTAGCGTAACCAAGTTGTTAAACTATAACTTACTTAGAATTCTGCTTAGATTGCTTTATAAAAAATATGGTAGACTTACCTTTGTTAACTCTTTTTCCATAGGGTCCACAGGAACTACCTTGGGGTATGTGGTTGGAGTGATCCAGGCACCAAACAGTCAAAGCTTTAGCTCCCAGAATGCCCTGGTCCTCCTCCATATATATCCCACCCCCAGCCATTTAGTTTGTAAACAAGCCCAATGGTAGGAGAAGGAAAGTGGTAAAGGAAGTACAAATTAACCTAGAAACACTCTCACAAAGATGAGGGAATCAGTAACAAGAAGGAACAGATCCCAACTGAGGCCAGGTACGTCAATGTGGGCATCTGTGGACCTTGGTGAAAAAGAGTTAAGAGTTATGGTAGACTTACCTTTGTTATTTTCTTCTTCAGGTTTCATAGGGTCCACAGGAACTACCTTGGGGATGTCCTAAAACAGTTCCCTTAAGGGTGGGGATGCTCCTGAGCAGAGAGGAGAATCCGCCGCCCAAAGTAAGTATCCTGGGAGGCAAAAGTATCAAATGCATAAAATTTTATCAAAGTGTGGACAGAAGACCAAGTGGCTGCCTTGCACAACTCTTCTGCAGAGGCGCCATGTCTAAGCACCCATGATGGTCCAACAGACTGATACGAATGTGCTGTCACCCTGTTAGGAACAGGAAGATCGGCCTGTGCAAAATCCTGAGATATAGTCATACGCAGCCCTGAGCCAGAGTTTGCTTGTTAGCTGGCCAGCCTCACTTGTGAAAACCATATAACACAAAAAGTGCATCTGATTTCTTGATGGAGTTGGTATGATCCACGTAGATACGAAAGGCTCAAACCACATCCAGGGAAGTTTCACCTACAGAAAGTTCTGAAAACTGAAATGCCAGAACTACAATTTCTTCATTCATATGAAAATGGGATACCACCTTCGGTAGGTAACGCGCCCGTGTACGGACAGCTCTATTCTTGTGAAAAATCAAAAATGGGTAGCGACACAAAAGCGCTGCCAAATCAGAAACTCTGCGAGCTGAGGAGACAGCGAGGAGAAAACTTGTCTTCGCTGTCAATCATTTGAGATCCACTGTATCCAAGGGCTCAAAGGGAGGAGCCTGCAGCGCCCTGAGAACAAGGATAAATCCCATGGTGCCACCGGATGGACAAACAGAGGTTGAAGGAGAACACTGTGCAAAAATGTTCTAATATCCGTCAGGGAAGCGATTCGCCGCTGGAATCAGGCCGACAATGCAGAAACTTGAACTCTCAAGCTAGCCAGGTAAAAACCAAGGTCTAGTCCAGCCTGGAGAAAAGCAATAAATTGAGACCCTAAAAACTTCAGGGTCATACTCTCTGTTGGAACACCTTTTGAAAAAAAGAATGCTAAATCCTGTAATAGATGCGGGCACAGGAAGGCTTTCTTGCCCTGAGCATCGTCTGAATCACAGAATAAGACAAACCATTTGCTTTTAAAAGATGAAAGACTCAAGAGCCATGCCATCAAAGCCAGATGAGGTAGGCCCGGATGTAGGCAGAGACCCTGCACTAACAAATCCAGCCGTAGTGGAAGTGGATTGTCTGTAGATAGACATGTCAGATCGGTGAACTAATGTCGCCTGGGCCAAGCCGGAGCTATTAGTATCACCCTGGCACCTTCTTGCTTGAATTTTCTGAGGACCCTGCTAAGCTCCGCAGTGACCCGCCGAAATCATCAGAAACGTTACTGGTGTTGTGTCATCGGCGGTGGTAGGAGGAGTCACAGTAGATGCGTCTTGTTAAGACGCTCAGCACTGCTAACCCAATAATAAATAATGACAAAAAAAAAAAGCTTGGGACTGCCTGAGCAAGGTGTGTCTCATCCTGCTGAACACCAAACAAAAAACTGAATGCCTGTGGCTGGGGGCAGGGTATATATGGAGAAGGACCAGGGCATTCTGGGAGCTAAAGCTTTGACTGTTTGGTGCCTGGATCACTCCAACCACATACCCCAAGGTAGTTCCCATGGACCCAATGGAACCTGAAGAAGAGATATGTAGTTGGGAATATTTCAAATTGTCAGAACAAAATCAACCCAAGTCTATACAGCTTTACCAACTCAAAATGCAAGTAATTTCTACAATGCCACCTGACTAATGCTGGGCACACACTGGCCAAAATATTGGCCGATCAATTGATCGGCCAATATATCTTGCCCCCGTCGGCCAGTGTGTACAGACAATATGTCTGTGAACAACGTCGTTCACAGACATATTGCATTGGCTGTGCTGCACCCATACAGAGGTGCAGAGTGGGGGGGGGGAGCCGTGAGCGGATACTACTTACCCGGGTCCAGCACAGCTCCCCATCCACGCTGCTCTGTGTTGGGCTGCACTGGGAGACTGTCCGAGACTGCTAAAGCAGCAGGCCGAGCAGTCTTCTATGCCAAAGGGGGAAAGCGATCACACTGATTGTACCTCCAATTGGCTGTGGGCCGGACTGAGGAGCACACGCAGTGCCTCCCTCCCCAACACGCCGCAAAAGGTTTTTTTCCCCCAAAGGGGGCGTGGCCACACCTCCTGCAATTAAGCCATGCCCACTACCCGCCCCCAGTCCGGCCCGACCTGCTGCAGCATGCAGATGATGGTTGTATGAACGACCATCATCTGCAGATATATATGCAGATCACTCAATCTGCAGATATATCTGTCAGGTGTGTAACCACCTTAAGTGCTATACTGCTTATGGCAGACAAAAAACATCTTATGGTCTGCTAGGTATACAATTGCCTGCTTTGTGATCTTGTGTCACATTAACAGAGTAGATTTGCTACCCAGATTATTCAAGGTAGAACCCAAATACCAGGAGCTTTAGGAGATATGGTACTGGGACTAAGTAATGAGTAATACAGATGTATACTGAATGGGAAGAATATGTATATAATGAAAGTAGCACTGGTATAGGACATGTTGCAAAAGAATAACCTGTTAAGCAGATGAAATCACTGACAGAGTGGCTAATGGTCTGAACTGTCCCAGATTTGTAAAATACATGACAGCAAAATACATGACAGCACGATTGTAATAGACAGGGTCTAAGTTAATAACGTAATGTCCCTTACAGGGTCTCTCATAGAAATTGGCAATATTAAAGGAAGTAGACAGAGGTTTAGTTGAATGTCATTCCAGGTACTCTGTTTGAGCAAGTTGCAGGCGTCAGTAAATTGTTGCCTTAAGCCGCGTATCCACTTGCCGATTAAACAGAGTGACAGAACGATTAAAACATCGTAATCGTTCAATCGCTCATTAATCGTGCATAAATCGGGCAGTGATGCGTTTCCGACATCAATCATCGCCTGAACATGTAATTATTATATATGCTATTTTAGTGTCTAATAAATTTTACCTTGTTTTTCTACAGTGCCTACTATTATACATTCCTTCTAATTTTTTAAATATTTGGTAGCTATCTAGATATAGAGTAGCGCAGATTTATTTCCATTTTTTTCTATCTCTATATTGCAAACCTACACAGAGTTTGTTATCTACTGCAGCTCTATATCTATCTCAATATGTGTTTAATTGTTTATGGTTAGACGCACCTAGAGTAAATGTTTTTTCAATCTGCTGAAAACGACAGATTGGGCATGTTTGGGGATGAGGGAGGGTGCCTGCTCTGAACGACATATCGTTCAGTGTGGGCACCTACAGGATGAGGAACGACTGAACGGTTATGATGTTGTAATCGTTCAAACGTTGCTCAGTCAAAATCCCAACGCCGGCATCTCGACAGGGTTATAATACTGACACTTGTCGGTCAGTATTCTAACCCTTTCCCTCTCCCTACCCTAACCCTCCCTCCCCGATGCCTGAACCTAACCTTCCCCCTAGTGTCTAAACCTAACCTCCCCATCCCCGCACCTTAAACCTAACCCTAACCCCTTAGTGCCTTAACCCTAACTCTATTGCCTAATCCTCCCCCTATCTCTGCTACTTACCTTCTGGATTCTGGCGGTCAGGATGCCGATGCCGGGATTCTTAAAGGTGTCGGCACCTGCATTCTAAGCGCCTGAATCCCTGCAGTCGGGATTATGACCGCATCCCTAATATACTTAGCAAAGTCCACTACACAGTGTAGTCAGCTGTATAGATAAGCAGGTGTTGTGGAATAGTGTAGATGTACTATATGCAATTCAAATCGCTTAACAAACTTAGAATAATAGAACACAAAGACATAAGAAGTTCAGAGGGCAACAGATGAATTGAGCAGACATTATGAAACTTTGGCCCTCATTCAGAGCCGCACGTTAACAACAGTACGCTCGTTGCGTTCCGATGTTGACTAACCGCGCATGCGTCGGTGTTACACTGCGCATGTGCGTACGGCAGATTGCGAGCTTTTTTTCTCTCGTTCCTAAAATAGCGTACAGGAAGTGACATGTCAAATGTGATTGACAGAACAGGGCGTTTTTGGGTGTTCACGGGGGTGGAGATGGAAAAACGCAGGCGTGGCGAGGCATTTTTGGGGCGTACATACATTAGCAGATGCGAACGTCAAATGTGTTCGGACCGTCTCATACGTCACTGGAACATCCTCTTTCCCTTCAAAATGCTCGCACAGCTTAGGGTCTGGATTACTCGACCACATTGGCGATGGCCTTCTCCTCCGTCCCGGGACTCCACGATGTTGCAGCGATTAATCGCGGGTGGTCACAAAAGCAATTAGTGTTGTATTGAAAACCGGCTTGGTATGTGTTTGGAAAGCAGTTTATTGGGATAGCACAAAACCGTACGCAGGTGGAAATCATACCTGCTAATGTCAGGATTACACAATCAATTTGCGTACATTTTTTGGGTTTTATTTTGGCCTCATTTTGTTGTTTATGGCCTATTGTGACAATAATGTCATCATGTTTTAATTAGCTCCCCTTTTTTTTTTAACTGTGGAATTTGCATCGTTAGGTGAATTTTTAAACGTTCCTTCAAGAGGCCTTTTTTTAAAAAAATTAAATTGTTTTTTTGGTCAGTTTTTGCCTTTAGGGCCAGGATTAAATGTAACCCATTTGTACAATAATGTCACAATACAATGTCAGATTTTTATCATAAATTTATTGTTTAAACACAAACCAATTGGCATAATATTTTGTTGCCTTTTTTTCTGGCAAAGATACTTTTCACAAAAATAAATAATCAATAACTGCTAACATAAACGTACAAAAATAAATTAAAAACATTTCACAAGAAAGGAGAGGGAAGTTTTGACCAGAAAGGAATATGAGCCAAGCACAGAAGGAGTGTGGGAAAAGTCGCCATTGCTGTCACCGTTTTTTCGCCCGTTTGGATGGGGGAGGGTGGGCGCCAGACCGGGTCCAGGATGCCATCGGGTTGGCCTGTCCAGAGGCAGATGTTGTGGCCTCTGGACTAGGCACAGGGCTAGGCACATTTGGAGGATTGGCTGATGTTGTGCCAGAGGTGGAGGATCCTGATGTTCCGGCAGGAAGGGAGGTCGGCTCCACCATGTGCTGGCGAACGAGCTGCTCCAGGGCATCGGCGATGCGGATGTTGGCCCTGGTATTTTCCGCCAGGGCCTGACCAATGGTCACGTTGGCCGCAGCATTTTGCTTCAGGGCCTCAGCCACCCGTATCAGACTGGCGTCCATCCTCTGCAGAATCTCCGTATGGAAATCCGATTTTAAATTGAGTTCTGTGAGGAGGCCCACTGCCTGTGAGGGGGCACGCCCTGGACTGGCTTCTGCAGGGTCCTCAGCCGGATGTACTGGTTCCTCCCCTGCACAGCCAGCAGAAATTCTGCGGCCAAGGCTCCCCTCTGGAGCAGACTCAACCGCCTGTGTCTCTGTTGGAAAAATTAGAAAAGAGTCACATTAGAATCTACATATTGGCACAATAGCATTTCAGAGTTGGTGACATCACAAGACGTGTTTACTTACTGCCTTTTTACATCCCGGGCTAGACGGACATAATCACCCACCCTATTGACAGCAACGGCTACCTCTTCCCACATTCTCCCCTTCTGGCTTAGACTCATATTCCTGTCTGCCTGTGGCAGGATGTCCACACACTTCTGTATCAAAACCTCCATCTCCTTTCTTGTGAAATGTGGCAGCCTTTTTTTTTTGGCAGCTTTGGCGGGTTGACTGGGGCCAGCAGTTTCTTCCATGTCATCGTCCTCACCTATTTGGGTAAATATGCTGATTTAGCCACTTCACAACTTACACAATATTATGTTTGAAAATAATCATTGAGACAAAATGCATGAAGGCCTTACCGCCGGAATTTTGCCCATTGTTTCCCTGGTTTGAAGCCATGTCTCTGCTTCCAGCATGAAATCATCCAGAAATTCTATGTGATTTCGTGACGTATTTATACATGCGTCCTTAGTTTGCGGCCGCATCATTGATTGTGCGTCCCTATGATTCATCCTTAATTTGTGCGGGAAAATAAACACTATTTATGGCTTGGTGTGTGTGGATTCGAGGTTGCGTTGTTGGATTATTGGCGGTTAAGTTGGTTGGAGTTTGTGGTTTACGGTTGGAGGATTTGGCGGTTTTTGGCTTTTTTTGGGTTTGCTACAGTTTATTTTTTTTATCCGTTCGCATTTTTGTTGTTTTTTTTGGGCCTCGTTTCCTGATTTGGTAAGTTTGGTGAAGTCTAACTTGTGGCCAATTGGTGTCTACTTCTTGTTTTTAATTTAATATTTTCAGCTTAACACTAATTTCATCTCTTTTAGATTTTTTTGGCTTGCGGACCCAAAGACCTTTTTGAGGGAAATCTTTTATATTAGCTCTTGGTAAGTCCATTATTTTTCTTGCATTTGCGAACTAATTAGCGCATTTTTCACTGTTGGTCTAGTGACTTGCATTTGCGAACTAATTAGCGCATTTTTCACTGTTGGTCTAGTGACTTGCATTTGCGAACTAATTTGCGCATTTTGGGATGCTTATTCATCATGTAAACCAGTTTTTGTTTTCCCTTTTCCATTTTTGGCTTACATTTGACCCCTATTTGACGTACGGTGTGCAATGTCATTTTGATCGATGCCCAAATGTGTGTTTCGCCTATTTTATGTTTTGGCTTGCACCAATTTGACAAACATACATTCACCCTGTAAATTTTTGATGTATAATTTTTGGCTTGTTTACAGTTTTGACGTATCATGACAATACCCCGGCATGTAAGCAGCTATGGATGGTATCATAAAGCTAAGTTGTTTTATGTTACTTTTGGGGTGGCTCAAAAGCCTTACATTGTAAACTTTGAATTTCAGGTAGATCTGGGTCGAATTGTTCTGGCCATGCTCCCGGAAGCCGACCAACCTCAATCTCGTCCCAGGCGTAGGCATCGTAGGCATGCAAGGCCCCAGATATTTCGAACACGTGTCACCCTTTTTGGAATGCCTGATGATGAGGTTTTAAGACGCTACCGTCTACCTCCCAAAATCATCATAGACACTCTCTCATTAATAGAAATTGATCTTGAGCGGCAAATTGACAGTCCAACAGCAATACCACCACTGACGCAATTTATGGCGGTGTTACATTTCTGTGCCTCAGGATCATTTCAAACAATGGTGGGAATTGTGGCGGGCATCTCCCAATCCTCCTTTTCCCGGATCCTGAGGGCAGTGATGGAGGCACTTTTCAAGCACCTCCATCATTTTATTAAAATGTGTGGCCAAGGCCAATTTTTACCAAATAGCTGGCTTCCCACACATCATAGGGGTTGTGGATGGTACTCACATACCACTTCAGCCTCCAGCACGGCTGGAGGCAATATTTAGAAACAGGAAACACTATCACTCCCTGAATGTAATGGTGGTATGTGATGCCTCCCTCCAGATCCTGTCCCTGAATGCTAAATTACCAGGAAGTGCACATGACTCCTTCGTCATCCGGCAATCAGGGATATGGCAGAAATTAACCAACCTACAAGCTGGTGATGCGTGGCTTCTGGGTAAGTGGAGACCTTTAGTACATAACAATGTTAAGCTTGATACACAGTGTTCCTGATGTTGTCTCTTATTTTTCACAGGAGACAGTGGATACCCTTGCATGTCCTGGCTGCTCACTCCTTATTTGGCTCCCACACCAGGCCCACAAAGTGAGTATAATTCCGCACTTACAGCCACCAGGCAAGTGGTGGAGCGCTGTATCGGCCTTTTAAAAGGCCGATTCAGATGCCTCCACCGCTCTGGTGGCGAGCTCATGTATTTGCCGGATATGGTGTCGAAAATTGTGGTCCTGTGTGGGATATTTCACAACATCGCCATAAGGAGTGGTGTCCCAATGCAGCCAGAGGATGCCTTACCTGAGGATGGCCCCCCCGAGGTTGGTCGGAGGTCAGTATGTGGGGGGGCCATACGCGATGATGTGGTGGCCAGATTTTTTAGGTAAGTTTTACCAAAACTACAGTGTTTATACCTAATGTGTTTGTTTGCGAACATCTAATTTATTTTTATTTTTTCCACCATCTTCTGTTTGTTCACATAATCTTTGCCACTCCAACGCTCACTACTTCCTGCTACCCTTACCAAACCTGGATCTGGTGATTTTGGGCATATATTCTGGAACCCATATCGCAACGCCATGTTTGTGGAATCATGTTGGCATGGTCCTTCGTCAACCAGTTCTTGATTGTTTTTTTTATTTAAATATTTTATTTGTATGTGTTGTATTTGAGATTATCACTGTTTTTTTTTTTTGGGAGTGACCACTTTGATTTCTCACTTATGTTGTGAATAAATGTTTGGAGAGTGAAATGGTCTTCCTTTTTTTGGACGTTAACAGCAAGTGTAACCAGGTTAACACACCTTACATTTGACTAAGGGGTAATCCAGTACTGACACCAGTTGATGTAAACTGAAATATGTTTTCAGGTTCCCAACCCACACCAAAAGGAAGCCTGTCCAAACCTTTGGATTTGGAAGATTGGCCTAAGCAGCTTGCACACCAACTAGGAACCTGTAAAATGTCGAAATATCTAATTGACACTACACCCAAAAAGGGAAATGACATTGTTACTGTTATGTGTTTCTTGTGGCTGTTTAACATACAAATACAAAACACAATCTAACTTTTAAAAAAGGGAAATCCTTGCAGGAACAGTCTACTTATGTCAGGGAAAACTATTTTTGTTTTGGAAAAAAAGAATGAGCCAGAACGTATATTAGAACTAAAAAATTTATTTAGAAAACGAAAATAAACCAAAAAAACTACTGGCGAAGGATGCCAGACAGCTGGTCAAGGCCCACAAGAACGCCAATGACATGTTGGCACATCTGGGCAACACATTCGTCCACCTCTTGCCGACGCCTCTGTTCCTCTGTGGGTGAGAAAAGTGTGTGGATTAATAAAACAATAGGGAATCCACATTAAAAAAACAAAAACACAACGAAATCACTCCTAAACCTAAAAAAAAGAAACCAAAACAAAAAGGGGGTGCTGCCAAAAATACAAGGCCTATGTACAAATTCCCACAGGTGTGATATGTGTATGTTGAAATCAGCAGGAAGAGGTAAAGGCAAACTGCTAAATCACCAAAAGTAAACCAAAAAAGCACGAATAAAGGCACGACACATGATTACATACAAACAGTTTGTGCTTAAAAAAAATTAGAAAGAAAAACATACCGGGAGCCAAAACGGGAGCTCCGGAAGTCCCTCCATGTTCTTCCTCGGAGGAGCCTTCATTCCCCAAAGAACGGGGAGGGGTAATGACGGACTCCGGGGAGGGGGTAATTGGAAGAGGGGTGGGTGGAGGAGAGGGGGAAGTGTGACGGAGGGGAAGGAGGCCCGACAGTTTGGGAGAGGGTCTTGGAAGGCTGGGGAGGAGTGGGGTATAGGGGAAATATTTGGGGTGGAGTGTTGGCTGGGGGTTGGGGATAGTGGGCGGGAATGCCGTCTGGCCGGACGGTGACGGCGTAGTCTTGGCTGTCCACCTAAAATATGTCAAACAAATTGAGGTTAGTTTCTGGCCAAATCCGGGGCCCAAAAAAAAAAAAAAAAAACCCACCAACAAAAAACATGCAAATAGGAGTAGAATGAAAAAAACAGAAATAGAGGGAAAACATGGCCATGCAGATATGAGGACAAATAATAAATAGGACAGACAGGAAAACATGCACACGCAGATATGAGGACAAATAATAAATAGGACAGACAGGAAAACATGCACACGCAGATATGAGGACAAATAATAAATAGGACAGACAGGAAAACATGCACACGCAGATATGAGGACAAATAATAAATAGGACAGACAGGAAAACATGCACACGCAGATATGAGGACAAATAATAAATAGGACAGACAGGAAAACATGCACACGCAGTTTGCCCCACAAACACAAACATGAAAACCACAATACATAACACTTACTTTCCTGTATCTGCATGCGAAAGCATGCCAGCAAGCGGGGCGTTCGCCGTTGCAGGTCTGACCACCTGCGCTCCAGCTGCCCGATGTTGCGGCGTGAACCGAAGGACCGCAGGCGGGACCGTGCCTCCGCATATGCGGAGCGCTTCTGCCGGTTGGTGATGGGTGGAGGCTGGCTGGTGATACGGCGATCCATCACCTCCGTAAGCACCAGCAGCTCGCGCCTGGTGAATGCGGAGGCTCTCATGATGGCAATGGTGTTTTTCAGACAAATCATTTTTGATAAAGTGTGCAAAAAATTTCTGATTGGCTAATGTATTTTGGACATTAACAGGAGCAATTTTATTGGTTAGTGTATGAGTCATGTGTTCAACAGGGCCAGAAATCTCTGGAGAGTTATGATAGGCTTGATGCAGTGACATGCGTAAGCAAATTTAAATAAAGAAATGAACCCCGGGAAATATGCAGGGATCCACAGCAATAGAACAATTGTTTAATTGTGGTTCACATGTTTTTGGAACAATAAAAGCGAATGTTCCATCCGTACGTATTCTGCGGGTAAACAAGGGTAAACAAAAAGTTTCTTGCATTGTGTTGAAAAAAAACAAACAATTAAGCTAATTGATACATTGATTGGCATGATACGATTGATGGAGGTAGGCAGAATAAAGGAGCACGTAATCGACATCTGACAAGGCCACTTCCGGTTTATACTTGTGCGTGCGTTCCCTTCAAGCCATTTCGGGGATGTACGCTCGCTATTTCGCACGCTCGTTAGTTAGAGGAGGGGTCGCCTGAGTTTAGGGAGGAATTTTAGTTGCGAACGAAAATACGAGCGAGCCATTGAATTTAAATAATTTTGTACGTACGCCTAACGTACGTGCGCCCGCTTGCGAGTGGGTCTGAATGAGGGCCTTTGTCACAGGCGGGTTTATGTGACATAACAAGTTAGAAAGTTTTATTCCATTCAGATTTTGGAAGGTCAACAAAATATAATAAGGGATACAGTCAAAATCCCGGTGGCCGCGATGCCGGTGCTGATATTACCGATGCCGGAATCCCGACGCCTCTCACAATACTGATGTTGGCGCCCCGACCGCCGGGATACCGAAGGTAAGTAGCGGGGTTGGGGGGAGGGTTAGGGGTGGTTAGGCACTAAGGGGACGGTTAGGGTTAGTCACTAAGGGGGGAGGGTTAGGTTTAGGGTGCGGGGAGGGGGAGGTTAGGTTCAGGCACTAGGGGGGGAGGTTAGGATCAGGCACCAAAAATGGAGGGTTAGGGTAGGGAGAGGGAGAGGGTTAGCATATTGAAAAACAATTGTTGGCATGCTAGCCCTGTCGGGGATGCCGGTCGGTGTCGGAATTCTGACAGCCGGGATCCCAACTGCCGGCATCCCATACCCAATCCGTGATAAAACAACACTAACAACGGATCAACATTAGCACTGTTTATATGGTATTGAAATATTTTTAAATAACTTCTTTAGGCACAGTTTTAATTTTTTTTTTATTAATATAATACAAAATTACTAGTTTAATCAGAAGGGCAACAACCTTAGAATTTGTTGTGACTGGCAAAACAGATTTGCCAAGATTAAGAAGGAAATCTGTTCCTTCAATCCGTCAGCAGTTGATGTTATTTGTGGGAGAGATGCCGCAAATGTGGGCATTTAATGAACAGTACGTTTGACAGCTTTAATAAAACACAGCAATCGCCAACTGAGATAATTAGACTTGAAGCAGCAAAATTCGAGTGTTTGGCAACACAGATGAAACAACTTCATTAAAATGTGCAGTTTTTGCAAATGAAAGGCATGGAAGCAGTGGACCCTGAAGAATCAGCCTTCTCAAAACTAATTGCTTCAGTGTTTAAGCAGGACAGCCATATGAAACACCAAGGGTGCTGCACAGCAATACAAGTAAAGACGCAAATCTAATTACAATGTAAAAAATACAATAGTTTATATATTGTTTTAAATAAAGTGTATCCTCACTCAAAAATCATTTACCTATTTGTCATTGTGGGCAGATCTATATATATATATATATATATATAATATATATATATATATAATATATATATATATATATGTTATAGTTGAAAGACACATCTTCCAGTGGGTAGCCCGGCTTAGACAAACAAAATGCAAGAAACTGTGTACCAGGTGTGACAATGTGCAGAGATTTATATTTGAAAGGGGTGTGTCAACTCAAGACTAGATAGCAGTGTGTGTGTGTGTGTGCATATATATATATATATATATATATATATATATACACTGTATATAGTTTCACTTTAGACAGGCAGCACACACTTTAAGTCTCAATGGCCGGAGTGCCTAGCACATAAATGGTAAATGGTAGATGAAAAAGAAGAGCCAGCACATCCAAGTACAAAAAAATGAAAAAGTTTTATATCCATAAAGTGCATAAGTACATCATTGCATTAGTGTGCATTTGGTAGCAGAAAAAGGGAGGCATTTATCAATAGCAAGTGGCACATCTGTAAGGCACATATCAATCTGTGCCTTACAGATGTGCCACTTGCTATTAATAAATGCCTCCCTTTTCCTTTCTCTGCTACCAAATGCAGACTCATGCAATGATGTACTTATGCACTTTATGTATATGATATAGATCTTTTAAATTTTTTTGTATTTGGATGTGCTGGCTCTTCTTTTATATATATATATATATATATATATATATATATATAATTTTTTTATTATTATTTATATCATATTTTATAAATTTATATTATATTACATAAATATTTATTTATATAGTATTTGTAACACTTGTATTGCAATGTGGCTTGCTTTTTTTTCTTTGCTCCCAATTCAGAATCAGACCCAAAAAGAGATGTTGGACCCATATTACACACAATTTTCCCTATCCCAAAGCAGCTACAGTACCTTGGGCTTTGTTTGACCAAACAAGAGAGGAAAAAACAGTTTTTCTGGAATATGACACGCTCCCTCACAATACATGAGAGTCAGTGCTTCTAGCATAGGGCTCCTCCCACAAACACAGATAAGTATAACAAAGAAGCACATAGGGCCTGATTCACACGCATCTCGCCACATCTAGCTTATTACTGCATGCTGCTCACATATCTTTACAAACATATGCATGATACAGAGCTACACATCTCAGTCATTGCTCTGCGGCATTTCTGGGTGGTAACAGTGCAAAGGCAGGCGAGAGAGCCATTTCATGGGTGTGTCGTGGTGGTTTAGCTATTCTGTGTCATGCATATGCATTCTGGACGCCTAATTCGGATGGTTCTCCTGCAGCTAGCATGGATTAGGTGTAAAGTGCTGCTGATATTGATGACAGCTACTCTCATGTACTGAAGAATGGGGCTAAGTGAACACATAGATGCATACGCTTTACAATGTGCATACAGTCACATTAGCATTATGTTTGCAGTGTGTGACCTTAGTTGCATAGGACTCAGAATCAGGCCCATAGTTTTATCTCTCTTCTACCACCTAAACGGCCATGAGAGAACAAGTATGTTTTCCCTTTCCCACTTCTAGCCCTCTTCCCTCTCCTTTCTACCCTACAATGCACAAAACATGGACAGCATATGGTTAATCTGTAGAGCATTGCTGCAATATACACTGTGCTGCGATATAATTAGGACAAAGTTTGTTTTTGTCTTGTGCAGTAAAAATAATACAGAAAATTATTTACATTTATAGACTTGCTGTGCTCTTGCTTGGGGGGAGGGCGAAGCCTAGGACAGCTGTCATTCATTATTCCACGTCTGCAGCCCTGATGTGCCCTATATCCCCCTCAACAGAGTTGCTCTCTTCCCCAAACTAACTTGTGGAATACTTTTACCTCCTCTGTGTTGTGTACACATCATATGACGGTGCGACCCAACGATGCGGCAAGCGGTTCTGCATCTAACAGCACCACATTGTTCACTGCATAATCCCATCTGATGTACAGGACAGCAGATGAAATTATGCCGAGAGCGACGGATTGAGTGTACACACTATCAGTGGCGTCACAATGGGGGTGTGGGCCACAACAGGGGGTCGCCCTTGGAGGGGGTAACACCAAAATGTCGGCTCCTTCTCAATGACAGGAACCGGCTGCTACAGTATCACATTCTCCTGGAGCACTCGGCTCCTGTCACAGAGGAGGTGCCGACAGTACAGGCACAGGTCTCCGGGGCAGCCTTGCATCTCCGGGGATGCTGGGCACACCCCCGGAGTTACACTATAGGGATTTCCTGACAGGCCACGCCCCCTTTGTTAGGCCACACCCCCTTTTTGGGCAGGCTATACAGTGCGCAGCGGTGATGGCTCTGCACACTATATGGTGTGTACAACATATTGTTCCGATCCACATCAGAACGGTAGATTGTACAATACATCCTAAAAGTGTATACCCAGCTTTAGATAGTCATGTCTGATACACCAGGCCCATGTCCGACCCCGGCGGAGCCAATCCGAGAGTCTCATTAAACCATCCAATCAGCTCACCACACCAGTGTGAAACACGGCTTTATTTATATTTAGCGTTATCCTTGCAAACCCATTTGGACCTTCCCATAAGCCACATTGACTCCTGTTTCCATCCCATTCACCACTCCCATTTTCATGCAGACCACCATTCCCACACCCCCATCCCCCCTCTATCAATAAAATTCCTACACCATCTCAGGAAAACACACACACAAACACACACACACTGATATAGAAACACTTCTAAATAAACACACATACAATGAAAGCATTTATACACATTTAATACCTGATAATATATTGTAACATCTACAGTATGTAAAACTGTATAGAACAAATTGAAGATTGCTTTATTAATGAGAATATATAATGTCTTAAACAAAACTCTACTTATGCAGCAATCTTTTCTGATATAAATCTCATTGTCACTGTAAAGTGTTATGCAAATCTGAGTGTATTTGTACTACATAAATAAAGAACATACACACTATAAATGTAAAGCAGAATCTGCACGTGGCTGGAAATAAAAGATATGTATTGTGTATATGATTATAAATACAATATCTACCCACGAGAAATATACATAATTTCCTGCAATGCTAAGTCTAAATTTGAAAGATCTGGTGTAGATGGAGCATTATAGTATTATAATATATCATCTGTTTCTGACTAGATAACCAAGTTTAGCTATCACAATTGAATATATAGTCCTTTCTAGGTTTTTTTATTTTTATTTTGTTTTTCTGACCAAAGCAATATTTTAGATACTATGGTAAATTGTCGTTCGCATGTTGTTTGTACGTATAAAAAACAATAGTGCCTGTACAGGTATAAATATTGTTCTTGTGACCAGTAGATATTACAGTTTGTATGAACAGGGATCTGCACTTAGAAGTTGCACATAAGTTGAATTTATAATAATTGAAACCAAGGTAATTAAAGTATTATATATACAACCACTAGAGATGGTTACTGGCACTATAGGGGTTATGAATAGGAATATTTTGCTCACAAGATTGGTGTATTGTACATAGGAAGTCATAGATCGGACAATATTTGGTAATGTATAAGTAGATCTATGAATAGATCAACTTGAAAATATTAAACTATATGTAATACATACATTAAAAATGATTATAGTTAATTTAGTAGCATTATCTTAGCAGATTTAGTAACACTTAATTGTTGGTTTATAGAGGATACAAAATAATGTTTTCATATTTGATTGATCAATACTGGCTTTACACTTGAATATCAAATGGGATACCATAATAAATAAAAAATTGATTTGAGTATGTATGTTAGCACATGGTTTTGTTAGGTATTTAAATGTATGTGAAATATGTGTGTATTGTATTAAGAAAATGTTTTTCATATTGTATATGTGGCACACCAGTTAATGATGAATTATAGTAGGTGTAAGCATGCTATAAAGATATATGTGTATAGGCTATTTTGTGTTTAATGTATTGTATGTGTTTTGTTATGTGTTAGTAAATGAATAAAATAGTACTCAATTTAAAAAAATAAATACAATATCTATGATATCTGATAAGGTATGGCTCTGAATGATAATAAGAGATACGTATATGTCTAAAACACAGCTTTAAATTGTAGACTGCAAAGGGGAGAAAAGAAAAACAAATAATGTGCACTGAGGCGATATAAAGATATCAGTGGTGTTTACGTACATGTGCTTGTGGCCTTGTATCCACCTGCACGCTAGCAGCTCTGCAACAGTTACTACATGGATTTAAGTGAATGTATTGTGTGTTGTTTTTTTTTTATATACTTACTATTAGAGCGTAGCGGAGGGGTCTTATTGGGGTGTGCTGTCTCCGAGCTTGCCTGAACTACATCATCTATGGTGGTATTGATACTGTCAGCATTCACAGATGAATCCATCCCACTACTTCCTCCAGGCTCGTCGGTCAGAAGGAGCGGTGATGTTGGTCTGCACTGCGAGGACGGCAGGGTAGCCTGTGTAGCTGGTATCTCTTGACTATCCTCCCGCTGGCTGGAGCAGGATGGTGCGATTGAGGAGGACAGTGCTATGGGGGGTTTGTAAGAGCTGTATTTTCAAAAGCGCTGTAGCACAATTCGTAATGCACCCATTCCTGGCGTGCTGCACCACTTTTTTTGCAACTCTGATCGTGCACTTTATTGAACTGCTTACGCCAGGCCTTCAATTTATTTACCATTTGCTGCTGCGTGCGTTTTATCCCTCGGGACACCAGCATCTGGGCTATATTGCGGTACACTACCGCATCTTTAACTGTGCCGGTTATCTGGCATTTAATTTCTTACTCCGCCCTGATGAGCAGTAACTCTCGGATCTCGGCATCGGTCCAGTTCGAGGGGAGCACACATGCTGTTGCAGGAACAGGCTGTGGGTCAGGCTGAGGGCGAGGCTCAAGATGGAAGTCAGGCTGTGGTGCAGGCTGCTGTTCTGGCTGTGGCTGTGTGTCAGCCAGCGTTTGCAGCTGCAGTTCTGGCTGTGGCAGGCTGTGTGTCTGACTGCTTTTGTGGCTGCTGGTCAGGCTGCAAGCGATGGCTGCATGTGTATGTCTCTCTCTGCAGGGCACTGACAAGTGACATCATCTGCCAGTGCCCCAGAAGCTCCAATCAGCATCTTTCGGAGCTAGCCGGGTCAAATAATCCGGCTAGCACCCGTTTACACTGCCGCATGACCTGGGAGCAACCCGTTTCAACCTTGCTCTCAACCCGAGTGAGATTGCCGGGTAAATCGTTCCGCATTACTTTTTTGGGAGCCGTTCACACTGAGGCTTGACCCGGATCAACCCGGCAATAAACCGTGTTATTCGGTTGGTGTAAAAGGGGTATCACAGACACTGGGGTGTCTGTAATTGTGTGGCTGTAATTGTGCCCCATATCATAGGTGCATTTTGCATTCATTAAAAACAAAGCTGCACATGCAAAGTGGTAACTATTTTAAGATCCATGACAGCCAGTAACATATGTGCCTAATTGTGCCAGGCATACATCATATACACTGACATTGCATTTGTGCCCATGATTTAAACTATTTCTTTTATTTGAAACAAAATCAATTCACATTAGGCTTCTATAAAGTTTAAAAAAAAAGCTCTCAAAACAAAAAACAACACAATGTCTTGTGTATAAAAAAAAACTCTGCATACAAATGCATATTATTTGGTTGAATTAATCACTAACAAATATCACTGGAGTATTCGCAAACACATACTTGCGTACTTTTGGAGAGGCATTTCAGGGAGATTGTGAAAGCAGCACCTTTGAGCACGGTGGTAAAGTGGGCGTGTACTGCTACATTTGAGGGGCGTGTCATAAGATTTACTTGCATGCAAATGTAAAAGAGCCCCAAAGCAGTTAGTAAGGTCTACTTGTTGATGAAAACACACTGATACTTTTCAAAAAATGCATGTAGCCATAGGGATTCATTGTGCCTTAACCAACGTATGGAAATGATAATAATGATCTCATTTGAATGTTTATATCTGTTGAGGGCTTTTTATATAACAGCTACATAATAGGGGTAAGGTACAGTACAATCAGGGAGATTGCTAGACTCTTCAGGTAGACTGTTACTATTTCGGGGAGTCTCTCTGACAGTCAGAGAGAGTTGGTAAGTATGCGCAAACAGCCAATCACAAGCATTTCACTAGTGTTAGGCATCATCATCATAGTCATCTGACTGCACCTGGCCTTGACCACTCACAAGTATTACAGCTTTGTCCGGCCCATATGCACCTATATTACAATTTACATGTGTTGCAACTTAATGAACAGAAATTACTGTACTCAAGTGTACACTAGAATGCCCCCATCACGCCTGTACAGGTCCAAGCAAACCAAATTGGCAGAATAATGCAATCTGAATAGGCACATATGCATGTAGCCACTTTTTTAGGCATGTGCAGAACAGAATCATGTAATTAATGCTACAAAAACTGGTTTAGTACTTCTTCAGCACAACAGAATTTACTATGAAATAACACATGTACTGTATAGTCAGGAATGTGAAAGGCAGGTACAGTATAACATATTTATTGCTTGTCTTCTTAAGTCTCAACATTCTGCATTCCCTGTTATTCTCTAGCTCTTCCAAAAGTTCATATCACCAAATACAAATAACTTTGGTTGACCAAAATGCCTATCTTTGACTATGACTCCATTCTGATAAATCAGTATACAACAGAGACAGGTCATCAATGGTTAGGGGACACCTAAACACTGTGTCACAAATCGGGGTCTTAGCATCCCTTACAAACTGAGCCATTCTTTTATTTCAGTGTTGAAGACATCCCAGGGACACCTCCCTGTGATTAACTGATGCACCTGTGTGATCACCTGATCATTCAGGCCAATGGCCATGAACTACTCCCTATTTAAGCCAGCCCCTGGAAGCAACCCATTGCCTGAACAATGTGTTCCTTCCCATTATACTGTAGTTCAAAGCTCCAAGTTCACTTCCTGTGTTCTGGTATCGTGTCTCCTGTGACATCCATTGCTACCTCATGGATTACTCACTGTTTACCATCCTCCGCTATTAGTGCGTCTCTCTGTAGCTGTTACCTGCATTCCATCTGCCGCTGTGTATTCATCCTCTGTTAGCATTGCAGCTTCCACGCTGCATACAGACTTACTCTCCTGCTCTGTTACAGAGCCGAGGTGTGTAACCGTTACCTGCATTACCTGTCAGTGCCGCAGCTTCCAAGCTGCCTACAGACTTGCCCTACTGTTTCGTTATTAAGCCAGCATGCGTAGCCGCGGTTCATTCCATTTGCCGCTAGTGTCATGTCCGGGGACCCTGCTTTACACCTGTGCCGCTGGGATAGTGCATTCAAGCATCTGTACTCGGCATTACTCTGTGCTTGGTGGTTCACTTCAGGTTATACAGTTACACTATTGTGCTGACTATTGTATTTGTATACCTGTACTGTGTGCTATTGACGTGGGCTGGTTCTCAGAAGGATGCTGGTTCCAGGGCTAGGGGTCACTATGCAGTATACATTCTGTAAATTGCGGTGTCCAGTAAGCAGTATTACTTATACAGACTTTCAGTTTCCGAGTTCCTCACTGGTTCTAGTTCCAGGTCATGCGTCAGGGCAGTACCAGAGTTACAGCTTCCTCAAGCTGTACTCTGATTACATAAGACTCTGATTCCTGGCCTGAGTTCTGAGTTCCAATCTACCAGTAATATACTGTTCTGAATTCTGGAGGTCACCTTTGTCCCTGGAGTGTATCTCTGGTGTTGTTGGCCTTCACAGGTCACTAGGCAATGGGTCGCCCAATGGGCCTGGTCTGTTCACACAGGTTCCAGACCAGTATCCATGCATATCACCAGTCTGTGGTTCCTACACTATCACTAGTGTGCCTACACTCCTGTTAGAGCTCATGAGCCAAAGTGTTATCAAGCCTCCATGTTTCCTATGCACATCCTGTCGAAACTGGATTATTGGCTGAGGCAAGATCAGTTTAAAATTGAATCGCAGCGACACCATCTTGCGACTGGCTGCAAGACGCAATTTTGCGAAATGGCCACCTAAGCGCCATTTTAGATAAACTCACACTTTAGAACATGTGGCGATAATACTATTAGCATCATGCGAATGCATCTGTGACCATCGCCATAGGTTACGGCGATTCACCAAAAGCCTATTTCATTACTTTACGTATTATCTAAGGATATATATTTAAGAAATGGCTTTGCAGTATGCCAAAATTGCATTGCATTAGCTGAATAGAGCAAATGGCCAAGTGACAACTAGCTTGTGTAGATAAACTTCCTGGAATAACGTCTGCTCTCACTCCAGGTGGTACGGCTAGAATACACACCTACATTAGCAGGCTTCCTGCAATGCAAATGACTTCAAAGACTAGAGTGTTTATCTTAGGTTTGTGTCATTTGCATTCACACAAGAGACTGGGAGATTAAAGGGTTTTTCTTTTGAGCTTGGAAAGGTGGGGGGACTGCTGTCAGAGTGGGCATGTGGAACTATCAGGCTCAGCATGTCACACTGCTAGATGTTCACTTAGCGAGATTTAAGTGCATCATTCCTCATACACACATTAATACGCACAATTGCGCTGTTAACTAGTCGCATATTAGCAAATGCATAGATCCTGTATGAAAACGCTGGTTGTTAGCTTCATGCGCACACATCTGCCCCAAGTTAACTAGAGTCTTTACATCACACCCTGCATACTCACACATTACATATCCACATAACAGGTTTAATGAGCCTTAAAGTATAAGATTTAAGTTGGTTCAGTTAGTTTAAATAAAGATATTTGATAACTAAGGTTTTATACATGCTAAGAGAGCCGTGTTTGGTTTCGTACTGATGCGTACTCTTTCAACAGAATTCCGGTACTATCGGTGTGGAGATCGCATCATGCATTCTCAACTTATGGACCGCAGAGACTACAAGCAACAAAATGAATATTTTATGAACAACTGTTAGGATGCAGCATGGGGGTGGGCAGAGACCACCAGCTGTTAGAGGCTGGATGAGTCTATTTGAACCAGCCTGTTAAATGCTCTGTAACAGATGCTTCTCCCCTGGGAACCAATGATATCAGCAACAAACTTCTCTATTGTCCTGTCTATTCTGGGGGGGTATAAATATGTGTGCTCAAACACTGGGTCTTAGTCTTCTTGCTGAACGCTGAGGGACAAGGGGTTTCTTGCTGATACCTAACATCTGGACCAGAATGCGCTGCGTATGTATACTGTACTTGGGGTCTGTATAATTCCTTTGCGTCTAATTGTGTATGGATCAATAGCGTGTAACTGACTGTACTTTTTACTTGAATAATACTTTGTGCTTCAGAACCACACGTTCCAAGTCTGGAGTCTTTTATTTACTGTACGACTGCGTATGCAAATTGGCGTCATCCATAGAGGTTTATAGGTAGGATTTTAGAAGGTACAGGCAGGGGTATATAGAGGTTCTGATCCAGTATCATCAATCCGTCATACCTAAGGGTCCCAAGCCCGATCTACAGAATACTAAAACAGTGACACACTGAATACATCACATAATTAAAGTCCCTGGAGTGCCACCGCACAGAGCACTCACTGACATGGAAGAGAAGCAGTTATCAGCTTCTATACAAGAAACAAAAAAGTAATTCCCCAGCACTCAGAATGAAATCAGCAATAAGATTTGAAAGAGATCTCAGTTGAATATATTTGCAAAAATATGGCTAAGCCTCCGGGGCCACGTCACGTATGTGTTAATTAGAATAGAGCAAAAACGAACACTTTAGTCACTCACTGGTGTGCTTAGCTGGGGTGGCTGGCCTTCGTCGGCTTTTTTGGGGATCTGCACCCCAGACTCTGACCAAGTGATAGGGACCTCCGGTATCAGAGACACCGTGACGTGGCCCGAAGGCTTAGCCAATTTTTTTGCAAATATATGCAACTGAGATCTCTGAATTATCTACCACCATGTAGTTTTTCAAATCTTATTGCCGATTTCATTCTGAGTGCTCGAGGATTACTTTTTTGTTTCATGTATAGACTAACCCCTCCCTTACATGCACCTGAGTGATATTACTGAAGTGATTGAGCAGCTGCCAACATGTATTGCTTTTGAGTTATCAGCTTCTAACCTGTGACAATGTTGGCTATGATGCAATTGCATAGCACCACATTCCCAGAATGAAGGTAGCAGGAGCTGAAACCCTCTCCTTCCCATCTGAAAAGGTAAGAATCAGTGGGGGTGGTATAGCCATGGTAAGAATCAGTGGGGGTGGGATGGGTTTAGCATTCGATGGGAGATGGTGCACCTAGGGTACCAATAGTGTTTCTTCCGCCTCTGTACACAGGTAAATCAAAACTGAATTGTTGTGATGGCAAATCTAACGGACTTGCAACCTCCGTATGTGTGTATATTTTTGGAAAGGAGGGTTGGGAAGACAAACTGAATTTATAAAATGTAACCATCTAAGACCAGTTTGCACTTTATCTAGGCAGCTTTCAAATACGTTCTTAATTTGAGTATTCTTGACCCTTCTGTTCTGAAACCCTCTAACATTCCAAAAGGGCAAAAAAGATACGTTAAAATATGCTTGCAATTCATCTAAACGTTGGAGCACGTGGATCTTGGCAGACTACCAGGCCCAAATTATGTTGCTCCACAATAATACCCAAGCTAAAATAATGACACTGGCCAATGTTGTGGCAGCCATTGTAATGCTGTATCCATAAATATATTCAGAAACTATCAATAAAAAGAACAGCCATTTAAAAGATGGAGCTAGCCCATACAAACATTATGTATAGGTTTGTACTGGATGCAGCATAACTATTTGTACCATGCTTTGTGCAAATATCAGTGCACAAAGGGCCGTATTCAATTTGAGGCGTTAAATCTGGATTTGCGGTAATTTACCGCTGATGACGTCATTATCGCCTGTTTTAGTTTACTCCGTATTCAATTTCAAAGACTTTCAGCCTAGGCGTTAAGTCAATGCAATGTAATAGGCGGTAAAGTATCGCCTATGAATGGCAGGCCTTTAAAAGTGCAGAATTGGGGTTTTGGGGTGCAACATTTCGGGAACCCCCGTGCAGCCTTCAGACAGTCCCCCAAAGGTAATCTGTGTAAAAAAAAATAAAAAATTAAGTGCACCCCAAAAATTGACTTTGAAAAAGGGGACTAAAAAAAAAAAGTTGGGGTACAAACTTAAAAAAATAGCGAACTTTACTCTGGGGGGGTCCCCAAGTATTTTTTTGATTGCAGGTGTTTGCGGCAGGAGGGTTTTTCACGATTTTTTAGTCACTTTAGCAACTTTAAAATATGCTGAACCCCATTTTCAAGTATCCCAAATTTGATGTCCATAGTTATTTTGCCCCCAAAAAACTTCTAAATGCTCTTCTGCATCACCTTATGCAAAGTCGCATTTATGCACCTGCAGCAGCTATTAGAAACCCCGACTTCCTTCAGTAGTAAAAAATGGGGGTACCCATAGTGATCCCCCATGTCTACACATCTTTAGGGGGGTCCCTAGAATATTTCCTGAAAATTCCCAGTTTTTTTAAGCTGTAAAAAAAATTAGTAAAAATTTACCAAAAAAATTACATAAGGGCCCCCCCAAAAGCCAAACCAGCCCCAGGCTTGCCAGCCAGTGGTGGTTTCTAAAAATACGGTGAACAAAATGTGTAGGGTTCCACCGTATTTTAGAAACCAACACCAGGCTGCAGGGACTAGTGCTGGTTTTAAATATACGGGGCAAAAAAGACGTGGGTACCCCCTATATTTAAGACCAGCACCAGACCCAACCAACTGGGGTGTAATGCCACAGCCCGGAGACCCAATCACCGGGGCTCCAGGTCCAAAGCAATACACCCCAAGTCGGTCAGCGCAAGCCGGTGATCTCGGGGGAGTAGGGGACCCCGCAAAAAAGGTCCCCCCTCTACCGAGCACCACAGGCTTACGCTGAAGCCTGGGGCTCATCCCCATACCCCTGGAGTGGTGGGTATGGGTGTAATAGGGGGCCAAATAATGTAACACTATTGCACTTTACAGTGGAACTACAAGTGCCAGCATGCCTGCCATTTTGCACTTGTGGAACTACAAGTGCCAGCAGACATGCGGCACCTGTAATTTCACTGTAAAATAGTTTAAAAAAAGACAAAACACACACACCGTGACAGTATAACTTTATTACACACACCTACCCATTCACACATACTTACCTATACCAGATGAATCTGTCCCCTTCTCCACGTAGAATATCCCAAAAACATGGCCCTGCAAATAAAAAATCATACTCACCTACATCCAGCGCTGGTCTCTGCAGTAATCCATGGCACTGCGAAAAAAAACAAAAACGACTACACGATCCACGCAACAGCTATGAGTATGTGTGTTGCCACACATACTCATAGCTCTCGAATGCCAGCTGACGGCACATCCACGGAGCTGGCAGTCCCGAGAGCCAATCAGCGGCCGCGCTGACTGTAGAGCGGCCGCTGATTGGCTCCGGCTACTGACAGTTCCCACGTGGTGTGACTTTCTGCCTAGGACCAAAGCTAATCTTTACCTGTCACTCCTGCTGTCCACACACAAAATAATACTGGTCAGCATTTTAATATTAGGAAAGGTGATTAGCTAAGTATTGGACATAGATGTTGTAATACTTCAATAAAGTGGTGGAGCACTTGTGCAACCTCTCCTGTGAGTGCTTTGGCCGGGTGCCATCTAAAGTGACTGAAGGTATGATTTGCTCAGATATACCCTGAGTATATGTGGTGCCATACACTGCATATTCTGTGTAAACAAGATTTTACTTGTTCTATTTAAATGTAATTTATCTTGTTGCTGCTGTAGGTGAAGAGAACCAGGGCTAGGGGAAAGGAAAGCCTTGGTGAAGAGTCCTGTGACACAGAGGAGTTTAAGAGAAGTAAAGTCATTTATTTTGGGCAGAAGGAGGCTCTTCATGTAATGTAGCTAGGGGTGTGTGGAGTCTGAATTTAATAATATTAATTTATTGATGGGCTGTTTATTTGATGGTGGGAGCTATTTAATGGGAAGTGTAATGGTAGTTTAGTTTCAATAAGATAGGGTGACAATTTGATATTTTGGTTTGTGGGCTAATATGAATGTGTATCAGTGGAAGGAGGTTTATTTAGATCTTTGTGAACAAAGTATTCAATGTTTAGACTGTTTGGGGGATGAAGTTACTTATTATATACTAATGCTATCAATTTAATGTTGCTGTTGGTTGCAGATAGGGAGGCCTATTTATTAGATGTGTGCGCTGTTAACTTAAAATCAGGGCTGGTTTAGGTGAGGGGAGGCCTAGAGGGTGCACTCATTGCTAGACTTTACATATTTAATGTACTTATTTATTTTTCAAACAGGAACCCAAAACTCTGGGATCCAGACAAGCAGCAGCAGGCGGTGAAATCTTCAAGAACAGGTAGGAGAGATCAAGGCAGTCTGGTAGCTGTGGAGCAGGTCTGATTTTGGATAAGTACTCAGGACTTAGGGGGTCATTCACACAAGCAGCCTTTTCTGATTAAAATGATATGCAGCATGCCTATATTCTGTGTGCTACTGCGGGTGTATCTGCATGCATAACGCTATGTTACAGTGTCACAGCTACTGACACTACCGATAAGACGCATTTCAAGCAGAAAAGGTGCACAAAAATGCGCTCAGCACTACCGAGTCTCACAGCTCTAACGCGTAATGCGACTTGTAGCACACGGAGGATAGATGTATGTGGGCACATCTATATATGATTGATTGATAATTAATGTACAACTGTGCTGATTCTGTGGCTCCCAGTGGTACAAGCACTAATAAGATATTACTGTTAGGAGATAAATCAGGCAACAGTATATCTCATAACTGTCTCAACTGTGGTTGGGCAGACCCGTTTTGTGTATCTCATAATGGTTGGAGTTTCTTACAAAATTGGATATTTCTGGTACGTGTTGGGATTTGGACAGATCTGGGTGGCCTGAGGGGCAGGGCTTTTTTGGTCCCAATTTTGCTTTTCTTGTGTGATTTGTTGTGATTTGTGTAGCAGGCAGGCTCCATTGCTAAAACAAAAAGGATAAATTAAGACAATATGAATAAAGTTCGCTATCTCTCCAATTGTCCTGATTAGGCGGGAGTGTCTCAAACTGATGGCTCTCTTCCTCCATCCCAGCTTTGTCCCAATCAGGCCAGACTGTTGGGAGGCATGTTCCTTTCACTTCTGCTTAGCAGAGCAGGACAGTGGTGAAAGGTTCTACAGCTATCAAAGGAGCATTTAGGGAAATGGAGATAGTACTGGGGCAGTCCGATGCATCAGAAGTGCTGGACATGTTCCTCCGTGTTGTAAGGTTAGTGGGAAATAATGTGTCTGCTAAGGGAAGAATTTGTGTATACATCTCATACACGAACTGCTTTTTATAAATACATCAACAGGCGTTGAATGGCTACACTGTTTTATACATCCACAATGTAGCCATAAGCAAAACTCGATTTGTGTTCATCAACTTATTTAAAATCTGCATTGTAGTAAATGGCATCCTTTACTTGTGCTCATATCTATATGAAAGTACATGCTTATGCTAGACACAAAATAAAATATTCCTTGTTATTCCACTCCAGTTTTATTATTGTAATGTGCAAGACTCCATTATACCACAGTTACTGCTAAAGGCAACTCTGAAACCTCAATGATGTTTAAAGCCACAGCCTAAATTAGTTTATCACTTTATAAACTGCACCCATGAGGCTGACAATTTCTTTTGGATGCTGCTACAGTACCATGCCTTGAGGCAGAAAATGTGGTGAGAGAACCAGCCGTGCAAAACTAGGATTCACAAATCAGAAATGCAGAGGGATTGTGCAGGAAGGACAGAGGTCCCTGGGGACAGAGGGCATCTCTTCTGTGTGTTTGCCCAAAGTCTTAAGACAAGCAATCTGTTTAGGATTGCTCTTATCTGTACTGCTAACCCAAAAATGACAAGTGTGATTAAGACACACACTTTCTCTTAGATACAGCAAGCAAACAATACATTATCAAATGTGAATACAGTTAAAATGTAATACCACAGGGGCATATCATGGAATACTTTTAATTTACAGAGGTTCTTAAAAAAACAGTGTGTGTGTTGCATATAACACACACTATAAGTGGATTTAATTTGTCTTGTATATTTAAAAAAATGACAACTCCAAATATTAGGATTTTGTATATTGGTATAAAGATAATTAAATTCAGTGGTGTAGAGATCAAACACAACTATACAAATAGTATAGAGAGTTAAGGCCAGGTAATGCTAGGGTAGGTTAGAGATTAAATAAGTCTAGGAATCCACTGGCTTGGAGACCAACTGATGTGCTCTATCACATGTAGTGGGGCATTAAAAAAAAACTCCAATGAAAGAATAAACTTTTGTTCTGGGTTACCAGAATATGACTGTTGGAATAAAAACATTTATCTATAAAATTAGAAATTATTTCTACTTTTATTGCTAGTAATGTTTACAACTTACATGTATTACTGTGCAACATGCACATTTTCCCTTTTTACTTTAGGATGGTTTGCCAGTCTGCTACTTTCATGCCAAATAATAGACCAGCAGTTCAGATAGAACACAGAAATTCCAGATGATCATGGACAGCTTTGTCTGGCATGCATGGTAACATTGGACTGGCTATGGTATGGCTTGATGTGTTTTTAGCAGACACGCATTAGGACCCCTGATATATATCGGCAGATATCACTTACCAACGGATGTAACCATCCAAGCGGATCATTCATAGCCGTTTAGCATCATAATGCACCACCGCACAGGTCCATAGCAGAGAGTACTGCAGAGAGCTTGTAGAGTCCATGCCCCATCATGTTGGTGCTGTAATCTGATCAAAAGAGGAGCTACACCTTATTAGACCGGTGTTTTTCTGTCACCAGTGTATAAACCCCCTCCTTTCCCCTCTCACATGGAATCCTGACAAACCGAAAACAATTATGTAGCTGACTATGGGGGGAAAAGTTATACGTTTTCACGAATATTAACTTATCACGCATATCTCCCGATAATCGCCTGTATACGGGTGTTGACTTATCGTGCAATCCAATTAGAAAATGGGTGATAAGTGTTTCACCCGATAAGTCTTGCAGGTTTTACATTCGTTAAGAATAGGTGAAATGGGAAAATCTGCCTGTACTTCAAAAAAAGACAAACCCATATTCGATAACAGTATATAAGTGTTAGTGGCCATCATAAAAGTATTTGGGGTTCTTAAATTGTGTGAAATAGCTGTTACAAGCATTTTTCTCAAACAGTGTAAAAATTATAGAAATCAAGAATTTTCTGTATAATAATAACCTACTTAAATTAAGGGTGCATAACAATGCATGTAAGTATGTATTGGTATCATTTTAAGTCCCTTTAAAAAAAAAAACCACCCACCTGCAATCTTAAAAACACCTGTCCCATTCATACAGCACCCTCATATACCTATCCCACATCCATTAACCCATTTCCCTGCACTTTGACATTTTGGACCTAAAAATGACATATTGGCCAAATTAAGCAAATTAAAATTTTTATTTTGCCTAATTAGTCATTAAGGAGGGTGCACCAGTGGTCCTGAACAAAGTCCCAAAATTTTTTACTTAAAAAAGGGATTTTCCCCAACTTTTCACCTGCTCAGGAGGTGGTGAAAAAATGTTTGCTTTAAATTCTATGGAGAATTATTGAGTGTTAACTTCACCTGCAATTGAATTGGGCGATAACCTTTTCACACAAAAACAGCTTATTGCCCCTGGGCCTGATTCAACAAGGATCGCAGTTGCTTATACGCACGCAATCGGCCAATTGTTGCGTACTGCGCATGCATCGCAGTGTGCGTTCGCGAACTGCCACTGCGATCGGGACAGTGATCACGGTGACTACACAGACCCATCGCAGAGTGATTGACAAGAAGTGCTGTTTGTGGGTGGTGACGTGGGTGTGGTCGGGTGAACGCCGGTGTGCCAGTGCGTTTCAACGGCGTTGTAGGGTGTGCATAAATTATCCACTGCGGTACCATACGCAGCCTGAGGCCTCAGAGCGAGCGCTGCAGTAAGCAATTCCTGAGTGAGCTCTGACCTGCCTTAATTGTGCGTATAGGTCTGATGTTACTCAATGTTGCTGATTATTTCACTATGTTGCCAAAGTATACGGATGTGAGTAAGGGGAAGTGGGCATCCTTATGTTAGGCTACGATCACAATGCAAATGCAAACATTTACATATCACTGCTGATATTAGCAACTGCGTTGCGTGCTTTTAAGCAGAAAAGCGATCCTTGCTGAATCAGGCCCTCTAATTGAATCCCCCCCTATGTCTGTATCTGGCAGCCAGACAGTGTTTTGTGTCTGTTCTGTCACTGTTATAAGAACACCCTACTTTCCCCTCTGCCATCAAATAACCTGCTGTCAACATGAGAACCTCTGTTGATGTAGCGGAATATGGGTTATATTTATTAAGTAGCATTTTTACATTTTGCGGTGATTTTCTGGTGGTTTTGCAGTCCACAGAATTACTAAAGCCCAAACTAACAGAAAACTGCCAAGAAGCCACATTTACCAGTGATTTTTTTTTTCTAAGTATAGAAACCCAGGATTTTCTAATTGGTGGTTTTGGAAACAACCAGAAGCCCCGCCCAAATAAATGATCTGCGTGTTTGTGGAAAGTACTGCACCGATCCTGGATGAAAACCTGCTCCAGAGCGCTCTTGACCTAGACTGGGGCGACGGTTTATCTGACAGCAGGACAACGACCCTAAGCACATAACCAAGATATCAAAGGAGTGGCTTCAGGACAACTGTGTGAATGTCCTTGAGTGGCCCAGCCAGAGCCCAGACTTGAATCCGATTGAACATCTCTGGAGAGATCTGAAAATGGCTGTGCACCGACGCTTCCCATCCAACCTGATGGAGCGTGAGAGGTGCTGCAAAGAGGAATGGGCGAAATTGCCCAAAGATAGGTGTGCCAAGCTAGTGGCATCATATTCAAAAAGACTTGAGGCTGTAATTGCTGCCAAAGGTGCATCAACAAAGTATTGAGCAAAGGCTGTGAATACTTATGTACATGTGATGTTTTTTTTCTTATTAAATTTGCCAAAAACCGCAAAAAAACTTTTTACACGTTGTCATTATGGGGTATTGTGTGTAGAATATGGAGGACAAAAATGAATTTGTTCCATTTTGGAATAAGGCTGTAACATAACAAAATGTAGAAAAAGTGAAGCGTTGTGAATACTTTCCGGATGCACTGTATGTGCAGCTACTAGGTAGACTTTAAATAATGACACAATAGATCTGTTTTCAGTGTAATTTGTCCTGTCAAAGATGTTTAATTAGTTTTCTACTCTCTTTTAAGCATCTGTGTGTGCAAGGTGTACAAAAAAGGATCCATTTGCATGAATAGGTGTGGAATGAATAATACATCTAGTTTTACAGCAATTATTTAACATTTCGATCTGCAGAGTTTGGTGCAAATAAATAGGACACAGAAATTGGCAAAAAAATTATTACGCATTAGTATAATTCTGACTAAACATGAAATGACAGACGATTAATGTTTCAATGTGTATTCCAGAGAAGTGAGCTAACAAAACTCATTGGCAGCTAGCTTAAATTAGGTATCAGTGAGGATAATGCAACCATAATGACTGAAATAGCCAGAAAATTAAATATAATCATGTGCCATTAAGCACACTCTGGATCCATTTTTACTACATTATTTCCTATAATTTGCCTTCCGTCTATTGAAGCAACTTACAGTACCCACAGCAATTTCAGTCACAATCATAAACAAGTCTCATTTTTTCACAATGAAGTCCCGTGAGATTAATGGGCGGTCACAGGTCACTATCATCTGGCCAATCCCACAGCGGCCAAAGTAATAATTTAAAAATGATGAAAACACAGATTCTGAGTTTATCACCAAGATCTTTAAGACATAATTAGAATTTCACTCACTGGCAACCTGGTGTCTGATATGGAGATATGTTCACCCAGTCAGCATCCTAAGCACTAGGGGTCTTAATAAGAAGGGCAGCAGGTCTAATCTCTAGTATATTCCCCAGAGAGCTCTTGCATTAAATGGACTGCATTAGGCTTCCATTCTGTGCATCATTTTATTTGTGCTGTTGAAAGAAAGGGAATCTTATTCAGGCCTCCAGTGTTTTTCCAGGCTCTGTTGTTATCGATCAAAACTGCAAGTCTTTTTGCTTTTAGCATTATGCTGCTGCTATGCCATCTAGATGCGAGCAGTGAGGACAACGTGTACTGAATTTAAAGACTAACAAAAAATTAATAGATGAAAACAGCAACAGAAACTGTCAGTAGCTGAACATCAACAAGTGGCTTAGATAGACCACAAATTCTGCACATATAGTGCAAGTGGTGCCTTAAAGAACCACTGATCTATAATGCAAGTAGCCGTACATAAAAGTTACCAATTGTAAAAGTGTAACAGAACTGATTATGCTACGTATTTCCTATGCATCTCAGACTTCCTGTCAGTAAAGCTGGATACACAGATTATGCAAAGGTAATACAAAGCTGGCGGAACAACACATTGCGCCGTCCGTACACGCTGCGGTGTACGATGGCGCGATGTGGCGTTCCATGCTGCATTTAGCATCATGTCATGGTTCATCGCATCATCCAATCTGTTGTGCAGAACAGCAGATGGAATGATGCAATTGAGTGTACACACTATGCGATCCGCACACTATATATCATTCCAACGTGGATCAGAACAATAGCGTAGGATAGATCGCATAGTGGACCTCATTCAGACCCGCTCGCTAGCGCTGTGTTGCTCGCAAGCGGCCCGATGGTTTGCGTACACGCACGCTTCGTTCTGCACATGCGCAAACTACACTGTGCGATCGCAGCCCGCTCGCTTGCCCAGCAAAGACAGCCCAGTGAAATGAGTGACAGGAGAGGCCGTTTGTGGGTGGGTGTAATAACGGGGGTGTGAAGGTGCGAACGCAGGCGTGCCTCAGTGTTTCAACGCCGTTTTTAAGGCGTGCATAATTAACAGGCAGAGTCATAGTACACGTCACATACCTGCTTTTTACAATGAAGTCCTCGCAGTGCTTGCGGCAGGGTAAGGCAACCACAAGCGCTGCGTTCGCTACCAATGGTGCTCAATGTACCAATGTTTTAAAACACTTCCTGGAGATGACGTGCGCTAGTGGGCATCTCAACATACGCTTATGGGTGTCTGCATACACAGAGCGATAGCTCGCACAGCCAAAGTGGGTGTGCTTATGCTTTGGGCAAGCGATCGCTTCCCATGTCGTCAGTTTGAAAAATTTGCATACGCTGGATGCGAGCGATCGCATCTAGCGACCGTCTCTGCATCAGGGCCAGTGTATACACAGCTTAACACAAAATGCAAGCCAGTCAAGCCAAATATCAGGATTTGTATACATCAGCCATGTCAAGCTCATGTTCTCCCTGCAACTATTATATAAAGTGTAAGGGAACGTTCATTGAGCATTCAAAGTGCTCGCATACAATTTTCACTTGAACTTGTAGCTGCATTTTAGCACAATTACCTGACTGTGGAGCTGATTCAGACCCACTCGCTATGATGCGATCGCTCGTAACTGGCTGATATTTGCAATCCGTGCATGTGTATGCATCGCAATGCATGTGCACGAACCAGTGCGAGAGATCGGTATACGTTCAATCACTGCGCATAGACTGCCCAGCAGAGTGAGTGACAGGAGAAGCCATTTGAGGGTGGTGACAGGAGCTGGTCACTAGAAACGGGGGAGTGGAGGTGCAAACGCAGGCGTGCCTGAGTGTTTCACCGCCGTTTCAGAGGCGTGCAAAAATAACAGGCAGCGTCATTGTACATGTTACTTGGTTGAAAAACACACTGAAGTTATCGCAGTGCTTGTGGCAGGGTATAGTCAACCTCAAGCTCTGCGATCGTATACAATGGTGCTCGATGTACCAATGTTTTCATGCACTTCCAGGAGATGACGTGCGCAAGTGGGCATCTTATGAATGGCTGATGGGCATCTGCATACACTAAGTGATCGCATGCCAAGACATAGTGGGCGTGCTAATGCCTTGCCGTGCGATTGCCTGCCTCTCTGGGCATGTGCTGGATTTGCATACGCAGGGTGCGAGCGGGTCTGAATGAGCTCCTGTGTTCGATTTTTTCTTTATTAGAAATGACCTATTTACTAGAATTTGGATTATGTATCAAATATTTTCAACCTTAAATTTTCTTAGACAAACAAAAGATTAATTCATGTTGATAATTGTCACATAATACGCATATCAGGAATAGCCTTCTGAAATGTAGTCTTTTACTGTAGAACTGGCACCTGTTTTGGCGACGCTTATAGCAGGTTTACAGATGTCAGAGTTGAACTTTTCAACAATGATATGTCCAGCCAGGATGACAAGTGACTATCTGCAAATTGGTTGTGGAGCAGTGTTGTTAGCTGTTATTAGTGAAAAAAGTGTTTCACAGAGGTATTTACTGCCAAATATTACAGTGATTGTTGCGACGAAACGACAGGATCTGTTTTGCAAATATGAAAAAAAACTTGGAAATACTGTAGTTCAATTTGGAACTTGTGTTGTCAATAAAGACCATTGAGAATTGAATAAGGGTAATTTGTCACCACATATTCTGTAGCATTGTGCATGTGGCAATCAGTGCTGCTATTATGGGTTTCCCCAATGTCCACACGTGTGCCATACCCACCACAATTTCCATTTGCCAGTCCACACAGAGCGAGCCAATTTCTGATCTGGTCATACCTCTTTTGACAGTGACTTGCTTTTCTTTAGATGCCAAAAATAAGGACAGTACTATGAAAATCAAGATTATTGGCAAGTAAGCATATTCTGAATTATTGGCGAACCCAATGTACCAGTTATTTCCTGTCCAACTGGCCACTCAAGCTTACTGAGGAAAATGCTGGTTGCCTTACATATATACTAATACTGATACATTCAATAAGGCAAAAGCACACAATCTAGCGCTGGAGACAATTGAAACTAATCACAGATCTATTCTTAATTCACTGAGAATGCTGCTTCAGTTTCAAGATAGGCTATACCTTACCTAACAAATATAAACAGGAAAAATAGAACACTGAACCGCTGTCTCAATGTTTATAAATATGAATCAATATTTAATGAAAATTAAAACACATTAAATACACCCTAGCAGGAATAAAGGTGACATAAATATGTCACAACCAATCTATAACCTCAACAATTAGGTGAGATGGTGGCAATATAGCAGATAATTAAAACCTAATGACTGATAACCATAGCCAGCCTATCTAATATTATAATACAATAGTATCAATATGTGACATTGCCATGTAAAGGTAAACTGAATACAATGTTACAATAAAACACAAATAACTGATAAAGCACAAGAGAAATAAAAATAAGTAACCACAGCGTAATATCGGATTCAGAGAACAAAATCAGTCAAATTTCAAGACACCTGTGTCCCTGAGTTATTCAAGGTCAAGAATAATTGCAGGTTTGAAAATGACAGTATTTCAGAGTTTCTCTGTTTAGCAGACTAGATAGTCTTCTGAATAATCAATTAACACAGAGCAAGGCAATATTAACTGTTCTGAAAAAATTAGGTTCCAGTATATAAAACGCCTCCTCACTATGTGGAGACCGGGGGATAAGTCTGATCCGCAGTAGATTACTGCCACAAATACGTGGTGCACTCAAGTTTTGGGGATCAAGACTATCTCCTCTAATGCATGGAGATGATTCCTCATGTGTTGTCCAAAGCGGTAATCGCTAATGAGCGCTGATGTCCGGTTTAATAGCCAGCACCGACAGTGTGACCACACCCACGGCTCGACGCCATACAGCCTTCTACGCGTTTCTCCGCCTTAACGTCAGTCAGCGGCTTTTTCAGGAAGTAAGTAGTGTGTGGCTAAAATCCCACTTATTTAAAGGGTAACTGGATTACCATCAGCTGTGTATCATTGGAGGCTTGAATTGCAATTGCTCCTTTATGGACTCAGTATAGCAATGAGCGATACTCATAAAACTATCATATAGTGCTCCTGAATGTATCTTAGATTACTGATCATATTTACAATGGGAACCATATATACTCTATGTTAATAATACAATTTATATATTCTCACTTTCTCTAAAATATATTATTTCTCCTATTTTATTTATTTATTTTTTCTTTAGACTGCATATGATGTAGTAAAAAAATCTATACATCACATCTCACATGTACATCTGGGACATGGTACACAAATAGATAGATCCACATATGCATACATATTTATATTAAATATTGATTCATATTTATATAAACTGAGACATTCAATAAGGGTATGTAGTTTATTTCCCGGCTGTAGGGATGCCGGCGCTCAGAATGCCGGAGCCAGAATTCCAACACCAGCATCCTGCCGGTAAAGTATTAGGGTTAGTGGTTACGCACTGTGGAGTGGGTTAGGCTGCGGGGGGGGGGGGGGGAGGGAGGGTTAGGTTTAGGTTGTGGGAGGAGGTTGAGTTTATGCTGCAGGGGGGAGGGTTAAGTTTAGGGGTAGGGTCAGGATATTTACCTGCAGGTGTCGGTATCCTAACCCTGTCGGGATGCTGGAGTCAGGATCCTGAGCGCCGAGATCCCGTACACAACCCACAATAAGTTAGCAAGTGTACAGTATCATTTTAAAGTGCGCTGCAATTATTAAAACACCCTAGGTAGAAACTGAATAGGAATGTACAATTAATAATAGAACTAATATTCTTTGGAAACAAAACAAAATAACATAAGTGTTTCTCTCCGACTGTTGAATACATCCTGCTATAGTGACTAAGGGCCTGACACAGAGTTGTACGCAAACACCACCACTGCTGTATAGATGTGCACAGATCCTATGCGAAAATATGCAAATGTTGTAGATGCAGGGAGATTTATTAAGCTGCCACCGATGGCTTTGCAAGTCTGCGTACAAAGACGCAGCATCGGTCGCAGATCATTTGATTATCACAGTCCTGAGTCCTATAGAAAGGCCGTGGGAATTGTAAGCTTGCGAGCAGGGCCTTCCTACCTATATATCTGTCTGTTATTACCCAGTTTTGTTCTATTAATGCTTACAATTGTAAAGCGCAACGGAATATGCTGCGCTATATTAGAAACTGTTAATAAATAAATAAAAATAATAAATTGAGATGTCGAAGCCATATTTCTTGCATATACTGTAGGATGCAAGATGCAGGATGTCGCGTCTGCAGTCTTTTCCGCCACTCCCCATTTCCTCCCTTAAATGCTCCCTGCCTGTCAATCACACTAGGATTGCAAAGTTGCTGCGTAGCTCTATGGTAATGTACCTATTTAAATAGTCTGTTCGTTTAGGCTGAGCATCTTGTCAGTCTAATCTCAGAGGCAACGTTCCGAAAGCTCCTACACTATGAAAGCAGTACATGACATGATAACTTCATGCAGTCATGTACTGTACACAGGTGACTTTAGAATAAAGTACATGGCAAATTAAACTTAAATATATTTAATATGTTGTTGTTCAGATATCTGGTAGGGGATGCAGTTTATAGACCGGCAGACTAAATGCTGCCGGTCTATATCCTGACATGAGATACATGACAGGGGACTTTAGATAGGCGTCAAAATAGAGACGCCTATCTTAATCCCAATGCTGGAACACCGAAGGATGCCAGCCCGAACGAGGTAAGTCCTTAGCGTTAGCCGCGAGGGAGAAGGGTTAGGTTTATGGAGTGTAGCAGGGTTAGGTCTTCGGGGGGAGGTTAGGGTTAGGCACCCCTATGGGGGAGGGTCAGGGTTAGGCATCCTTGGGGGTAGATTAGGGTGCGGTATGGGGGGTCTAGGTTTAGGCATCCCCGGGGGGGACTTAGGGCTAAGGACCCCTAAGGGAGGGTTAGGGTTAGGGGGGGGAGGGTTAGGGTTAGGGGGGGAGGGAGGGTTAGGGTACTTACCAGCCGGCATCAGGATCTCCTCCTATCGGGTTTCTCCTGTCGGGATTTGAATTACCGATCCCATCGAGTAGCTATGTAGTTGATTCAAATATGTTTCATACAGTAGGATAGTTTTATAGCAAAGCTCTATTAATGTATGGGTATTCTTATTCTAAAAACTGCTGTTGTGGAGTGGAGAGCAATTAGGATAACTCATGTTGTTACTGGTTGCCAGTGCCAACTGTATCGAATAGCTGGGGGAATTTAAGTTTGGATTACTGTGGGTATGTATGCTCCCGATACCCATGGTATCCATTTAAAAAACTCGTGGGGTTTTCAGAGCTGAAAACCCCTTAGTGCATAAAAAAAAAATATATATATATATATATACACTCACCTGTCCGGTGATCACCACGGCTCCCGGTGGCCTCCCCTCCATCTTGTCACTGGGGAGGCTATAGGGGCTAGTGGGAGGCTCAAGGTCTGCTGGGTGAAGCAGTTCTCCCAGCAGCTGCTATACACACACGGGGGGGGGGGAGGGTGTCACTCAGATACATGCACACACATGCTCACAAACCCACCCTGCTGAAGAAGAGCCTTCTCCTGATGCTGGATGCAGAAGACACCGCTTCGGAAGGTGAGTAATTAAGGACAAATTAAGCTAATTGGAAACTTCCAAGTGCTAAATTAGTCCATAGTGGGGGTGCTGCCAGGGTCCCAGAGCATGTCCCACTGATTTTTCCTAAAATTAACAATTCTAGGAAAAATCAGACTTGCTCTGGAGGTGCGAGAATAAAGACGCGCTGATTTCCATAGAATTCATAGCTGCAGGAAATTCCACCGCGGTGTGGGATTTTTTACAAAAAAAGCCAGCCCACAATTGTATATGCCCCGCAATATCTTTGCTCCCCATCAAGAGGCATTTTGCACTTAAACATCAAAAGTACTGTACATCTATAATGTCAGGACAACACAGCTGCAATCAACCTACTCTTCTCCAGTGTGCAGACACCATCATTCAGATATATATTTTATGTCAGGCTATTGAAACTTGTACATATACAATACACTACTCTAACTTATTGCAGGCTTGCCGACGGTCAGATAAGCAGGGGGGCTGGAATGGGGGCGGTGTGGGGGTGTGGACACGGAATTGCGTCATTTTGGCCCCGTCCCGCTACACAATGCAGAGATTTTCGTCATTGTGAAGCAGGGGGTGGGGCCATGATGAAGCGATTCAGCTCAAATCGCATCACCCCCTCCTGCTGCTGGGTTTTATTGTAACTGCGGGGGAAGGGGGGGCAGCGGGTTTGCTGGACGGGTCAGCGGCCGAATCGTGAGGGAAGGCAAGTAGGACTTACAGTGGTTCACTTCACACTGGATCAACCTGTCTCCTTTGATATATAGGTCATTAATTAATGTCAGAAGATACAAATGTTGAGTTGTTCAGCACAAATGTATGTAGTATGTGTATATAGTATGAGAAAAACACAACATTTTTACACAAAGTTATGGGGTTGTTGTATAAGCAGTGTAAAGAGCAGAGAAGTGGACCATTGGAAAAGTTGCCCATAGCAACCAATCAGATTTGAGGTAGCCTTTATCAAGTACATTCTATAAAATAATAGGTAGAAGCTGATTGGTGAAAAACTTCTCCACTCTTTACAGTGCTTGAAGTATCGGGATTTAATTGTATATGTAACTAGTTTTTAATAATAATAAAAAACATTTTTACAGTTTTCTATGCTGTTCTATATTGTGTTTTGTTTCAGTGTATGTTTTTATGTTTCTATGGAAACAATATAAATCATGTGTTATTAAGTTTAAATAAACAATGCACTACGAGGGTTAAGAATACATCCATTTACCCATAGCAAGGCAAAGATCGTCCGTTAAGTCAATAATAATTATAATGGGAGCACCAGGGCAGGAAACTTTTTTTCTCCAGAAAATATGGCATTCCTAGTAGGGGATCTTTTTCATTTTTGTTGTGAATAATATGTTATCATTTGTGTTTCCATCTCAAGATAGAATCAATACAGACGCCCAGGTACAAGTACCTTACTATTATCTGCTGAGACATTTTGAGCTGTTATTTATACCCACTGTGCACTACACATATTCCTGAGATAAATGGCTGCATACCTGAGGTGCTAATTGCAACTAGGTATGGACGCGCTATAGAAGTGTCATATGAAAGTAAGATTCATATTGATCGGTTTTTATTGCAGGGACCGAGTGAAAATACAGTATAATGCAAAACTTCCAGGACATCACAGGTTCGTACATAAAGATGGCTAAGCAACGGCACAAAGATCTGAATGACATTATACTGAAGAGTGGGATCATCGAGCAAATTTTCATCAGAACCTCAAACTACACACTTTGAAGCTATAACATCTATCTACAATCTCCAGCAGTAAAGTCAGACAGTGGTTCAAGCTAAGAGGATTATTTATTATAGACTAGCAGTAACTAACATTCTGTATCACTGCTTATTACAGCAATGCAGAATGTTGAATCACTGCTATTTATCATGCCGGTGCTGCTTTGGGAGGCCCAACGGAAACCTACATGCTCAGCGATGACTTTCTGATTCACCGGCTGCCGGGCAAAGGTTAAAGTAATAAGTGCATGCGCTGCTAACTGTCACACATGCGCATAGTTATTCGACCCAGCATTGATCCATCAAAGACTCTTCAACTTCACTTGTCCACATGGCTGGGTATAGCTAACACCATTGTGATACAGCATTAGTTAGCGCTGAAAAGCTATTTTTAGGCAAAATGTGTCAGGTAGCCATTTAAATGCTGGCTGGCTTTAGAGCTAGTCTTAGTTATATATTGGAGGCACAGAAACAGACAAATCTCAGGTGCACAACTCGAAATTATTGATAGTATATAAATGCAATAAAATTTTGCAATCAATAGAGGTTTTTAGCATAATCATGGCCAAGGTTATGGGCCTACCCACCATATCCAGGTAACCTCTTTAACGTATGTCCCTAACATACTAGGGTTCAAATCCAGAGTGCAGGACCCCCCCAAACTGGCCCAGCTAAGCTGCCCCATGGCACCGCCATAGCAAGAAAAGTGCACTTATATATTATCAGTAATTTGGAGTTGTGCACCTGAGATTTGTCTGTTTCTGTGCCTGCAATTAGTCTCATCAGGTAGCACCTCCCATTATATATATTCAGGTTGTGCAGTCCAGGAATCTTTCCCATATACTCCATTTAATGTGTTTATTGCATACTTGAGGGAAAGGAGACGCCCTCAGTCTGTATTAGCACCCTTCCTTATTGGTTTAAAAGCATGGAGTCTGGTATAGTATATGCACACTGGTATTAGGCACAATTCTAGGTAAGTCCTACAAGTTATATACTGTAGTGCAACTTTGGTTCATTTTTGGGGCGTGGGTCCCCCTGGATTGCTTTGGTTGATCTGTTTCAGGGTACCACATTATAACACATTATTCTTTTATAACACATTTTAACCCTTCACTGTTTGTTTATTATACATGTATTTAACTTTTTTATTTACATTCTTTATATGCCGCTGTGGCTGCTCTTAACTATCTCTTTTACACTGCACTTTTCTTACTATGACGGTGCCCTGGGGCAGCTTAGCTGGACCAGTTTGGGGGGGTCCTGCGCTCTGGATTTGAACCCTAGTATGTTAGGGACCTACCCTAGAGGTTACCTGGATATGGTGGGTAGGCCCATAACCTTGGCCATGATTATGCTAAAAACCTCTATTGATTGCAAAATGTTATTGCATTTATATATTATCAGTAATTTGGAGTTGTGCACCTGAGATTTGTCTGTTACTGTGCCTACAATTAGTCTCATCAGGTAGCACCTCCAATTATATATATTCAGGTTGTGCAGTCCAGGAATCTTTCCCATATACTTAATTATATATTGATTTGCAGAAATAAAATTATATTACAGGATCGAACATTTTTTTCTCTATAGATGTATATGAGGAGGTATAATTAACTTTTTTAGTGACTGCTCACCACCTCTCACTCAGTTGGTCTAAGGTGTAATTCAGAGTTGTACACTATCACACAGCAGTGTGATAATATGCTAATGTATTCCTCCTACAGGTTCCTCCGCTGCTATGTCCGAGGACGCAGCCATTGGGGCACTCTGAGTAACCCCATCTGAGTAACCCCCATCCCCACCCCCAAAAGCCATCGCAGCCATTTAATTATTGGACTAATTAAGCTAATTGGAAACTTCTAATTGCCTAATAAGTATTAGAGGGGGGGTGTCCAAGGGGTTCAGTACATTTTAACCTTTAAATAAAGATTTTCCATTCCATCTCTCACCCTCATGGAGGTGCGGATGGAAAAATGCGAATTCACTCTGACTTGTTCAATGCGAGTTGCTAATTGGATTGTAAAATGAATTCGCTATGCGAATTCGAAAACAGCAACTTGCACCTCGCAATTCGCACCTAATTGGACCGACCCCAATGAATACACGGAAATAATATTTAACACAATTTTATTATTATTATTGATTTGTAAGATGCCACAGTTCTCTGCACAGATAACAGGGACAACAGAACATACATGTTAGACAAAATAAATGCAGAAATGCAAACAAATTGTAGGGAGGGCCCTGCACATGAGAAAGCCACACCTGAAACAAGAGGCGCAAGTATGATTAAAGCTGGGTAGACACCTAACAGATATATCTGCAGATGATGGTGTTCATACCGGGAGGGGTGTCGCGCACCCCTCCCTGCGGCCTCTGCAGCAAGTGTAGGGCCGGCTGGCTGACCGCCCGTACACAGAGCTTGATGCCCCAATATATCTGCAGATATATTGGGCATTTGCTTGTGTAGCACAGCCGACGTGATAGGTCTGGGAACGACGTCGTTCACAGACATATGGCTGGAACACACTGGCTGATGCACACAAGATATATTGGCTGATCAATTGATCGGCCAATACATCTGCCAGTGTGTACCCAGCAGATTGGAGATTTTGCCAGATATGAGAGTGGCATTAGAATGGATAGTATAAGTGGGTATAGGGTAAGCTCAAATAAAGAGACAGACCTACAGAGAGCATTTGAAGATATAAGTGCAGTACAATACATACAGAATAACACTTGCCCTCTGGTACACATATACAAAAAATTTTCCCAAAAATGGGTGGGGAATAAAAGCTCAAAGTACATCAATATTGTGTCAGATAAAAATGCTCCCTTATTTAATGTAGGAGGTTACCTAGTCTATAAAAGGTAGGCCTTGCTGGGCTGCAATATCATTCCTAGACAATTTTAGTGTTTAAATCAAAATGCAAAAAAAATAAATAAAAAGTATTATTTTTGAAGCACAGATTTTTTTTTTGTGAAAACCCACACATAGAGGTATATTTACTAAAGTGAGAGTTTTTAGAAATGGAGATGTTGCCCATAGCAACCAATCAGATTCTACATTTAACTGGCACCTTCTAGAATACAATAGCTATAATCTGATTGTTTGCTATGGGCAACATCTCAACTTCTGAAAACTCTCACTTTAGTAAATATACCCTTGATGGTTTCCATTTTTGAATGGTTAAGTATTTATTTGTGATGTTTAAAAAAAAAAAAAAAAAAATACACATTTGCTTTTGGTTCACTTTTAAAATTTCTTTAATTGATCCTAGGGGATCAATTAAATATTAAAATAAAACTGGCCATTTAATATTTCCTTCATGCATCATAATGCTGATTGTGAGTTCAGAGCAAAGCAAAAAAAAAAAAACACAAGCTGTAGGAATGGAACTGATCATTAGTTTCCGTGACACGCACTCTGCATGATGCTGAGGAGGAACAATGATTCAAGGGTGACACATGGCACTAGGTCGTAGTGCCACAATGAGGACCTATGGACACTGATGGGTTGGGGGGCCACTAATTTGTTACCTCTAGTGGGGTGGGTGTAATGCCACAAGGGATCTATTGCCAGTAGGCAGGGGAAATGGGAAGAATATTACAATAAAGTGTTTTTGCTTCAACATAATAGAATATTGGCTTGTAAACAAGATATATGCATTAGGGGTCAATGTCTGGGAGGATTCTAACAAAAGTATAATACACTAAATATGGTCCACCTTATTAATTAGTGTAATACTACCTAGCCAAGTAAAAAAAAAAAAAAAAAAAAAGTATGCAGCACAGTTAAAATTACTGCTTCACAGTCTTAAGGCTGAGTTTAATTCCTGACTAAGATACCATCTGAGTGAAGTTTGACCGTATTTCAGTGGGTTTCCTCCCATATTCCAAAAATATACTGGTAGCTAAAAAAAAAAAAAAAATAATCTTAGTTTGAATGTGTGTGTCCATGTGATTATAATTATCCTTTATTTATATGGTGCCACAAGTGTTCCGCAGCGCCTTACAGTACAAAACAATATAGGACAAGTACATGGATAATATACATTGCTACATTAGTGACCATAACACCTAGATATGCAACAGAGCCTAAGCAACTAAGTGTTAGGTGCCCTGTGGGGGGTAAGCAGTTAATGAAAGTAAAGTAAGGAGAAGCACAAGAGGGGAGAGGGCCCTGCTCATAAGAGCTTACATTCTAAAGAGGAGGGGCAGACAAACAGGTGTGACACAGATGGGGAGGAAGGAGCATGTTGCAGCAAGTTAGAATGGGAGCTGGAAGGATTTGATGAAGTAGTGGGTCTTGAGAACCCATTTAAAGGATTGTAAAGAGAGTCTGATGGGGAGAGGAAGAGATTTCCAAAGGTCGGGACCAGCACGGGCAAAATCTTGGAGGTGGGAGTGGGAGGTAGTAATCAAATGGCATGAGAGACGGTGTGCATTTGTTGAGTTAAGAAGGAGGACAGGAGAGTGAAGGGAGATGAGGTCAGAGATGTAAATTGGAGAGGAATGGGTGAGGGCTTTGTAAGCGAGTGTGAGAACCTTGAATTGGGTTCTAAAAGGGAAGGGGAGCCAGTGGTGGGCTTGTAGGAGAGGGGGGGAAGATGTAGAGGGCTTGGAGAAAAAGATGAACCGAGCAGAAGCATTGAGGACAGACTGGAGAGGAGAGAGATGAGAGTTGGGGAGGTCAGATAGGAGGAGGTTACAGTAGTCCAATCTGTATATGACCAGTGAGTGTATTAGGATTTTAGTAGCTTCCTGGGTGAGAAAGGGTCTAATCTTGGAAATATTTTTGAGATGGAAACGTAAGGACTGTGAGAGGCTCTGGATATATGGTTTGAAGGAGAGGGAGGATTCCAGGATAACTCCAAGACAGAGCACTTTGGGGCTAGAGGAGATAGTTGTGCCATCAATTGTTAAAGAAATAGTGGGGAGTGAGGTTATGTTGGAGGGTGGGAAAATGATCAGCTTAGTCTTAGACATATTAAGTTAATGAAATCGCTGGAACATCCAGGAAGAGATAGCAGAGAGACAGTTGGAGATATGAGTGAGAAGAGAGGAGGAGAGGTCAGGGGAGGAAAGGTAGATCTGAGTATCATCAGCATAGAGATGATAATGGAGGTCAAAAGAGCTGATGAGTTCACCTAGAGAGGACGTATAGAGGGAGAATAGTAGAGGTCCAAGAACAGAACCTTGAGGAACACCTACTGTATGTGATAGTGATTATAGGTTGTACATCATACATGTCCACTCTCCCGGGATGTCTGAGAGTCTCTTAAAAATCGTGTGGCACTCCCAGCCCCCGCCCCCAAATATTGTAAAATTTCCTGGGCGCCGCCACCCCATGCATCGCCCCGGATGGGGCGATGACACGATTTGAATGTGAAATGCGTAATCGTGGCCCTGCCCCCTGCTTCACAAAGCCATTAATCTCGGTATTGTGAAGATGGGGCAGGGCAACAATGATGCGATCGGGCGGCCACGCCCCCTGCTTCGCCCCCAATGGTACATCATCGCTGCATCATGCCCCCTTCTGCCACGCCAACCACCACCCAGTAGAAGCCTAGAAACCGACATTCAGTTGGTGAATGTCAGTAAATATGTTGTACGTTCCACTGGGGCAGGGACTGCTGAGAATGGCTTATATATTGTGTAAAGTGCTGCTTAATTTGTGTGCAGAATATAAATAACTGTTAATAAAATAAATAAATTAGATCGATTTTTTAACCTTCATTTCCTTAATTAGACATATAAACTGAGGAAGAGGATAAACAAAAGTAGCTTTTGATATATTGGAACAAATCGAAATTAGTCCAGCAATTGTTGAATCAATGTTTGGGATATTTGTAGACCCATGGCTACCATTATATTAAAATTTACTTTTAATGCAATAGGTCTACTGGGCAGAACCCAACTATAATGTCACTATGTCTCTTACACCTTGAAACTAGGCAAAAGTAACCCACATCTATGAAAATAATATGTATTTTGATATGATATTTCTAAACATGGTTAATTAATTCCCATGGTAATTAATAAGATACATGTGGAAATAATTGATGGATATAAAATACATGACTGCTTTAATTGTTGATGGCCATAACCTGAGTGACAAACCATATTTAATTTTTATCCCCCATATTTCTGTGCTTTCTTAAACTTAACAACTGTATAATGTTTGGCTGGTACACTCTCCCTTTGTCTATATATGGGGAGCAGTTGTTTGAGGAGATATACAATATTCTACGGCTATGTATAATAACACTATTTATAATTTCTTATATAAACGATGTAATAAATTAGCTTTCTTTGAAAAAAGAACTGTGTAAAACTTGCTATAATTAAATATTGTGTTACCTCAAATTAATATGTTCTGATCAAATCTATCTACAGTATCTATCTATCTATCTATATATATATATATATATATATATATATATTACAGGTTGAGTCTCTCATATCCAAAATGCTTGGGGCCAGGGGTATTTTGGATATCAGAATAATCCGTATTTTGGAATATTTGCATACTATAATGAAATATCTAGGGAATAGGACCCAAATCTAAACAAAGAAACATTTATGTTCTATATACACCTTATACACACAGCCTGCAGGTTATTTTATATAATATTTTTAATAATTTTGTACATCAAAAAAAGTTTGTGTATATACATGAAATTAATTTATGTTTCATATACACCTTATACACACAGCCTGAAGGTAATTTTATACTGTATTTTAATACTTTTGAGCTTTAAACAAAGTTTGTGTACATTGAACCATCAGAAAGCAAAGGTTTCTCAGTCATGCTAAAAATATTCCGTATTTCGGAATATTCCGTATTTCGGAATACTCAACCTGTATATATATATACATATAGATATATATATACATATATACATATATATATACACACATATACAAAGAGGCGGCACTCGGGTAAATAATCACTCATGAGTTGAGTCTATTTTGGAAGGCCACGGGGGGTTATACTATTTGGTTGCTGGAGTGCTGCCAATTTTGGATTTTCTTTTAGATTATATATATATGGCTAACGCTTCTCCTCATTTCTATGGGGGGAATTGAGATGTATTGTGCGCTGGCGGCTACTAGATGGCGCCTGACGGTGCAATTCAATTGTTGCTCCATCCGAGGGTGCGCACAGCTGCCGATGCTGATATTTCTACTCGCAGTCCCCCCAGCTGGTGGGCAGAGATGACCGAAAAGTGACCCGTTTTAGTGCTCAAATGGGACTTTTCGCGGGCGGGACAATGTACCGTCATTGTGACTGGCTGCTAACTAGCAGTATATAAAAACACCCAAACAATAGGCTAGAAAACTATACTGAAAACACCACATCAGCTCTGGGTAGAAGAAAAGGTAGCTGTATTTATTTCTGAAATATACCGTAAGATGTTTAAAATGCACCATATTGATTTAAAGAGGCGATGACTGGTGCATTTTAAAAATAGGCTACGCATTTCTAATATCACAGAAATTATATTTTAGCTTTGGATATTATTATTTCATTCTGTATATTTGTCTGGCTAGACCAGCATACCAAACATTCTCGATAACATTTTTTTTTCCTATTTTAAAGCTGATTTGCTTTCATAATAAACTTGACTCCAGAGAAAACTGCATATTATTGTAATACGAATTGCTTTCCATGTTAAGCAATTTAAAAGAAAATCCAATTGACAACTCTCAGCACAAACTTGCACTCTTTTGCACAGGGAATTTTGAATGACTGCATAGAGGATCAACCACTTCAGACCATTAAATTACTCGAGTGTGTTTGAATGTTGAGCAACAGCTGGTTAAACAAAAGGAAATTAAATTCTGTAGGAAACAAAAAAATTAGACTGCATAAAACCCAGGTAGACAATTTGCATTAATGCAAAGGTTTTCTTTTTTAAATATCTCATTGATTTTAAAGGCATTTAATGCTCCAGAGACCTTGTAGCTACATGCACTTCCAAATGAAGCAGAGGAAATATTAAGAATAAATAAACTGCACAGCAAAAGACAAATATTTGATTTTATCTTATACCACCAAAAGGATGTTTTTCATCTACATTCATACTGTAGCAATATTTAAACAAAAATATCATGGTGAGAAGCTTGTCAATTAAAGTCAACTCATAAAATGTGGAACAGAAGAGACAAAAACATCAATGATGTAATGTTAGGCAAGTTGGATGTATAAACTAGTTTTCAATTATTATTATAATAATTATTACCCTTTATTTGTATACAGGTTGAGTCTCCCATATCCAAAATGCTTGGGACCAGGGCTATTTTGGATATCGGAATATTCCGTAGTTTGGAATATTTGCATACTATAATGAAATATATTGGGAATGGAACCCAAATCTAAACACAGGATGAATTTATGTTTTATATAAACCTTATACACACAGCCTGCAGGTCATTTTATACAATATTTTTTATAATTTTGAGCATCAAAAAAAGTTTGTGTATGTACATGAAATTTATTTATGTTTCATATATACCTTATACACACAGCTTGAAGGTTATTTTATTCTGTATTTTAATAATTTTGTGCTTTAAACAAAGTCTGTGTACATTGAACCATCAGAAAGCAATGGTTTCACTTTCTCAGTCTTGCTAAAAATATTCCGTATTTCGGAATATTTGGATATGGGAGACTCAACCTGTAGTATCAACATATTGCAAAGAATTTCTAATCAGCAGTAGAGCTGCTTCAGTCACAAATGACACAATATTAGAGAAAACATAGACAGAAGCTAATGCATTCCGCCACCAACCTCCCCAGTGCCCAGCAGCAGTCAATTGCTAACTTCAGAAATACATACACTGTAAATTGGCAATCCCACCTGGGCACTACCCACCATGGAGGCATTGAGTCGATGTGTTGGTGTTCACCAGGGAAACCCACAAGGGAGTATGAGCTTCACTACAAGCACACTACAGGTGGATACTAAACACATTTATCAGGTAATGATGTCATATACACGCAAGGAGAAAAGGCACAGCACAAAGTCATTGCAAATAATAACTTTACTCAAGGACCAAAAAAAAATTCAGGGGCAAAATACCATACAGAGCTAAAAAGTTATGCAGGCACAAACAATAGATTAAGGTCACTGGTATATTCACAGAGCAGGTTTAAATAGTCCGAAAAGAAAAGAAGGCAGGGCCTATGAAGCAAGCAGTCGTAAATTCACCTTGTAAACTTCAGCATTGCGCTGTTCGCGCTGCTATAGCATGGTGGGCTGGGGCAAGAATAGAACCTGGCGGCACCACAGGAAGCATCAGCCGATGGCACTGTAGCAATGGATTCCAAACAGTCTGCTGGATTTTGGTCAATGTAAGCAGTCTGGGTAAGGGGCATAACAGAAGCCCTGCTCATAAGGGGCATAACAGAAGACCTGCTCAAAGTGTATTCAAGTCTAGGACCGCAGCACAGTCCATTTACAACTAAAGGCTATTTGTGTAATGATGCACTGTCTTTACCTGAAAAAAACTATTTCATATTTGTCTAGCAAGGCTCAATATCACCAACGTCTTATCCTGTCACGATTTTCCTCTGGAAGGCCTACGTGTACATTACATCTCAGTGTTCCTCTAAAATGGATGTTTGTTTTTGTGTTTAGTTGGTCAGTACTCTTTGAAGAAAAAGGATGGAAAACATAATTTCAATGCTAATACATTAAATTGCCATGGAGAAACAGAGATTAAATCAGCTATTGTTCTTTACCATGCTTCACAAAAACCCTATCAACATGAAAACAATAGAATAATAATCTTGCATTACCTCCTTTTAATGAAGAGCTGGAACATGAATTTTAATCTAATGAAACATCAAAGCAGAACAGATATTTTTAGATGTGATGAAACTAAACTGTAGGAAGCCGACCAGATTGCAGCCATTCGCCCATCACTTGCAATGCAAAATGTTATGGTAGCAAAAGCAGAAACTAAATGTGTCTTTCACTGCTGCTCGGGGGGATCTTTGATGATTCAGTATGAGAAAACTAATTAACGCCTTTCAGAAGAAATTTAGTTAACGCACTTTGCAATTTAAAAAGAACACACTCTCAACCCAGTTATTGGAATATAAAGGAGGATGCGCAAAATGTGCCACTAACAATTATATTAAAACAATGATTATAAAAAAGTATCTAGTCTGAATATAAAGTACATAGAATTCATATGCTTAGTTTGCACAGCTAGACAACGTTAACAAACTTTGTGCCTCAGCAACTAACTTTGTCTGATCTAGTAATTAATCAAACACATTAATTCATTAGCTTTGCTCAAGCAAGTTACAGTAATTAGGTACTACCATTATGTTATGGACTAGAAATGATGGAAGCTGTAAACCAAAGACCGCTGTATATTCAAGTATGCCTTTCTTTGCTTCAGTCCTACCCTGACTGGCAAAATTAATATACAACACCTTAACTTACTACTACTTAATTAAATATGGTACATATAAAAATACAGTAGCTACTATTAAGATTTGTAAATATGCAGTATAAAGTACTGTGCAAAAGTTTAAGGCAGGTGTGGATAAAATGCTGCAAAGTAAGAATGGTTTCAAAAATAGAAGTGTTTGCATTTATTGCTAAAAATAAACTATTAAGTGAATGAACATAAGATAAATCTAAATCAAATCAATATTTGGTGTGACCACCCTTTGCCTTCAAAAAGCATCAATTCTTCTAGGTACACTTGCACACAGTTTTTGAAGGAACTCTGCAGGGAGATTGTTCCAAATATCTTGGAGAACTAACCACAGGATGAAGGCTTGCTCATATCGTTATGTCTCTTCATGTAATCCCAGTCAGACTTGATGATGTTGAGATCAGGGCTCTGTGGGGGACATGTCATCACTTCCAGGACTCCTTGCTCTTCTTTATGCTTAAGATAGTTCTTAATGACATTGGCTGTATTTTTGGGGTCAATGTGCTGCTGCAGAATAAATTTGGAGCCAATCAGACGCCTCCCTGATTGTATTGCATGATGGATACTGTAAATACCTGCCTGTATTTCTCAGAATTGAGGACACCATTAATCCTGACCAAAATCCCAACTCCATTTGCTTAAATGCAGCCTCAAACTTGCAAGGAACCTCCACCATGCTTCACTGTTGCCTGCAGACACTCATTATTGTACTGATCTCCAGCCCTTCTGCGAACAAACTGCCCTCTGTTACAGCCAAATATTTCAAATTGTGACTCCTCAGTCCAGAGCACCTGCTGTCATTTTTCTGCACCCCAGTTCCTATATTTTCGTGTGTAGTTGAGTCGCTTGGTCTTGTTTCCATGTCAAAGGTATGGCTTTTTGGTCGCAATTCTTCCATTAAGACCACTTCCGGACAGACTTCTCCGAACAGTAGATGGGTGTACCTGGGTCCGACTGCTTTCTGCCTGTTCTGAGCTGATGGCACTGCTGGACATCTTCCGATTTCGAAGGGAAGTAAGAATGATGTGTCTTTCATCTGATGCACTAAGTTTCCTTGGCCGACCACTGCGTCTACGGCCCTCAACGTTGCCTGTTTCTTTGTGCTTCTTCAAAAGAGCTTGACCAGCACAACTTGAAGCCCCAGTCTGCTTTGGAATCTTTGCCTGGTAGAGACCTTGCTGATGCAGTATAACTACCTTGTGTCTTGTTGCTGTGCTCAGTCTTGCCATGGTGTATGACCTGTGACATGAAACGGTCTTCCACAACCTTACCTTTGTAGCAGAGTTTGGCTGTTTCTCGCCCAGTTTTAAGCCTCCTACACAGCTGTTTCTGTTTTAGTTAATGAGTGTGTTTCAACCTACATATGAAAATATTGATTATCACCTGTTTGGTATGACTGGTTAATCATACACGTGACTATAATACTACAAAATCCCTGACTTTGTGCAAGTGTACCTAGAATTGATGCTGTTTTAAAGGCAAAGGGGAGTTATACCAAATATTAAATGATTTAGATTTCTCTTCTGTTTATTCACTTTGCATTTTGTTAATTGATAAAAAATAAATTACTAACACTTCTATTTTCAAAAGCATTCTTACTTTGCAGCATTTTTTCCACACCTGTCCAAAACTTTTGCACAATATTGTACATACGAGGTTCAGGAACTTATCAGAACTGAGGGCCTGATTCAGAGCCGGACGCTCTGACCAAAGCGCTCGCTCTGAATCAGTGCCCTCCTACCTGAAAATGGAGCGGCCTCCTGGCCACTCGCATAGCTGTGGGTGACCACCCACAGCATATGCGAGCGGCCAAGAAGATGGTCGCGATGGTTAAAACCATCACGGCCATCGGGCTTGCAACGAGACCCTGCGGTAGGGTCTCGGTGACCGCAAGCCCTGGAGTGATTTTGGCTCTATCAGAGCCAAAAGCACTCCCACTGACATCACTAGTGATGTCAGTGGGGCCGGACCCAGACGGTAGGCATTCCCATGGGAACGCCTCCGTCTGGCAACCACGCCCCCGGCACGCCCACCAAAGGGGGCATGATGTCAGTCACCATCGACAGCACGGCCCCTTTGGTGCGAGACCAGGAGCGACAGCTTGGCTGTCGCTGTCCAGGTCTCGCGCATGCGGACGACGGAGCTCCCTCCGTCGTGCGCATGCGCATTGGGGTAACATCGACCCGCCTGCGAGCGTCCTGCGCTCGCGAGCGGGTCTGAATGACCCCCTGAGGTAGTTGACATGTAATACCTACCTCAGAGTTCGGAGCGATTTTTTAAAAAAAAGCAAACTTCATGGAACAAGCAATGTAGTAATGCAAGGGATGCAAATGCATTTATTATTTCACAATTAGGGAAAATATTGACTGCTTTTGCATGTAGCAAGCCGATAGTGGGCAGTTTTGTTTTTAGACTGAAATTCAGAACAAAGCTATGATATACCCCTATTATAAATCTTGCTGCACATTTTAAATCTGCAGTGTAACATGATTTTGCCAAGGTGTTAATTGCTCATTTCTTGATTTGCTCTTAATTCAAAGTAAGGCTCACAGTGTCATTATATTATTATTACATATATATTTTTCTACATGTTGCAGATCAAATGCAGTTATTTCATACTTGCCTACTCTCTTGGAAAGTCCGGGAAACTCCGGAATATTGGGTGGCTGTCCTGAGAATCGGGACGAGTAGACAAGTCTCCCGCAATCTGTGTCCTCGTCCACTTTATAAGACCGCCAGCCGTGGTCCAGGTCCATTGCAGTCAGTGTAGTGCTGACCGCAGTGAGTGCGATCAGCAATACACAGTAACAAACACACCGTTGCCAGATAGTACACTCGTACTACCTGGAGACAGTGTGTTTGTTTTAGCAGCCAATGAGTGTCAGACAGATGCTCATTGGCTGCTACACCCACGGCCGGAGCCGGGCTGGCGCTCAATCATGAGCTCTGCCTTCCGGCTCCCGCAGTGGGTGATGGGAGAGTGAGGATTGAGGTAAGTGTTTTGTTTGTGTATGTCTGTGTTATATATGTAAGGGGCACTGTATCACTACTGGGGGCACTGTATAGGGGGCACTACTGGAGACCTGCATAAAAAGGACCACTACTTGGGGCACTGCATAGGGGGGACCACTACTGGAAGCACTGTATAAGGGGCACTACTGGGGGAACTGTATAAGGGGTACTGCATAGGGGGACTACTACTGGGGCACTGTATAGGGGGGCACTAATGAAAGCACTGTATAAGTGGCACTACTGGGGGCCTGCATAAGAGGGAAAACTACTGGGAGCACTGCATAGGGGGGAGCACTAATTGGGGCACTGCATAGGGGGGACCACTACTGGGGGCACTGTATAAGGGTGCACTACTGGGGGCACTTTATAAGGGTGCACTACTGGGGCACTGTATAAGGGGCAATACTGGAGGCACTACATAAGGGTGACCACTACTAGGGGCACTGCATTAGGGGTTCCACTACTGCAAGCACTGTATAAGGGGGACTGTATAAGGGGCACTGCTGGGGGCACTGTAAAAGGGGGACCTCCACTGGGGCACTGCATAGGCGGCACCACTACTGGGGGCACTGTATAAGGGGCACTATACAATAGGCACTACTGGGGGCACTGCATAGGGGGGAAATACTACTGGGGGTACTGTATAAAGGGCACTGCATAAGGGGTACCACTACTGGGGGCACTACTGGGGCAATGTATAAGGGTGCACTACTGGGGGTACTGTATAAAAGTGCACTACTGGGGGCACTGTATAAGGGGCACTACTGGGGTACTACTACATGGGGCACTGCTACTGGGGACATTGCATAAGGGGCACTACTACAGTGAACATTGCAAGAGGGGCACTACTACTGGGGGCATTAAGGTGCATATAGAAAGAAATGTTCCCAGAGTGACAAGAAAAGGTGGTGTGTCATGTTCCTTGTGGCCACGCCCACCTTTTGGGGTATGCACATAGGTGGAGGTGGCTCCATTTTTCATCTTGTCCTGGGCTCCAAATACCTTAGTTACGCCACTGCATGGGACACATATGCGGGAAAAGCCCACTCATTGTTCCACCTCACAAAAAAGTGCAACCTTTGGGTCCCCCCACACACATGTGACATCACGATGTCAAAGATGAGGAGGCTGGGACCAGGATGTTGAGCGACGAGCACATTCTAATGCTGGGCATACACTATACAATTATCGGCGGATCACCACGATAATTGTAGTGTCTGTAGCCGACTGATGCTAAAATATTGATCGGTTGGGCATGCCCGTCAGATGCAATGTTTTGTAAGTTAAAAGTCGCTAGCATCGGGCAGTAAATGTATATCTCACAGTGTATGCCTGTGATATCAGCAGGGTGTCAGGCTGCCAGAAAACACGTCTGTCAGTCTGAGGAAGGGCCGGGCAGCTCTACAGGCAACAGGGTATGGTTCCAGATAGCTCACATACCAAATGTAGGTCGCATTGGAGCTGCTGTCCTCTCGGCCTTGTACCTAGGGAGTCAGCAAAGCTCACTTACCCCTATTTACTTCCCTGTTCTCATGTAGTATTTTGATGTATACTGTCATTTCGCTGATGTCATCTGTGAGCCTGCTACACTACTACTTTCCCTAAAGCAGTGAGTGCTCTAAAATATCTTATGTATGGATAGCCACATTTTATGGACTGATATAATGAAGTGCTTCAAAAACCATAGCATTTAAAAAAAAAAAAAAAAACTTGTACTGCGTAAAAATAAAGTGAGTGATTTTGAGTTAAAACTAAAAAATATATCAGCACAATTAAGCTTCCTCATCTATACTTTGTATTATGTGCACCCTTGAATATAGCATATACAGTATGTGTCTGAAGCAATTAAAGGGGAATCATCATCATGAACTCCAGAAGCGTGACTTACTACTTACACACACTGATGGGCACAGTTCTGCAGCTCCAAATGCAAGAGCTTGTGAGTGTCAGATTCATTGAAGGTCAATAAACTTAAGGCTTCTTTGGAAAGTTCAAGACGTCAAACAGTTGGTTGTATGTCATGCCAGTATAACTAGGGGTGAGATTATTTGAGAGACTTCTGCATTCACACTCCATTACAATTGCTTTAGTACACACATAAAGGAGCCATGGGTTTAGGGATAGCCACAAATAAGATTCTATTTGTAAAGGCCCCCATACATCAGAGATTGATTACAGCAATCGGGCAATTTGCAATCGATTGTGTATAAAAATATTTCCCTTTTTCAATCGATTGTGGCAATTCTGCAATCGATTGAAAAAGGGAAAGATTTTTATACACAATCGATTGCAAATTGCACGATTGCTGCAATCAATCTCTGATGTATGGGGGTCTTAAGAGTTTGAGTGAAACCCTAAACTGGAACTTAAGTCAATCAATCATTCAAATGTAAGTAATAATGAAAGTATACTTCAAATCAGCTTAAAATCTGACATTAAAATCTGTTTTATACATTACAGCATTTGAGAACTTTTTCTAAAGTAAATGGGACCTAAAATATTTTTTAAAGAAAAAACTGAGATTGCTGCTAAATAAAATAAAAAAGCAGATAGGTATTTTAAAAAAGATCAAAAAGAAAGAATAAAATAATTTCTGAAAGATATCTTTAAAGAGCTTTAGATATCAAAGCAAAATTGTAGATATCGTATGAGCTTTGAAGTATTCGGTTTCATATGTTTGATGATAAATGCAATTTAGAAGTGTTAAACAGAAAACTTGCTACCTGTCAGAGTTTAATATGTGTACTAGAATTTTTAAACACTTTTTTTTTTTTTTTAATAAAACAAATAGAAACATCTGGATAAATTAAATCAATGAATTTTCACCAATATAGGGATATCTCTCTGGACTGGACTCTGATTTGTATTTTACACATTTACCAAATAGATACCTGCTTTTCCTACAGGTTTTAGGTACCTTCTAGACCAGGGGTATTCAACATGCAGCCCTCCCTCTATTGTGGAAATACACATCCCAGCATGCCCTGCCACATTTGCTATTAGGATATGCTAAAACTGTGGCAAGGCATGCTGGGATGTGTAGCTCCACAATAGAGGGAGGGCTGCATGTTGAATACCCCTGCCCTAGACTGTAATACAAGGACCTCCACCCTCTTGTTTCTCACCCTGCACTATATTTGTCTACAATGCGCTCCCATTCACAGTCAAAGGGCCAAATGTAATAGGGTGAGAGTTTAGAAAATGTGAGAGTTTAGCAGTAAACTCTCACATTGGTTGAGTTTTATCTTCAAAATAGGAAAACATCTGAATGAGATTTTAAATCGTGACAGTTTTTTAAGTCTAAAAAAACATGCAAGTTCGTTCTGTTACTTTGTTTTTGGACTCTATTACATTGGCAAAGTTTAAAAAGTGTCAGAAACTCTCACTTTTCTAAACTCTCACCCTATTACATTTGGCCCAAAGACTCTGATCCTTTCTCCGACTATAAGTAGAGTCTTTTTGTGCCAAATGGCGTGACTTAGACTTAACTTTTGTTTTTTTACACTTTTACCTAAATCTCGCACCGCGTAGCATCTTTTTTGCACCTCAGCTGCATAGAAACACAATTGTAGTGTACTTGGTGCTTAGGACATGTACTTTTATCATAATCAAAGCAGCATAAATTCACACATTGAGAGTGGCAGGCTGCATAGCGTGGCTCAGTGATAACAGCCCCGGTCTCTTGCCTCTTTCTCAGAGTAACATCCATGTCGCACACTGCTGGTCATGCAAAGATGCTAGTGGTGTTCAGGATGCTTGTACTTTGTACTTTTGCAGCATTAGAAGTGAAACAGATACAAATTCAGTGAAATGCTGAGCGATGGGACACATGGTGCGGCTTAGCTAAATGTTTGTCGGTGCGCCAAAGGGGAAATTTGCCGCGACTCGAGGACAGGTTAGTGGGGACACATCTGTATAGCTGGAGGCAGTTCATTAAAGCAGAAACCCTCCCACACCAGCAGTTTTTGGAGGATTTTCTGCAAAAAGATTTTCATAAATAAAAATATGCAACAGAACTGGTAAAAGCTAAATTCACCTGGCTATGTTGAATGGTTTATTTAGTATTACTTGACTGCTTTAGGTGATATGGTTGTCAGGAGCGCCGAGAGAGGGGGGTGGGTACTAATTACCTGGGCCCGGGCTTGCTGGATGGGCCGGCGCCCCCCCCTTCTTCCGCAATTTTACCTCACAGCAGCCCAGCACGCTGCTCTGTGCTGGGCTGCAGTGGAAGACTGCTTGTGGTTGCTGAGCAATAGAATAACCGCAGCAGGCTCCTATGCCTGTGGTGGGGAGCGATCACACTGATCGTGCCCCCCTGGCTTTGCGCAGGGCTGAAGTGCTCACAGCGCCCCCCCAGTATGCAGCACATCTCTACTGCATTGCAAAAATATAATTATTTTTATCCTAAGGGGGTGTGGCCACGCCTCCCCCCCTTCCTGGCTCTCAGTGCCCCTGATGGTTGTGAAACTTTTTATGCTATGTGACAAAATATTATAAACACTGGGGCAGTAGAAACAATATAAACATTGGCAACACTGACCTGAACTGTATTAATTAAAAAACAAAACAAAAAATGGCATTAATGTTGCAAAACTCTATGGGCACAAGTACAAGCTGGATGAATAAAGGTTTTGTTGGTTTATACACCATATATTTACTATGAAGAACCTTCACACAGGCTGGAAAGTCTGTCTGCTAATCAATACTCTGTGAAGTTGTGCTGGACAACATTCCTAAGGCTGATAACATTTCTGTCATGGGAATGAATCTTCACAGAATATTAAATATGGCCTGAGAACAAAAACTACAGACGAGAGAGAAATGAAATGCATACGTTTTCTTTTGTACTCTGAATCAGGTCTAATATGAACATTGGCCTTGCATACCCTTCATAACAGACTTAGGAAATATTCCTGATTCCCATGCCAAAAATGTTTTTGTGGTTCAAACACTTACTGTTATAAAAAGTTCAAACACTTACTGTTATAAAAATAAAATACTTACTGGTTTACAAACTTTCCACACTTAATGGCAATATGATTTTACTATCATATTTTCTAAGATAATGTAAAAAATACTGGTTATCTTACTGTCTTCCATACAAAAGGTCGACAACAAAAAGGTCACACAAAATGGTCAACATTGAACATGTCAACTAGACAAAATATCGACAGTAAAGACGGTCGAAAGGTACAAAAGGTTGACAGGTTTATAAAGTCAACATGGAAATGGTTGACACAGAAATGGTCTACTTTTTTTGGGTGGGGGTTTAGGCACTAGGAGGGACAGTTAGGGTTAGGCACTTACCCTAACGGTTAAGGTTAGGCACTAAATAGGATAAATAGGGTGAAGATTAGGGTTAGAAAAAAAACTGTAGACAATTTATGTGTTGACTATTTCCATGTCGACCCTTTGAACCTGTTGACCTTCTGTACTGTCTAACTTTTTTCATGTCAACCTTTTTCCAGGTTGCCCAAATTAGTGTCAACCTTTTTATTGTGGACCATTTGTATCACACCTGTTGTAGACACCCTGTTTGCATTTTCTCCTACACACATTAAAGAATAACTTTGGGTATAAAAACGGTTCAACAGCAGAATGTGGGGAGGAGGTATTAAAGCGGACGCTGTATCTCTTCCTGCTTCGCCTCGTTACCGAGGGCAATGAAGGAAGCACTACCGATGAGCCTCCAGAGCACACAGTGCATCAGCCTAGTGCCGGCCGCCTCCAGTGGGCATGCGCGAGATCTCGCGTGCTGCCTGGAGTCAGCAGTTGTTGCAGCATGAACAGTGCTGTCCCTGCTGTGGTGTCAGGGCAACGACAGCTGTCGATATCAATAGCTGCAGCAGTCGGAACAATCAGTGCCACTGACTATTTATACATTGCCCATCGGCGCTACTATCTTGTAGATAGCAGTGCCGATAATGACAGAGGCGCATAGTCATTTAACACCGAAGCCCTCAATAATATATGGGGCAGAAGTACTGTAGCTGATACCACTTGTTGCCCATATATCGCCCCTTCATACATCTCCCCGTGTCACAAAAGATGGAGAACATAAAAACAAAACAAGAACACTTTACAATTCATTTTATTAGTCTATTCATAAAGGTTCTAATTGCCTTTTCTCCAGATTTTTAGCAGGAGAAATCGCTTCACAGTATCTATAACAAACAAATACTGGATAGATCATCCAGATCTCCACTGTTTCACTTCACACAGACAAAGTGCCAGCCTCACAGCTTACAATGGTGTTGGTGCACTTCCGTAATTTACAAAAACATAAAATGTTTGCATTATGGGGCATATAAACTCTGCAGCTAATTGATAGCCCAGACCTATTCAATTATACCCCTTTTACACCTGGGTCATGCCTAAAATTATCTGATTGGTGGCTGTGGAGCAGTCACCTCCCACTTTTTATGACCTCACATGTTTAGCAGGGAAGACCCAGGTTTAGTGTGAACGGGGCTGACCTGAGAATAACCCAGATCGATGGTGTTGTGTAAACGGTGTCTGACCTGGGTTGGAAGTTGGCACCATGTCTGAAAACCCAGGTCGGACCCGGGTTTTTGGTGGAAAAGAGGCATTAGGTACTGCATCCCTGCACGTAACACTGATTTTTTATTACAGAAGCTGTGAGGCAAAATCAACGTTAAATGCCGCCTCTGGGCTTTTACACACACGGGAAACCCATACATTCAGGCATTTTACCTAAAATTTACCGTAAGGGGAAAATGGCAAATAATTTAATAGCTCCAGGCGTGAAACGCAAAAGTTATCCCTGCATAGTAAACCCCATACCTAATTGAATATGCCCCATTAATTGTTGCATTAATAAGGCAGCACTTTCTTTAGTGAACACCAACACAGTTTACTGTAGGTAGCGTATTATGGTGCACTATAGGTTAGGTTGGGATCTTAGGGCCTGATTCAGAGCCGCTCGTAAGCGGCCGCTCGTTCGCTCCGAGCGATGTTCGCACAACTGCGCATGCGTATGGGTTGTAATACGCATGCGCGAACCAGTCATTGTGATCGGAAATTGTGTGCTCGCAAAATATTGAATGCCTGCTAATTTGAGTGACGGAATGAGGCGTTTGTGGGTGGTAACAGGGGAAGGTGCTTGAAAACGGATAGTGGAGATCCAAACGCAGGCGTGCCAAAAGGTCAAAACGGGCGTTTTAAGGGTGTGCATAATTAACAAAGCAGCGTCATCGACCACGTCACTTGGTTGTTTCTTAGCCTGAACTGGTCGCATGATTGCGGTAGGAAAATCCAACCACAAGCACTGCGAGCAGTTCAGATGCCTTTCGATATACTCGATTAATCAAATAAATAGCGGAGATGACGTAGGATGCGAGCGGCCAGGGGGCGTCTTTACAAAATAGCGAGCGCATATTTCGTTCGCTCGCTCAGACATAGAGGCGTCAACAGACCGCAAAGAGCGAGCGCTCAATTTAAATAGCCGGCCCCTTTTTCTAAACGAGCGAGCGCAAATAGCGTCTGGCTCTGAATCAGGCCCTTAGACCTATAGAATTTCATTACTGGACTATAAAGTAGCATGATATAGCTATATGTGGCATGAAGACAGTACATACATTACTACACAAGGTTAGTAAGGTCATTCTTTCTTAAGCACTATAAAATAATGTAAATGACTTTTGGGCAGTGCAATGCTCCTGCAGTCTTTCCACTTTACTGCTTTGTTATTATTTAACCTACACTTACTTTTCCACACATTATTAAATCAGCAATGCATTAGTAAAAATGGATTATACACCTATCATGGTCTGCTACTACAGTGATCCCTGGGTCTGTTTAACTACCTAACTGCACTGTTGCTATAGAGAACAAATAGTAATTTATTATTCTTAGACATTCACTACAATGTCACGGACACTAGTTAACACAAATATGAAGACGGCTCTGTAGGACTTGTGCCCAGGTTTTGTGGGTATGGAAAGAGTGTTGCCATCTGGCGAGACACGGTGAAAGCTGTTTATCTTAGCTATTATTTTACAGACGTTGCACCTCACAAACTTGCTCAATTCCTCCATCCGGCCACTTCCAATCTGTGTACTATCCTTTGCAATCTGGGGGCATGAAAAATTTGCAGGCATTTTCAGAAATAGATTACAATAACTTTTTTATAAATAATTTTTCTGTCTCACTCATATTGCCCACCCTATCAGCTCACCACTTCTCTGTGGTCTTACTGCTCTATTCCATCTATCCCGATACCTACACAAACTCTGCCCCTCCCTCTCTGTTTCTCTCTCACCTTCCAATGATTCCAAAGCCATGTCGGTGGAAGTAGATCATCTCGCTACTTTACTCTCAGAGCCCCACCATCAGCATGTTTTCTCACGTAACACTTTGCTAAAGACCACTTCTGTCTCCCTGTATTGTATTTTTATATATTATATCTGATATGAGTTAAAATTTTCATTTAAAATTCTGTAAAGCCTTCTATACACTTTTCTACTATATAATACCTAGGAGACACATCCATAAACTACATGGCCAAAAGTATGTAGACAAGCGAATATCATTCTCATATCTGATTATTCAAAAACTCATTACAAACCATGCACCTTAATATGGAGATGGTCCTTTCTTTGCTGCTATTACAACCACCACTCTTCTCTGAAGGGATTCCACTAGCATATAGAACATGGCTGTGTGAATGTGCACCCATTCATCCAAAAAAGCATTAGTGAGGTCGGCAGCTGATGTTGTTCAATAAGGCCTGACTCACAGCCTTGATTCCAATACATCCCAAAGGTGTTTGGTTGGACTGCGGTTAGAGCTCTGTGTAGGCCTGGCACGATTCCCATGCTGCATACTTTTTACTTAACTTTGCTACTTTTTCCTCAATTTTGTATCTTAGTTCACAAATAGTGTATTAGGTACATAGGATTACATTTTTCTGTTGCAAAAGAATTGGTATAAAGTCGCAGTTGAAGCATAATGATGCATGAAGAGTGTCACATGCTTTTTCCTATTTAACAGGGATTGTGCATTTTTGTGTTTATAATTTACTCGATACTCAGGATAAGTGTTTTGGCACATCTAAGAACTGTAGCAATGCCTGTGTCGCCATGAAGGGGCTTTTTGGCACAATTTTGGGATAGGTGTACATACACACATCTGTAGCATTACCCTTCTCTGAAACTAAGGGTCCCAGGGCAAACCATGATAAACATCCAAGACGATCAAAGTATGGTGTTCTACTGACATCCACTAATCTCAGAAACATTCATCAGATGGCCAGGTGGCCAAAAGCGTCCTCCAGAATGCTTTTCATTGCTCATAGTCTAATGCACTGGTCTTTACACCAGGTGATTTTCTTTTCGCATTGTGCATGATGAACTGAGGCTTGTATGTGGCTGCTCAGCCATGAAAACTCAGTCCATGAAGCTCTTTCTTCCATACAGTCACATACCGATGTTCTTTGCAGCCACCCAGTACCAGATGTGCTCCCAGATACACTCCCTGCTTAGGCTTACATCCACACATATGTCCTTCTATTTATATTACATATAGGGTTCCCGTTATGACATCAGCAGGCACTAGGCTAAAACTTAATTGTGTGCATTGCACTGTGTCTGAGATGCCTCTATTTAATTTCCTTGTGACTATAACCTAGGTTTGTTTCCTATTATTGAATGCATGGGGTTTGCCCTGATCTTTTTCCTGTATCCAACCACATATGTGTCTCATCCCAGGATCTGGGAGAGAAAGACAAAACTATGAACGACCCTATCACCTCCTTGTACTGGTCTCTGGTGAAGATCATTGTGACTCCATGCCTCACTTTAGAAAAGTGCCCGCGGTAAGTGACACAGTGGTCTGTAATGGTGCATACACACGGTCAGATATTTCTTCAGATCTGAACGATAATGATTTAAAAAATCGTTCAATCGTTCATATCTGAAGGAAAATCTGACATATCTGACATGCCTGAACGATGGACAATGAACGATGCGCGTTCCCGATGGTCAGATAACGATATCGGACATCTGATGTGTTTGCAGTCAGACTTGGACAATTCCATTCATTTTAATGCAGTCAAAAATCGTTCAAATCTTTGGTAAAATCGTTCAATCGTTCATCTGACAGATCTGACAAATCAGACAAATCAGACCGTGTGTATGCACCATTAGAACTCCCGCAGTCTGTGTCATTTGATATGTTCAATATTTACTTTCTTGAAGTGCCACTCACATTAAATATTTACTGTATATTTAAATTTTTTGCTATAGATATAGAACAGTGATATTCAACCTTTTTATATGTATAAATCCATTGTTACTGATGAAGTAGACTGTAGACCTAGTGTGTTCTACTGAACAGAACATATTTACTCTGCTAAACAAAGCAGAATGTAGCTTCACAGTAATCTAGGTTCATTTTTTATCAAATAATTTAAATTTGCAATGAAGCAGACACAAGAAATACGATTTATGTATGTTGTAAAATTTTTGTTTGTTGAAGAAAGCCCTTCAAGGTAGCTGAATCCAGATTACTGCACATATAAAATGTCCTATAAAAGAAGATGGATTTTACTACTAAATTTTGAAGTTAATGATTAGTATCTCTGAACTTTTCTGCTCTTTAAGGTATCATTTATAAACTGTATTTCAATGCATATTTAATATTGAAATTCATAATATTATGTGTTAATATATATGTGTTTTCGGGAATACTACTGTGATTTATTATTCTTTCTGCAAACTTTTACTGCACCTACAAGGCATTTTATTTTTTATAAAGAATGCAATTTTCAACTCTTATTTATAAGACTATTTTAATGATAAAATACTATAGGTAAAAGAAGGAAGTTGAAACTTCTCAATTTAAAGTGTTTAAAGCTAAATAACAGGCAAATCTGTGGTCAGGAGTGGTATCACTGCCATCATCAGCAAATTTACTGACAACAAGTATAGAAGAATTACAAAGATCAAAGGTTGAGGTTAATAAAAAAATGTCCTACAGTATTTTCCGAACATTCCATACAATTAACCATCTGGGGGTGATTTTCTTGAACCCTTTTCTTGCCAACCCCATGTCTAATTATTTTCAGTATTATTCAATACTAGCTGAATTACCCAGCGTTGCCCAGGTTTAAATCTTCAAGTTATTTAGTTAGGCATCCGAGAGCAATTGCCAATCCTCTATAAAGTTCAAAGCGTACACCAACGTGAGGTCCGACCGGGAACCTAAATCTCTTAAAACCTGTCCAGAATCCAACTGAACCACCTCCGTTGGTTTCATCCCAGTCGATGCAGGGGTGTATCTTCAAGTTATTTTATTATGTGAAGTCGGCCAAATCCACCCAGTGGAAGGCCCAGAACAGACTCCCTGGGTCAAAGCTCTGCCCTGCGCATTCTACCATGAGTTCAGACCGGGACCCCGACCACTCAATTAGCATCCCAGATCAATTGCCACCCCCCTGTGAAGTTTTAATCCTAATCCATCCAGTGGAAGGCCCAAAACAGGCTACCTGGGTCAAAGTCCTGTCCAGCGTACACCAATGGGAGGTCCGACCAGGACCTCAACCCTCTAGTATGTCTTCTGGGATCCAATGTTACCACTCTGTGAAGTTTTTTTCAAAATACATCCAGTGGAAGGCTCAGAACAGGATCGCCGGGGTCCGAACATGCTCCCTGGTTCAAAGTTCTGCCCGACACACTTCGCCATGAGGTCCAAACGGGACACTAACCCACTCCATTAGGAATCCCAGACGAGTTGCCACCCCAGTGTGAAATTTTCATCCAAATCCATCCATTGGAAGGACCAGGACAGGATAACCGGGTGAAAGTTCTGCCTAGCGTCCCTGGCTCAAAGTTCCGACCAGTACCTCAACCCCCCCTTTTGGATTCAAATGTTACCACTCTGTGAAGTTTTCATCCAAATCCATCCAGTGGAAGACTCAGAACAGGCTCCCCAAGGCAAGCTTACACCAAAGGGAGGTCCAATCGGGCCACTACTTCCTGCCCAGGAACCAACTGGACCATTTCACGTTGGTTTCATCTCAATCGGTGTAGGGGTGTCCGAATGCATAACCAGACAGACAAACAAACAAACAGACCAATTAATTTTATATATAAGATTTGTAGCATTGTAGCTATGTGGTCTAATAGCTTACTTTTTCTATACTAAATAACTATGTAAGATTTGGCAGCTTTTTCCTTGAGAGCTGTGGAAGATGTTCGCCAACAAACAAACAAACTTCATATATATATATATATATATATATATATATATATTTATATATAAAGATTTGTAAAGTCAAGACTGGAAATGTGACAGATATCATTTAACTTTAAAATGTAGATTTAAAATGAAAAAGTATATTGACAGTATGCACAAATGAAGACTGAAGTGCAGTGTTGTATCCCACATAAATAATGTAACTTATCTGGTGTGCGTGTCTTTATGACAGTCCTTAGAGGACCTGAATGTAATGTTCTGCACCATGTCAGCCTCAGGCCTTCCAGCTTAAAATTTGTTTTTATAGTGTTATCCACCAAAAAGAGGAAGACTGACATTTGCTCAGTCTTTAAAGACTGCTGTACTACACAACAAAAATGCTTTGTACACTACAGCAAAAGGGGAATCCAGTGTGCACAACATGATGATCAATACTGTGGTAAAATAAGTATTGGTAATTTGGGTGTGAAATAAGTTTTTGTTTTCTATATACTATAGCCCAGAGTTTCCCAAACGCAATCCTCAAGGCTCCCCAACAGATCAGCTATTAGAGATATCCATGGTTGAACACAGGTGGTTAAATAAAATTGATACTAATTAAGTCACCTGTGCTCAATTATGGATAACTCTAAAACCTGAACAGTTGGGGAGCTTTGAGGACCGTGTTTGGGAACCTCTGCTATAGCCTATATAATGTGCCATAAAAGTGAATTCTTAGCACATGGTTTACTGCCAAATATATAATCAATGTTCTATATTAGAGTTTTTCAACCACTGTGCCGTTGTCAAGTGTACCGTGAGGTCAGCAAAGTCAGAGTTGACTTTACTTGTACTGCTGGCCCGGGCAGTGCTGGGCTCTTCTGGGAGGCTCAGGAGCGCCTGGACCGTGACCTATGGAGACATGGTGGCATGACATAGGTCACACATGCCATGTGGCACACCCGTCTGCACACTGTTGTAAATATACTGACCAAATACTCTGTAAATATAGAAGTATGATGCATATTGTAGGGGCATGCTGGGTTGTTGTAGACAGAGTTCACACACACACACCATTTACCAGTTTTACAATAAACTGTGCCTTATGCTGGGTACACACCTTTTTGATCACAGGCTGATTGGGTAAAACCGTCCCGATCAGCCGCGCAGTCTGTCCCCAGCGTGACCCCCTGTCAGCTGCCGCAGATCACGGGACACACTGTGCAGACATAGAACAGTGTGTACGGGCTTCTATGGGAATGGGAGGTTGGGCTGACAAATATTAAACAGAATAAAAGATGCGACCTCCCGATCCCAACGCGTGTTAAAAGCGGATTATTGGCTAACACTTCTGCAACGGTACAGCATACACACCTATATAATCGTCGGTCTGATCATCCAATATTGAGTGATTGGGCTTATTATTGTATAGTTGTGTACCCAGCTCTATTCTGTATTTTCAGTAAAAAATAATATTGTTATGAGTTTTAAAAGTTAATATTTATTGACAACGAATAATTTTAAGTTAAAAAAAAAATACATTCTAATCATTTTCAGCAAACATGTCATAATGGAATTTCTATAGCTCCGAGGTCTAAGCAGGTGGCTTGATGTATCTGATTACTATATTAACATATTATATATATATATAAATATATATATATATATAAATATATATATATATATATATATATACACATATTCACACACACACACTACACTAGATCAGGCACTTCCACAGAAATATAGCCAGGGTGTCTATCTTAATACCTTAAAAAAATACTCCAAAAATGGGTGGCATTCTGGGGCTTGGAAGAATTAGTTAAAGTACAACACGGTCACAGACTTCAACGTTTCCATTATTAAAAAGCAGTCTTTAACCACCTGGGTACCCTTGCTGCAATTATAGAGTCCCACAATGTGGCTCTGTACCAATGTCAGTGCTCGAAGTGGGAATTTAGAGGTGGGGGTATGGAGACTGAATTTCCCCCCCTGGGCCCCTGCTTCCATATCACCCCATTGTACATCTCTCACCCCACCCCCACACTTCTCCCTGCCTGCTCCCCTCTCTCACACCCTGCTCTTCTAACTGAATCCCTCTCTTCCCTCACCTCCTACAATACTAACTGCCTGTCTCCCTCTGTTTGCCCCTCTCTCTATTCCCTCTCTCACATCCTCCCCTCTCTCTACTTCCCTCTTACCTGCTGTCCTGTGCTGCTGGAACGGAGCTGCCAGGAGCACCGGGTCTTTGTTGCTGCTGCAGTAGTGCGAGCCAATGAGAAGCTGCCACTTGGCAGCTTCTCATTGGCTGGCGGTCGCGAGCCCCGTGATTGGCTGGCGGCTGCAAGCACAGTGATTGGCTGGCGGCTGCAAGCCCTGCAATTGGCTGGTGGCCGCAAGCCCTGCAATTGGCTGGCAGCCAGAGTGTGCTGCTTACAATGCAGCCGGGACCAGATGGCTGCTTTGTCCCGGCTACATGCCAGCCGCTGATCGAGATGTGTCCCCTGCGGGACACATTGCTACACATTGCCGCCGCTGCTCCAGCGCTGGGATGCCATACTGCATCCCAGCGCTGGTGCATTCTCTTCTGCCTCTAAAATGAAGTCTGGCCGGGAAGTGGCAGTATGTCATACCGCCGTATACCGCCCCACTTCGACCACTGACCCAAGTACAAACCACGCTCGCCACTCCAGAGTATATAATTTATACTTCCTGAGGACAGGGCTCTGAATAGCAAAAAAACATTGAAAGATTGTATACATCTGAATACAAGCTATTTCATATACCCTGGAGTGCTGTGCGTGGTCTGTACTCAGTTTCGTGATAGGAGGATGTATTGCAATATTTCCCAGGATAGGATTATGAAGAGAGAGGGGGTGAATTAAATTAACTTCTTCCCACACACGAGGGGGGCGAGGTGCCGTTGCAACATTGTGCAAATGCCAACGGCATTGGAATTCACACCCCTTGTGGCTTTCACTCGCACATTTTAGCTTGCAGCCCTGTGGAGCTGTGAACAAATAGCGTGAGTCCGGCGATACCGTATATAGCCGCATTGACGCGCGAGTTCAATAAAATTGCTCTTAAGTGTAGCATTCTACATGGCACCCCCATTGCTCTGACCCAAGAAGTGAGGCAACACTCACCTGAACAGGACCCATGAGGCTGAGGAAAGGGAACATCTAATAAGAGGCAGTACGGGAGCGAGGACTGGCGTGGAGAGACGCGCTACAGTAATACAAGGTGCAGCTAGGAAATATCACAAACTGGCTATTGCCAGTATCGCACTCTGCCTGAAACTTTATAATACAGAACGGACATTGTGCAAGTGAATTACAAAGATACCCTACTAATGTGCTAGCACCCACATACTAATAGACAGAAATATTTTAATTTATTACTGCTCAAATAGACCCAGCAGACTTTTGATATTTACTTAATTAGAAACCGGTATTTGTAAATATATATATATATATATATATATATATATATACATACACACACAGTAGTACCAGTCAAAAGTTTGGACACACCTTCTCATTCAATGGTTTTGTTTATTTAAATTATTTTCAACATAGTATATTAATACTGAGGACATCAAAACTATGAAAGAACATATAGGGAATTATGTTGTAAACAAAAAAAGTGTCAAACATATCAAAATACTGTACGTTTTATATTTTAGATTCCTCAAAGTAGCCCCCTTTTGCTTGGATGACAGCTTTGCACACTCTTGGCATTTTCTCAATCAGCTTCATGAGGTATTGGGATTGAAATTTGACTTCTTCTTAAATACCTTACAATCTGGTGTGATGGTATTATCTGAAAACAATTCTCTGCCAAATTTGTATAGATCAACAGCCCCCTCAAAATCGTCATGTTTAAAGGTTGGAATAAATGACAGGCCTTTGGCTACTAATCTGGTTTCTGATTCACTCAAGGGTGTACTGGATAGATTAAAGACATTGTTTACAGCCGCCTTCTGCACCCCCTCTTTTTTTATAAAAGAGGGGGAGCATTATAAAAGAGGGGGAGCAGAAGGCGGATGTAAACATGACGATTTTGAGGGGGCTGTTGATGGTAAGGTATTTAAGAAGAAGTCGAATTTCGATCCCAATTCCAGTAATGCCAGTCTAAAAACTTATCTCAGACTTGTTGATAATGAGATATCAGTCACCAAAGGGCCAAAAGTGTATGACAATCTCCCTGCCGTAGAAAGGAAAGCATTACGTGGACTTCGGGATAATCCGAATATAGTCATCAGATCAGCTGATAAAGGCGGGGCCATAGTGGTTCAAGATTGGGAGAAATACAATTTGGAGGTTCTACGACAGTTATCAGATTCTTCTGTATATTTGAAGCTAGAGTCAAACCCAATTAACTAAATTAAAAAGAAAGTAGATGTGGTACTTGCTCAAGGTCTACAACACAGTTGGCTGGATGATGATGAATTTAAATATCTGACGGTGGATAAGCCTAAATGTCCAATTCTTTACACACTGCCCAAAATTCAAAAATCTCTCGAACATCCCCCAGGAAGGCCTATCATAGCTGCCCAAGGCTCGGTGTTCCAACCTCTGGCGATTTTTATTGACCATATATTACAACCTTATATACGTCAAAGCTCTAGTTTTATACTCAACACAGGTGATTTTCTTAACCAATTGAAGATGATCAGTCCTATTGGTGAAGATATGTTTCTTGGAACGATGGACGTAAATTCCTTGTACACTGTGATACCGCATGAAGATGGCCTACAGACTATCAAACAAGCCTTACTAAATAGATCAATGGCTCGTATACCGACTGAATAACTAATCGATCTTACTTCACTAGTATTGTACAATAACCATTTTTGTTACAAAGATACTTACTATATTAAAGTCTCTGGGACTGCCATGGGGTTAAATCTCGCTCCGTCATATGCCAACCTTTACATGACAAGATATGAAACTGAGTTCATTTTGCCGAAATATGGTTCTAAAAATTTTTTTTTCGGAGGTTTACAGACGACATCTTCATTCTCTGGAAGGGCACTAAATGCTCTTACATCAACTACCGAGTTCCATTAGGTTTACTATTCAAACAGACCATGAATCTATTAATTTTCTTGATGTGGCTATTGATATAGCCAATGGGCAATTAACTACTTCAGTATATCGGAAGGCAACGGATACAAATCTGGCTGATACCCACCAGCTATCACCCGCCGGCATTGAAGGAAAATCTTCCGATTTCTCAATACTTACGTGTTATGAGGATTAGCAGCGATCAAGCCATAAGGGATGTACAATTGGAGGAAATGACTACTAAATTCCTGGAAAGAGGATACAGGTTGACCACTCTTCTACGTTGTCGTAGTAAAGCAAATAAGATTTTTTCAGCAATACCACGTGACCTTAAAATGACATCCGATAAACAACAATGCTAGATTTTTATAACTAGATATGACAAATGTGCATCAACAACTCAGAAGGTGCTTAAGAAATTGTGGCCGATAGTATCTAGTGACAAGTCACTACCATTCCGTAACATGGGCCCTCCAATGATGGTGTTCAAAAGGGGACCTAATCTGAAACAACTATTTATGAGACCCACTACTTATCCAGGGAATAAAGATAAGATTATTGACGTCATGACCTCTAAACATGGCAGTTTCTCTTAGAATAATTGTATCACGGGTACATCTATGTTGGTGGGACCCACATTCCCACATTCACATTTGGGTAGAAAAATCTAAATTAAGTACCATCTACATTGCACACTAGATCATTTAATCTATATCTTAATTTGCCCCTGTGGACTATATTATGTGGGGTTAACATCGAGGAAGTTTAGAGACCGTATGGCTAATCACCGGGCCTCAATTAGGTCAGCCCTCAATACTGGATCAACTTATAAGCCTGTAGCTAGGCATTTTTTGGAGAAAGATATCAAATTGCCAATTTGAAATGTAAGTTGATAGACTGGATACCACCTCCAAAATTTGGAGGATAGGGCCTGTATGAATACAATCCGTTAAATATATTTTCATAAGCATGATGGTGACCAGTCTTGGCCTGTAGGGAATTTCAGGGTGGCATGTTTGGTGAAAGGTTACTTTCTCACACTAAGTGTTATCACAATCTCCTTTTGTTTTTTTTGTCTAGTGTCATTTTCAAGTGTTTGTCCTTTTATGTTTGGTGATTGAACTCTATTGTTTTTTTTAAAAAACTTTTTTTTAATTGATTTTATTAATTTAAAAAAATATATATTTTTTTCTTTTTTCATATATTTTTTGTTTCATCACCTTTTAGTCTTATTTTTTCACTTGTACGCATGTCTGATTGTTATTTTTTTGTATCTTCTAGGGCAGCACAGACGGTGTAATGGTAGCATTACTGCCTCACAGCACTGAGGTCATGGGTTCAATACCCACCACGGCCCTGTGTGGAGTTTGTATATTCTCCCTGTGCTTGTGTGGGTTTCCTCCGGGTACTCCGGTTTCCTCCCACATTCCAAAAATATACTGGTAGGTTAATTGGCTCCCAACAAAAATTAACCCTAGTGTGTATGTGCGTGTACATGTGATAGGGAACGGATTGTAAGCTCCACTGGGGCAGGGACTGATGTGAATGGCCAAATATTCTCTGTAAAAGCGCTGCGGAATATGTGTGTGCTATATAAAATAACTGGTGATAATAATAATCTTCTGTTGTTTTTCTGATGGCACGGTTTGATTCCTCTTATTATCCCTGAATTCTGACATTTTTTGTTTGCATGTTTTTGTCTGTTCTCGGTCATCTTTTGACATTGTTAACACGCCAGTGCACTCTTGAGCCCAGGTCATGTATGGTTACTCTATGAATTTATGTTTATTTTTATCTCTCCTTTTACACCTTTGGTTGAGGTATATTCTCTATATGATTCTAGTGATGTTGGTGTATACATTGCATTTTTTGGTCCTTTGTTATATTAACTTAGATTACATTGTTATATTAGAATATTTTTAGTTATTATTTGAGTTTGTTTTTCTAGACTTTTTCAGTGTAGAAGCATATTCTCAGGCTTCAAAACCTGCATTTGACTGTACAGGTTGAGTTTCCCATATCCAAATATTCCGAAATACGGAATATTTTTGGCATGACTGAGATAATGAAACCTTTGATTTTTGATGGTTCATTGTACACAAACTTTGTCCAAGGCACAAATTATTAAAAATATTGTATAAAATTACCTTCAGGCTGTGTGTATAAGGTGTATATGAAGCATAAATGAATTTAATGGCTGTACACAAACTTTGTTTGAGCGACAAAATTATTGAATATATTGTATAAAATTACCTGGAGGCTGTGTGTATAAGGTGTATATAACACACAAATGCATTCTGTGTGTATATTTGGGTCCTATTCCCAAGTTTTCATTATGGTATGCAATTATTCCAAAATACAGAATATTCCGTTATCCAAATACCCCTTGTCCCATTTTGGATATGGGAGACTCAACCTGTACTGTTATTTAGTGGTCACTTTTGTTTCATCCACCAGGGTGCAGCACATTAGAGTGAGCCAGGAGCTAGTAATGACACTGAGCATGCGCAGGTTTTCCTCCTCTGTCTTTTGTGATATGGAACGCTAGCTGAGCAGGTCTCCATGGTAGTGGTGGTACGCAAGCTGCTTCCCCGCTTTGGCACTTCCACTTCCGAGAGCGCAATGTGATGTCTCAGTCCTGTTTCTTGTTACAGCGCTGCTGTTTGGGCACGCATTTCCGGTGCTGCAGGGTTTAAATACCAGGCTGTAGTGACATGTTAGATATACAGTCAGGTGCATAAATATTGGGACATTGACAGAATTTTCATATTTTGTCCTCTATTCACCACCACAATGGCTTTGAAATGAAACAAACAAGATGTGCTTTAACTGCAGACTTTCAGATTTAATTTGAGGGTAATTACATCCAAATCAGGTGAACGGTGTAGGAATTACAACGGTTTCTATATGTGCCTCCCACTTTTTATATATATATATACACTTGAGCCATGGGGTGTGGAAGCACCCGTCGGGCATCTGCGATCTTTGTACTGAACACACTCTGGTAATTTTTTGATTGCTGGTTATGTGCCGTTTGATTTCTTTAACGCTGTCTCATCCACTGGGTGTTATAAGGTGCAGTAGGTAGTGCCCAGGTTATGTGCCTTTGGCTATATTATTTAGTTCTTTTCACTCACACTTGTACCCTGAATATATTGTGTCTATGTTAAAAAAATGTTGTATTATTTGGAAGATAGTGATCGCTGATACAGTACTGGTATATATGTGTTTTATTTTTATTTTTTTTTAGATATGCTGTCCCTTGTTGATTGAATTGCTACATATATCATCATATTTACTCTGTTTTTGAACAGCTATTAGTTAGGAGCTGATCTGCCCTCTGTATCTTCCAGTGAGGTTTATATAGTACCTACACTGTTTAAGTTTGATTGACATGATCTGCTGATCTTCAGCTAATTGTCCTTATGGGATATACTGTATGTACATTCTCTACAGGGGGAGTTGTATCATTTAATCTATGTGTTGTTTTTTGGTTGTGAAGCCTGAGAGACTTAAGCTGGCCACACATCTAAAGATTATCTGTCCAACCAGCCAACTAGTTGATTGGTTGGAATGAAAACCTGGTAAGGTATGAAAGCAAATGACAATCATCAATTTGCTGCCAAACGCTGGAAAATGGACCAAAACTGTTGTTTGAACAAATAGTTTAGATCAAAATTTAACAAACTTGTCTGAACGAACATTTTCATCTGTTTTCTGGCATTTAGGAGCAAATTGCTGATCATCATTTATTCCCATTCCTTACCAGATTTTCATTCCAACCAATCAACAAGTTGGCTGGTTGGATGCAAGTTGGTCTAGTGTGTGGCCAGCTTTAGGCCATACATTGTTATGTTTGTTTTTTGTTCACAGACTATGTTGTTCTCGTGAATAATTAGTTGGCTACTTCTAGTTATTGGATAAGAAATTCCTGAAGAAGGTTCTACGTCGACTGACATGGCATATGAATTGTTGAATATTATAACGTGATGTGGCTTTACAAGCCCGAATAAATGTATTTTTCTCAAGACTGACTCTGGAGAGTGCCCTTGTCCATGGTAAATGTACTATTTCTATATATATATATATATATATATATATATATATATATATATATATATAAAAATACATACATACAATCAGGTGCATAAATATTGGGACATTGACCGAATTTTCAGATTTTGGCCTCTATTCACCACCATAATAGCTTGGAAATGAAACAAACAAGATGTGCTTTAACTGCAGACTTTCAGATTTAATTTGAGGGTAATTACATCCAAATCAGGTGAACGGTGTAGGAATTACAACGGTTTCTATATGTGCCTCCCACTTTTTAAGGGGCCAAAAGTAATGGGACAAACTAAACAATCCTAAATCTAACTTTCACTTTTTAATACTTTGTTGCAAATCCTTTGTAGGCAATTACAGCCTGAAGTCTGGAACGCATAGACATCACAAGACGCTGGGTTTCATCTCTGGTGATGCTCTGCCGCCTCTACTGCAAATGTCTTCAGTTCCTGCTTGTACTTGGGGCATTTTCCCTTCAGTTTTGTCTTCATCAAGTGAAATGCATGCTCAATCGGATTCAGGTCAGGGGATTGACTTGGCCATTGCATAATATTCCACTTTTTAGCCTTAAAAAACTCTTTGGCTGCTTTTGCAGTATGCTTCGTGTCATTGTCCATCTGCGCCATCCAATGAGTTCTGAAGCATTTGACTGAATATGAGCATATAATATTGCCCGAAACACTTCAGAATTCATTCTGCTGCTTTTGTCAGCAGTCACATCATCAATAAATACAAGGGAACCAGTTCCATTGGCAGCCATACATGCCCACACCATGACACTACCACCACCATGTTTCACTGATGAGGTGGTATGTTTTGGATCATGAGCAGTTCCTTTCCTTCTCCATACTCTTCACTTCCCATCACTCTGGTACAAGGTGATCTTTGTCTCATCTGTCCATAGGATGTTGTTCCAGAACTGTAATGGCTTTTTAGATGTTGTTTGGCAAACTCTAATCTGGTCTTCCTGTTTTTGAGGCTCACCAATGGTTTACATCTTGTGGTGAACCCTCTGTATCCACTCTTGTGAAGTCTTCTCTTGATTGTTGACTTTGACACATATACACCTACCTCCTGGAGAGTGTTCTTGATTTGGCCAACTGTTGTGAAGGGGTTTTTCTTCACCAGGGAAATAATTCTTCTGTCATCCACCACAGTTGTTTTCTGTGGTCTTTCGGGTCTTTTGGTGTTGCTGAGCTCTCTGGTGCGTTATTTCTTTTTAAGAATGTTCCAAACAGTTGATTTGGCCACACCTAATGTTTTTGCTATCTCTCTGATGGGTTTGTTTTGATTTTTCAGCCTAATGATGGCTTGCTTCACTGATAGTGACAGCTCTTTGGATCTCATATTGAGAGTCAACACTTATTCCAAATACAAATGTCACACCTAGAATCAACTCCAGACCTATTACCTGCTTAATTGATAATGAAATAATGAGGGAATAGCCCACACCTGTCCATGAAATTGCTTCTGAGTTGATAGTCCCATTACTTTTGGCCCCTTAAAAAGTGGGAGGCACATATAGAAACTGTTGTAATTCCTACACCGTTCACCTGATTTGGATGTAATTACCCTCAAATTAAATCTGAAAGTCTGCAGCTAAAGTACATCTTGTTTGTTTCATTTCAAAGCCATTGTGGTGGTGAATAGAGGCCAAAATATGAAAATTCTGTCAATATCCCAATATTTATGCACCTGACTGTATGTATATATATATATATATAGTATGGTATTAGGTCCGGCATAGGATATTCACGCTACATAGATGACCTATTCTTGGAGTACCATCCTTCATGAAACTTATGGAAAGGATCAATGCAAGATCATAACCAATTAAACTTATGTATCAATTTGACCCAGAAACTATCAAGTATTTGGATGTACAGATCACGTTGAGGATATCCAACTCAGTACAACAGTATATACAAAACCAACTGATAAGAACATTATTTTGCAAACAGCCACCACCCTAAAGTCTTGATTAAAGGTCTTCCAAAATCTCAGATGATCGCATTGCTAGGATCAACAGTGATCCATCCAAGTTAAGTAGTGATTTGGATAAGGTTATGGGTGGCTAGATTTCTTCAAAGAGGCTATGATATGAACATGTTATCCACCCAAAAGCAGGAAGTCATGCTAAGCGAAGATCTATTGAAACCCTACAGAAGGGACAATAAGAAGATTATCCCATGGAAGAGTGAATTGAGCACTGCGAGTCCCATCCTCCAACACGCTCCAAGAGCCTTATGGCTGATAGTAGAAACAGACAAAGACTTGCCGTGTTTTAAAGAAAAAAGACCTATGACTTGCTAGGTATATTAAGGGCCAGTAATATTAAGGACATTTTAGTCCATACAGACGTGATTGATTTCTCCAAACAATTGAACTCAACCTTTTTATCGAAGCATCTAGGCTGTTACAAATGCCTAGGTTGTTTACCATGAAGATCTCTAATTACTGGCCCTACTTTTAAACATCCCCACCAAGGTCGTACTGTACTTTACAAATGAAACATGTTCTTACATGCTCCTCCACCCATGTAATTTATTTAATTATATGCCCTTGTGGCTATTATTATGTTGGAAAAACTACCAGAATGTTGAAGCAAAGGATAACTTTACACCATTCAGCGATCAAGTCAGCATTATCCGGTAAAACATCAGATCAGCCTGTGGCCAGGCATTTTGCAGAGCATAGGCATTCTTTAACTGCATTAAAATACATGGCAATATATTCAGAGTTCAGAGTTCCTTGAGAGGTGGAGATAGGGGCAATAAACTATTACAGGTCGAAGCACATGGATATTCAATTTAAATACCATCTATCCACACGGATTGAACGAAAAAAAATTAATGGAACATTTTCAAGTGAAGGTATTTTTTCTTTTTATATGTTAAATGTAATCGGTGGACTTGCCTCAACACCCAGAATATAATTATCCCCGGATGCTAGCATAGTCAACCACGCTCCCTATCCCTATCTTATATAGGTTGATACATTCTTTTTCCACAATTCACTTAAAAAAATAATTTTTACTAGCTCATTATTTATATTAGAACTTTTTTCTTTAGCCTACATAACTGCTACTAAATAGTGTCTTTTTACGGATGCGTATTGGTTTTAGGTAGTGGTTCTTACTTTTCACAAGTCACTTTTTATAGGTACCAATATGATATTTATTGCTATACGTTTTGTTTTATTAGAACACTATTGCTTACGTGTGTTTCAAGAGGATTTTATATTTACCTGTGTATTTTTTTCCTGGCCTCTTTATCTATTTGATTCCATGATCTGTGCTATGCACTCTCTTGCCTTATTACTATAAATAGTGGTCTACACTGTAATAACTGCACTTTATCCATTTTACAGAACTGGCAGTCATGCCCGGCAATATTGATAGGTTGCCTGGGTAACCAAGCGTCCCAGGCAACACAGCGTACGGAGTCAATGACGTCATCTTCCGGCCACTCCGGAAATACTCTAGGGGGTCATGATCCTGGGACGTCCTTATTGCACAAGCAGGCTTTTCCTCCAAATCCTTTATAAGGTAAGTGCTTTATACTCTCACTTGTTGCTCACACCTTGACAAAGGGGCTACTGGCCCCGAAAAGTTGGTACATGATGAGGCTTATTGAATAAACCCTTTCATTTTCACAAGACTATGAGTGCAGCTGTTTCTCTTTGTCTAATATATACATACAGTATGTATATATATATATATATATATATATATATATATATAATCATACTTGAAATGTGATGCAATGTGATGCAACTAGAATGCACCAGGAGATTGTCCTGATTAATTTGATAAGTGACACTTATATATCTGGGCGTGATTAAGTCTGAATCTGCATACAAAATGCTATGATGCGACGTTTGCCGCATTTTACATTACAATTTCCGTTATGCTTCATATACAGACTCAGTCGCACATAGACATACATGTCGCATATCAAATTAATCATAGTAGTCTCCTGATGTATCATCGTCGCACTTTCAGGCAAAAAAACCCCCGCCCGGCGCTAGCATGGGAGCACAGGACCTGGAGGCTCACTCGCGCCAAGCATTTCACACCACATTGCGTATTGAGGTGGAATGTATGAGGGCACATCTGTATGTAATCCATATTAATAGTGTGCCTGGGATACATCACAAATTAACCTTCTGTTTTCAGTCCGCATTTATTTTGCGCAGAACTGTGGTGCATTACAAATCAATGCCTTTCTGTCGCAAGTAACCCAGATTACTGTTATACTTTGGCATTACCATCGGCTGTAAGTGACAGGTTTCCTGCTTCAGGTATGTGGTAGCTGGAGTTAGAGGGGAGTCTCAGATTCCATTCATAGTTCTGTGTATCAGCGTGCTGGTTCCAGGTCTGTGTGCCGAGTTCAGCTCACAGGTGCTGAGTTCCCCATTTCTGGTCTCTGCGCTGAGTCCTGTTTACAATCTAGCTTACTGCTGTTCTGAATTTCAATGTAGTTATAATTTCTGAGTTTCCAGTGGTGCATGCCATCTCCGGGTTCCAGGATACAGTGTCCGGGGTTGAGTTTGCCATGATCAGTTCAAGTCCTTATTGCTATTGATTCCAGTTCATGCTCTGGCTCCGAATTTGTTCAGAGATTCCATCCCTACTCCCAATACTATTACGGCACTTGTGGATTCATGCACAGGAGTCTCATAAAAATTACCTGATCTAGCATCATCCCTGCCTCAGCTAGGCCCAAGGGTCCCAAAACAAATCTGAAATCACAGGCTCCCTTAACAATCCCTAGGTATATAATATGTAAACGGTGCATGTATGACTTTGACCAAAGTGATTTACTACATGTGAGTCACGTTGTTCAGTAAAAGCAATGTCACATTCAGTGTTTTCAGTATTTAAAATGGGCAGCACAGTGGCACAGTGGTTTGCATTGATGACTCATAGCATTGGGGTACTGATTTTAATTCTAAACAGAGCCTTTTCTATCTACAGTTTGTATGTTAGTGAATTTAGCATAGCAATACAAAATAGTGGCTGCTCATACCAGCTTAATGGTTTTTGTAAAGGGAGGGGTTTACTCTGAACTACAGAAGAAAAGTTTCCCTCCAGCACACTGCAAAATAAAACAAAAAAACAAGCAAACAGCAAAAAGGCCTGAACACTACATAATAATAGAAATCCAGAGATCTTTGTTGCATATATTTGAAAATACATGGTTAAGTTCCGGGCCGCGTCAAGGTTCTTCTATACCGGTGTCCCTAGCGCTACATAATAATAGCACCCACTCTTGGTCAGAATTACATACTGTTGTGCCACTTGATGACAGCACACTCATATATATATTTAAGTTGAGAGCCAACTTACCTAGGAGGTACCACAGAAACCTCCAAAAAGCACTACAGGAACCAGCACACCCTAACAATGCTGGGGACCATGCCTCTCAGAACAGCAATACAAATTAGTGGTTGCTCATATCAGCTTAATGGTTTTTCACAGGTGCTTGTAAAGGGGGGGGGATTACTCTGAATTACAGAAAAAAAGTTTTCCTTCAGCATAATGCAAAAAAAAAAAAAGCAAAAAAGGCCTGAATGGTACATGATAATAGAAATCCAGGGTGCTATTATTATGTAGTGTTGGGCATGCGAGTATAGAGAAGCCATGACGCGGTCCAGCGCTTAGCCATATATTTGCAAATATATGCAACAAGGACCTCAGGATTTCTATTATTATGTAGTATTCAGGCCTTTTGCTGTTTTTTTTTTTGATGTGTGCTGGAGGGATTTTTTTTTCCTTTTTTTCTGTAGTCCAAGGAATATAGTATGTAAACTGCATTGGGGAAGGGGCTGCTATTAATGATTACGTATTCTATCTCAGTACAGTGCTGTCTAATTTGAGGGTAATTACATCCAAATCAGGTGAACGGTGTAGGCATTACAACGGTTTCTATATGTGCCTCCCACTTTTTAAGGGGCCAAAAGTAATGGGACTATCAACTCAAAAGCTATTTCATGGACAGGTGTGGGCTATTCCCTCGTTATTTTATTATCAATTAAGCAGGTAAAAGGTCTGGAGTTGATTCTAGGTGTGACATTTGCATTTGGAGTCAGTTGCTGTCGACTGTCAATATGAGATCCAAAGAGCTGTCACTATCAGTGAAGCAAGCCATCATTAGGCTGAAAAATCAAAAAAACCCATCAGAGAGATAGCAAAAACATTAGGTGTGGCCAAATCAACTGTTTGGAACATTCTTAAAAAGAAATAACGCACCAGAGAGCTCAGCAACACCAAAAGACCCGAAAGACCACAGAAAACAACTGTGGTGGATGACAGAAGAATTATTTCCCTGGTGAAGAAAAACCCCTTCACAACAGTTGGCCAAATCAAGAACACTCTCCAGGAGGTAGGTGTATATGTGTCAAAGTCAACAATCAAGAGAAGACTTCACAAGAGTGGATACAGAGGGTTCACCACAAGATGTAAACCATTGGTGAGCCTCAAAAACAGGAAGACCAGATTAGAGTTTGCCAAACAACATCTAAAAAGCCATTACAGTTCTGGAACAACATCCTATGGACAGATGAGACAAAGATCACCTTGTACCAGAGTGATGGGAAGTGATGAGTATGGAGAAGGAAAGGAACTGCTCATGATCCAAAACATACCACCTCATCAGTGAAACATGGTGGTGGTAGTGTCATGGTGTGGGCATGTATGGCTGCCAATGGAACTGGTTCCCTTGTATTTATTGATGATGTGACTGCTGACAAAAGCAGCAGAATGAATTCTGAAGTGTTTCGGGCAATATTATATGCTCATATTCAGTCAAATGCTTCAGAACTCATTGGACGGCGCTTCACAGTGCAAATGGACAATGACCCGAAGCATACTGCAAAAGCAACCAAAGAGTTTTTTAAGGCTAAAAAGTGGAATATTATGCAATGGCCAAGTCAATCCCCTGACCTGAATCCGATTGAGCATGCATTTCACTTTATGAAAACAAAACTGAAGGGAAAATGCCCCAAGAACAAGCAGGAACTGAAGACATTTGCAGTAGAGGCCTGGCAGAGCATCACCAGGGATGAAACCCAGCGTCTGGTGATGTCTATGCGTTCCAGACTTCAGGCTGTAATTGCCTGCAAAGGATTTGCAACAAAGTACTAAAAAGTGAAAGTTAGATTTAGGATTGTTTAGTTTGTCCCATTACTTTTGGCCCCTTAAAAAGTGGGAGGCACATATAGAAATCGTTGTAATTCCTACACCGTTCACCTGATTTGAATGTAATTACCCTCAAATTAAATCTGAAAGTCTGCAGTTAAAGCACAACTTGTTTGTTTCATTTCAAAGCCATTGTGGTGGTGAATAGAGGCCAAAATATGAAAATTCTGTCAATGTCCCAATATTTATGCACCTGACTGTATATATCTATCTATCACATACACATATACAGGGCTGCCAAGAGAAATCCTGGGCCCCGGTACAGCAACTTCATGCCCCCCCCCTCTGGAGGGGGTGTGGCTACAGATTTTGGGGGCATAACTGCACTTCTTTGGGGGCATGTCTAGCATGTTAGAAACACACACTCACAGGAGCATGGCCTAGCTCCCATCAACTGGGTCAAAAGTATTCAATATTACTCTGGGTACAGCTTTGCACTATATCGGAATGATTTGGCCAAATCAGAATGACAAATCGGGCATATCGGGCAGTGTGTATGCCCAAATTGAACGCTCCCGCATGCGATAACTTCTGGTTGGCTCTGCCATCTTTTAGAAGATATTGTGTACGATGCCATGGCATCCTACATTGCGCTATAGCTCCCTACATCATGTAACAGTGTATGCACTTTCTGATGCAGATCGACCGGCTACACATCGTTCTGAGGCGCTCGTATCAGATTCCGCGGAGGAATCTCGATGAAAGATATTCCAGAGATGAAATTCACAGGGACAGCGGTTATCGCTACAGTTGTCCTTGCGAGTTACAATTAGTACATAGCAGGGATATTTTCACTCAAAAGGAAAATATCCGTCATGATACATGTTGTCAATTACTGCAGTGGTGCGATACATTATTATTACCAGCTATTTATATAATGCACACATTCTGCAATATATATATATATCTATATCAGGATTTTGACATTGCTCTAGGGTGTTTCTGGGATCTTCCACCTGCCCAGTTATATTTTATGATCTGTGCTCCCCCTTTTTCTGTGTGTGCTGGGACACACTGAAGATGCCTACACATTCGGCTATGTGCTCATGATCAGACATCATGTCTGATTTCCCCTTGAACTCTACCCAGCAGCTCCCTGGCAGCTGTGGGCACGATTTGGTGTTAAAAACTGTCCAATGTGACAAACGATCTATCGTGCCTCCTAACTATTCCAGTGCATTGTGACGGAGATTGTCAGATCTGCCCTACAGCACGGAAGATCTGAAGATGCGATGTACGACCTGCGGGACGCGCATCGGAATCGTGATCATGAGTAGACACTCACGATTAGGACATATTTTACACCACTGTCGTCACGATGCGTCAGAATCGGGCAAATCGTGTACAATATCGCTAAGTTTGAAGGCACCTTTACACAGGTGGCAGCAGCAGCACACTACATAAATGCAGCCACTGACCGAGCCCCAGGGAAAAATAGGAGGCTGCAGGGAGCACGGAGTTGGAATTGGGGGGCTTGCTCTTTGCTTCCCCTCTTTCTTGGGTCCAGTCTCTGGCTTCTGTTCTGTAGAGGCTGATCCAACTCTGAGCAGAGTCTCCGGCAGCTATAATTAGCACATGACATTTACATCGGCTATTGGAGGGGGAGACAGGGCAGGATCTTAATGGCCGCAGCACATAGCAGTCGGATGCTATTATCGGCAGTGCATCTCAGCTATCATTGGTTGCAGAGGTCATCCGCCAGGACCCTACTATTTTGTGAATGTGGATCCTCCACTATAATTTTAAATTTTGGGGTAAAGCATGTGCTATAGAGCGTAAGTGCCATCACTATATACACACACACATATATATATATATATATATATATATATATAAATACGGTAGGATGACGGTATTCCAGATTAGAAATAAAGTCTCACTGCAGCACTTTATTGCTCCTTCTGCTCCTTCGTCGGGAACAGCATTACTAATCTAATCCGGAGTGCTGCCATCCCACTGTATTTATCTATTTCAGCAGCATGCTGTAACAGTGGAAGGAACCCGGTAAGCAACAGCCTTATTGAAATCAGGGAGTGCCAGATAGGTCCAGTGTCGGACTGGAGCATGAGGGGCCCACCAGGATAATCAGTGGTAGGGGCCCAAGCTTAAGGGGTGTGGTCATCCATCAGAGGGGGTATGTTCTGCCACCACAGATGGTTGGCTAACCATTAGGCAAATCTTGGTGTAGATTCTATAGAAGTGAACCAAGCCCCCTTGTTAATCAGTGGTCTTGCTCCACCAGGTAACTGTCTAATAGTGTAACAACTTATAATTTGGGGTCTGAAACCTGACACCTAGAGGAGGGGGTGGGCTCACAGGCAGTGGGGCCCAACGGGGATTTCCCCTATACCCCCGTCAGCCAGTCCAACCCTGGATATATCTATATATATATATATATATATATATACACACCCATGCACTCTCCAGTCTCCTGGATGGAAGCACTCGCCGATACGTCTAAAAGTCTTTAATGTAACCACAGATATCATCACAATTTAGTCATCCAAAGTATGCCATGATAAATGTGTTGTCGACGTTTCGATTCAAATATGAACCTTTCTGAAGACTGGCAAAGAATACATACACTTGCATGAAATGCACAGTATATTGTTTTACATTAAATCCATTTCAGTGGGCCGGGCACGCCACTCCACACCCGTCGCTGAATACCGGGGGTCCAGAGACGCCAGCGACACATGTTTATGCACACATGTGCCGCTGGCGTCTCTGAACCCCTCGGTATAAGATCTCATTTGCGCGTTAGATCAGCAGGATAATGCTTTAGAATAAGTGACATTGCTTCTTTGTTTTTAAATCACTTTTTAGATACTACTGGTAGCCATGGCAACAGGCCATGCAGGACGACATTATCTGTGGGCGTTTACTGACCGGACCCGGAAGCTGTGGAGCCGCACATGGGGCCAAATGTAATAGGGTGAGAGATAAGAAAAGTGAGAGTTTCTGACACTTTTTAAACTTTGCCAATGTAATAGAGTCCAAAAACAAAGTAACAGAGCGAACTTGCATGTTTTTTTAGACTTAAAAAACTCTCACGATTTAAAATCTCATTCAGATGTTTTCCCATTTTGAAGATAAAACTCAACCAATGTGAGAGTTTACTGCTAAACTCTCACATTTTCTAAACTCTCACCCTATTACATTTGGCCCATGGTGTTTGGTGGTGGGGTATAAGGAAGTGATATTTTTTGATGTTTGTATCCTGATGACAATGCAATAAAGGCATCGAAACGTTGATGTGCCTGTGCATCTTTTAAATCGGAGTGCTGCTGAGACTGTATGTAGAGGGCACCCGGGACTGTACTTTGTTTGTAGTGTGCGTGCCATTCCATTGTTCCTTTTAATTATATATTAATATATATATATATACACACATACACACACACATATATATATATATATATAAGACATTCAGATAGATATACTGTACATATCTATATGTTTTATCTATATGACATATCTCATATAGAAATTATATATATATATATATATATATAATTTATACATGTCTAGTACACTAATTGTGATGATGCATTATATTTAACATTAATAGTATAGAATTTATAAATTTACAGATTTCAGCAGCAGTTGCGGCAAACTTGCAGCCTCACACAGACTCAAACTTACAGCAGTCTGTGGCACTCTCGGCCCTTTCCTCAGTCAAACAGTCACTTTCTCAAACTCCATTATTCACCCAGCCAGCCTGCTTTTCTGTGTTGCCTCTCAGTCCCAGCACGGAGCCTGGTAAAGAGAGAGGAGAAGCCTCACAAGATGATGACATCATCTTGCGAGACCATGAGCTCGTCAGCAGCGCGGCGCCAGCAAGTGAGTGACTCTGTTTGTACATACAGACAGGGTAGTGTCTAAATCCCCTTCACAGAGCATACAGACAGTGCGAGTGTGGTGACTGAGGACCCAAACAAAGACCCCCCCCCTCCCCGAACTGTCACCCGTCGCAGTTTAATCAAGTTGAATGAGAAAAAAAAAAGTTGAAAAACAAAAACCCAGCAAAAATGGTATTGATGTGCTGCAGCTGGCCCGGGCCCCCTGCCATGCCTGGCCAATCAGTCCCCGCTCCCCCCCTTCTCGGCGTCCCTGCACATATATACAGTGCCTTTCAAAAGTATTCACTTCCCTTAGCTTTTTACCTTTTTTGTTACATTACAACCTGTAATTTATTTATTTTTTTAATCTGAATTTTATGCGATGGATCTGCACAAAATTGTCTAATTTGGTGAAGTGAAATGAGAAAAATATATATAAAAAGAATCTTTATAAATAAAATTCTGAATATTGGCATGTGCATATGTAATCACCGCCTTTGCTATGAAGACCCTCAAAAGTTCTGGTGTAACCAATTACCTTCAGAAGTCACATAATTAGTGAAATGAAGTTCACCTGTGTGAAATCTAAGTGTCACATGATCTGTCAGTATAAATACACCTTTTCTGAAAGGCCCCAGAGGCTGCAACACCACTAAGCAAGAGGCATCACACCATGAAGACCAAGGAGCTCTCCAAACAAGTCAGGGACAAATTTGTTGAGAAGTACAATTCTGGGTTGGGTTATAAAAAAATATCCAAATCTTTGATGATCCCCCGAAGCACCATCAAATCCATCATCATCAAATGGAAAGAACCTGGTACCACAACAAACCTGCCAAGAGAGGGCATTAATCAGAGAGGCAGCACAGAGACCAAAGGTAACCCTGAAGGAGCTGCAGAGTTCCACAGCAGAGACTGGTGTATCTGTGCATGTGACCACAATAAGCCGTACACTCCATAGAGCTGGGCTTTATGGAAGAGTGGCCAGAAAAAAGCCATTACTTAGTGATAAAAATAAGAAGACACGATTTGAGTTTGCCAAAAGGCATGTGGGCGACTCCCCAAATGTATGGAGGAAGGTGCTCTGGTCAGATGAGACTAAAATTGAACTTTTCGGCCACCAAGGAAAACCCTATGTCTGGCCCAAACCCAACACATCCCATCACCCCAAGAACACCATCCCCACAGTGAAACATGGTGGTGGCAGCATCATGCTGTGGGGATGTTTTTTAGCAGCAGGGACTGGGAAACTGATTTGAGTCGAGGGAAAGATGGATGGTGCTAAATACAAGGATATTCTTGAGCAAAACCTGTTTCAGTCTGCCTGTGATTTGAGACTGGGACGGAGGTTCACCTTCCACAGCAGGACAATGACCCGAAGCATACTGCTAAAGTAACACTCAAGTGGTTTAAGGGGAAACATTTAAATGTGTTGGAATGGCCTAGTCAAAGCCCAGATCTCATTCCAATTGAGAATATGGGGTCAGACTTGAAGATTGCTGTTCACAAGCGGAAACCATCCAACTGGAAGGAGCTGGAGCAGTTTTGCCTTGAGGAATGGGCAAAAATCCAAGGGGCACGATGTGGCAAGCTCATAGAGACTTGTCCAAAGCGAGTTGCAGCTGTAATTGCCGCAAAAGGTGGCTCGACAAATTACTGACTTTAGGGGGGTGAATAGTTATGCACGCTGAAGTTTTCTGTTATGTTGTCCTAAATGTTGTTTGATTCACAATATAAAAAAAAAACACAACTTCACAGTTGTAGGCATGTTCTGTGAATTAATTGATGCACACCTTCAAACAATCCATTTTAATTCCAGGTTGAGGCACCAAAACATGAAAAACGCAAAGGGGGTGAATACTTTTGCAAGGCACTGTACATACATAGTATAGGTGGGGTACTCCAAAATTGTATATGATGGGCACCAGTAGTGTAATTGATATTGAAAAAAACAAGACATACAGGATAATTTTAAACACCAACGTATTTATTTGAACATTGATGAAGAAATGTTAATGCTTTGGGCAGCTCAGTGCCCTTTGTCAAACTTATCTGAAACTCAGAGCATTATAGTAAATGATCTAGAGGTTGGATTTCAGAGAAACTTGCAGGATATCTTAATGAAAGTATGCGTAAGACATAGGTTTATTTATAATGGGTGCTGGGTGTGTAGTGCATAGAGGCCCTTGGGTCCAGGGGGCCCACCACACCGCGCAACCTGCTCCCAAAGTATACTTAACTTGCTTCAGAAAGCGGGTCCCTTGTGCCATCTTCCCTGTGACATCTTCCGGAAGATGGCACTGCACAGTGAATGCAAAGACTCTGGTACTGTGCCAGAGCCATTACGCTCTTGTGAGCGTGCGCCATCTTACCGAATGTCACTGGGAGGATGATGCTGCATAGGAGAAGGACCCGCTTGCCGGAGCAAGGTACGATACAGCGCTTGGGGGGCCCGCTGCTCAGAGGAGGGGGCCCGCTGCACACATTAATACTCCCCTGGCGGAAGACATTTATGGAAGAAAATATAAATATAATTTTCAGTGCTATTGAGAATCTCATGTGAAAATAGACCATTTATAGCAATTATTAGAACTCTATTCCTAATCCTAGGTTTTTTATGATATTGATAAATTATTTTATTATGGAAAATTGTATGTAATTTTGCTTTTCTGCCAGAAATTTCTTCCACATACTTTCATTTATATATCCTGCAAGTTTCACTGAAATCCGACTTACAGATCATAATGCTCTGAGTAAAACAAGTTATTTTATGAACACTATATGGAAGCATAAGAGAAGGTTCTCGCCCAGACTCAATTGATGAGTCTCAACTAGTCAGTTCACCGAGAGTTTCCACCAGGCATGAGTGTAGGGAATCCCATACTACAGAGGCCCACGACTGCTAGGGTGGCCAGTTGGAGACATAAGGGTGCCATGGAACCATAACAAGGACCAGCTGTTACTGACTGAGGTGGGACCTTCAGCAGGCAGACTGCGGGTTTCTGTGTTATGACTAAAGTAGTAAGTTTCATTGCTGTCCATTATACAGAGAGAAGCAAAGAAATGAGCCATCAATCCCTATGTGGACTAACTGCTAACTTTGAGGTAAATTAATACAAGTTATACGTATACACATACTATAATTTAAGTTTGCACATAATTAATCTAAGTGAAAATGATATGTTTACACTTTTATTAGGCAAAGTTAATGGGATATGCCAACTTTATCCATTATTTTATTTATTTAATCCCCTTTCTCATTATATCACTTTTAATTATCTCCCCAAAACCTGGCACTTACACTTCCCTGAGATCTCTGATCCAGCACTGAGAGAGCATGGAGGAGGTTGAATGCAGTGACTGAAAATGACAGCCAGCTGCCGATGGGATAAATGCCTTTAAGGGTTCTTTAATATGTTAGAATCATATAGTTTTTACAAGATTAACCAATTTACATAATTTTAGTGCTAGATAAAAATATTCTAATATATGCAAAAACCACTCAATACAAATTTTATAAAACAATACAGGTGGGTATGTGTGTGTGTGTGTTAAACATTTTACTTTATAGAAAACTCTTATCATTCTTACTACAAAATAGTAAAAAGTACAAAACTATGCAGTGGCAAGCGGTCAGGAACATCTTTATAATGAATTCCTATGTGACAGAGAACAATGCTAAACATTTGCTGACCACATGACTGAAAACATTGGTCTTTATGTATACTACATGCATAAAGCAAGGTGTCTAAGATGGTAAACACAAACAATATTGCCACAACAATATGTTGCTATGTGCTGCTGCATGCCAATTTATTTAGTAAATCATCCCCAAAGCATATCTGTCAACAGTCCCAATTTTCCCAGAGTCTGGAGATTGGTGCCTAAAACAGCAACGACATTACAGGAAATGGGCAGAATCTTGAAAAAAAATAACTAGAGCAGTTTGGGCAGTCCAAGGTGAGGACAAGGAAGATCAGTGTGTTCGCTCATTTTCTCTAGAACGTCTGGACCTGAATTAGGTAAGACAATGGGGCAGGATGTACTAAGCTCTGAAAAGTGAAAAATTGGAGCGTAATCAACTACCAACCAATCATCTCCTAACTGTCATTTTTGAAACACAGCCTGTAACATGAGAGTTAGGAGCTGAGTGGCTGGTAGTTTATCACTCTCCAATTTATCACTTTCCACAGCTTAGTACATCTCCTACCCTTAGAGGGGTGTACAAGCCAGCTATTTGTAGGCATCGGCGTGATTTGCGCAAGTCTGCCCTATGTTTTAAAATGGCAAACATTTGAAAGGCAAACCCAATCTGGTTTTGACTTTTAAATGATTGCCACTTTAAAACATCTGACATACTTGCCCGAATCTCGACAATGCCTGCGAATTGCAGGCTATTATATTTCCCCCATAGTCCAAGTGTATGTACCATATGACCAATTCAACATCTAATTGTTCCCCTTCAGATGCAGATCACAATCAGTGGTCTTTCTTTGCACATACTGTACATGTGAAAATTTGCAGACACCTAGCTCTAAAATTGTCTAAATAGCCATCTAAATCTAAACACTCTAATGCTGGGTACACACGGAAAGATCTGTACCACCAACAACTTGAAAGATATCTTTCAAAAATCTCTTTCAGTGAAGTCATCTTGCCACATCTCTGAAAAGGCAAGGTTGACGATATCGTCCAGATTGGCCTGCATGTATGAACGATCATAGATATCATTATCGTTCATGCGGGAACATGCATCATTGGTCATCACTGCATAAAAATGAACGATATATTGTTGAACATTATCGTTCATAGATATCGTACCGTGCGTACCTTTAGCATAGATAAACATTATAAATCACACATACAGTACAGGCTTGTGAAAAATACAGAGCAAAACTATTTAAGTTAGAAAAGTTTCAACTCAATTTAATATACAGGTTGAGTCTCCCATATCCAAATATTCCGAAATACGGAATATTCCGAAATACGGAATATTTTTTAGCATGACTGAGATAGTGAAACTTTTGATTTTTGATGGTTCTATGTACACAAACTTTATTAAGGCACACAATTGTTAAAAATAAAATTACCTTCAGGCTGTGTGTATAAGATGTATATGATTCATAAATGCATTCTGTGTTTAGATTTGGGCCCTATTCCTAAGACATTTCAATATGGTATGCAATTATTCCAAAATACGGAATATTCCGATATCCAAAATACCCCTGGTCCCAAGCATTTTGGATATGGGAGACTCAATCTGTACAACATTAACAACTTCTTGATTCAGCTATGATTATTAAAATATTAAAATGTGTTAGCACTTCAGAAATGAAAGTATGCCGCAAAGATTCAACATAAATACTTAGAAATTATCTGGATTGACATCCTATGCTGTCCAATTGTAGCAAAATAAATGTACAGCTAAGTTATTCTTACCAAAATCACTTGAAAAAGAACAGGAACCAGGTTGCTGTCTTCAATAACCCTATAAGAAACAAAATAACATATACTTTAAAGGATATAGAAAGATCTGTTTTCAGTCCCAAGAGGATCAGCCAATATATACCTACAGTACTGAGATCTACAGTTGTGGATATTAGAATTGCCAAGGCAAAATAACAGGTGTGTTTTCGGCAACAAAATCCACTTAACAATTCCCAAGCCCATTTCTACGGCCAGTGAAGCCACTGGTGGAACATGCAAAAAGTGGTGCATATTATTTTGATGGAGAAATAAGAGAAGCTGAATTGAAGAGAAAATGTCAACCTATTCCTAATAGTCTTTATTTTCTCTATTATCAAAACTACAATGTTTGTCTGTACCCAGGAAGAAAGTACTACAGCACACATTAAATTATGTTCGAATGGGAGGACAGCTATTCCCACCAAAATCAATACTTTGCCTCATTGGATGCAAAGATAATACACAAATATACAATGGAATCAAAGGCAGGATAAGAGGGTCAGGTGAATCAGAGAAATGTAAAAGACAAACCAGACATGGGGCCGTATTCAATTAGCGGCGAAAACTGACATTTTCACCCGAAAACAGGCGAACACGGTAACAGGCAAAAAAAAACATTAGAAAATTTTCTCCATCCCAGACCAGGAGAAAAAAAAAAAAGCAAAATTACTATTTTGGGCTAAAAATGTGGGGATTTCTTTCAGAACCCTTTGAACACCCCCCTTAATGATACATTACAAAAAAAAAATTAATAAGCTGCGTACTGTCGAAAAACAACCGTGCAAAATTTGGACCAAAAAAAAACAATAGTTGAAAAAAGATAGAAGGCATTTTTTTTTCCGAGAAAATTACTGTTCCATGTAAATTGGGGGTACGTTAAAATGGGTGGAAGTATATTTTCATGTCTTAAAAACGCAATTTTAAAAAACATTAAAAAAAACTTGCTGCAGAACCCAATACGTCAAAACAATTTTCAACATTTTTTTTTTCACCCAAAAGTTGTGCGGTAGTTTTTCCCCAATATACGCAACTTATGTTTTTTTCCCCGGTAATTTATTAGCTGGGGGGTTGGTTTCAAAGGGTTCTGATAGAAATCCCCACATTTTTAGCCAACAATAGGAATTTTGCATTTTTTTTCTCCTGGTCTGGAATGGAGAAAACTATTCTCCAGGTTTTTTATTTTTTGCCTGTTGCCATTTTCACCTGTTTTTTGGCGATAAGCGTCCGTTTTCGCCAATGGCGAAAAAAACTGCAGTTTTCGCCACTAATTGAATATGGCCCATTGTGTCTGTAAAAGGAAAGTGTGTTCTTTGGGCCTGTTTCAGCTTCAGACGGAAGCAGCTTTGCAATTCCGGCCTTGCAATTATGGTAATGCAGCAGGAGGCATCACGGGACATAGCATTTCGGGAAATGGAGGCCATCGACGCCCCCAAACAGCAGCAGACTGTCAATCACAGACAGTCTGCTGCTACTCTGCGCGCGTTAACGCAAGACCCGTACTGCATATGCGCAGCATGGGTCAGGCACCTGCACAGATTCCTGACCATCGGGAATCTGTGTTCAGCAGTGCACTGCTGAATCAGGCCCTTTGTGCATTATTAAACTAATTGTAATATGTCTGCTCTCATCCTGTGCTGTGTCACAGTCCTCAGCTCAGATACCACAATGAAGACAATGTGCCTAATCACGACTGATGTGTGTGCGCATGCATCCGCAATGCGCCTAGTTATGTGAAATTACCACACTAGACTCCGCTCTCCTCTTATATATGGTCACCCAGTAAGTTGTGTCCTTCCTGGCTTATTGTGTCCCCTATGAATATTATTCAGCAACTCTTCCTGATAAATATCCTGTAAAGAAATGTGACATGGCTAATGACTACTCCTGTTTTCACCTTTTGGATTTCATCCCTGACTTGTCACTCTCTAACTCCACACTACCTAGCAGTTACAATTGTTCTCAGCTGTGCTGTCACTTTTCAGTAACCAAAGTATTGAAGTGTCTAAAGAGGCAGGATGAAAGAGAATTAATGGTTCTCCGAAACATTGACCTTCACTAGCTATCATGAAACATGCTTTTTATGTATTATTATTTGATGTTTTATTATGTATTTTTATATATGAAAACATTTGGCACTCTATGTATCAAGCTGTTTTTTACATAAATTATGTAGAGACTGCAGTTTCTACATAATGTTATGTATTGTAGTTATGTATTGTAGCTATGTATTGTAGCTATGTATTGTAGCTATGTATTGTAGCTATGTATTGTCGCTATGTACTAATAGCACAATGCAGGAGATTTCACAGAAATCTCAGGCAAAGTTCTAATTAGTTACTTCAGATCACAGTGCCCATTTTTGTCAATAGGGACTACGATCTCTGCCTATGTACCAAACTCCAAAAAGGAAAGCTTTTAGGAGTTTTACCCTAGTAGTGTACACCATCTTCAGATGGTGTAAACTGCTTTAAGCCTATGTAGGCTCTAGGAGCTGGAGAGAGATCTTTCGATCTCTCTCCCGCAGCCTCCGACCGGCGGTGGAAGCTGACACTGTGCGCAAACGTGATAAGACTTTTTTTTGGGGGGGATATAACTCGCAGGCAAAGCGGTTACCGCAACCGCTGCCCTGCCAGCTCCCCATTATACATAGCGGGGATATTTTCATTAAAAATGAAAATATCCCCTGCGATATGGATACATAATAAAGTTATTAGCACACAGACCCCTTTAAACAAATCAATCTGTATTAATCATTACCGACGTTCTAAGAGTTGGGCACTCTACTAATTGCAATAAATTTCGGATTGGGTGCCCCAAGGATGAAAAGTTTATAGTGGAAAGTATGCATAGCATTCCAGTGATGAAACAAAAACACAATGTGGTTATTAAGGCTTACAGCATAGTAGCCAAAAGTGTAGCAACGTTTCAGGCTGCACAGAGCGAGTATATACACTATACAGTATAATGTATCAATGCAATATTATGTCTTCTCAGAGATCTCTGGATCTTCACACAGTGATATTTGATTTCTCAGTTGCTCACAGGACATTGCTAATGTATAAACTCAGTTAGTCAACACATGCAGTATGCATAAACTCAACTAGCGCAACAGTATTTATTATTTTACTGAGTTGGTCAGTTTAATTAATACGTTAACTTTCAAATTTAATATTTGAATACTTGTAAAGAAACCTGGCATATGCCAAGTCGCCTCAGCTGCCTTTTGTCCTGCACCCTCCCCATTATACTGTACTTAACACCTGTTCCCACTCCACGTTTCCGGGTGATCTGTCCAATCTGTGCAGTAAGATAATTTAAGGGGAAGGTGGTCGAGTACCTGCAGTACGCACCCCACCTTCCACTGCACATGGAGATGGGAAAGACCTTAACCAATTATTACATATATTTTTATGTGGAGTGTATAACATTTGTGAGATTGCTGTGCATAATGTTCGTATTGGCATGATGACATAGGCAAACTTTTTAGGTGGATGATAAACACTTTTTAATTCTTTACATCTTTCCCTCCTCTAATTCCACAGAGGTGAATTTTAGTTTATGTGTAAGACAACTTTGCATACTAGTTAATTTTATATTATATGATATTATATGAAAGTCAGTGCAACATATTGGTCACTTAGGATGTATCCTAGCAACAGTTTAGACCAGGGATGGGGAATTTCAGTCCCCTGGGCCATATAAGGCCGTGGAATCATTTGGTCTGGCCCTTCATGATTGCCTCACCTGGCTAGCAGGGTGCCTAGAATGGCACCCTGCAGCCAGGATCTTTGCAGCAGTGCCGCCTGGAGTGTCCTTAGGACGCTTCAGACGGTCACACTGCTGCCTTTACAGCTCCCCGGAGCATCCTGAGGATGCTCCGGGCGTTGCTGTAGTCACCGGCAATTGTGGAACCACCCCCGTGTGATGTCACACGGTGGGGGTGTGGCCTGCACCAGGCCCGCAAATAATGTTCAATATATCAAAATGGCCCTCGCCAGAAAAAAAGGTTCCTCACCCCTGGTTTAGACGAACAGTTGTTAATGCTATGTCTAAGCTATATAACTATGAAATACTCCTGACAAACTGAACTCGGTTACTGTGAAACCAGTCAAAATGTAAATTGATTTTTTATAGACTAAGGGCCTGATTCACTATGGATCGCTTTTGTTATCGCAGCCACAATAAGGCACGCAGACCCGCTGCAAAAAATATGCTAATGAATGCTGTCGCACTGCCATCGCACAGCCAGCATAGAGACGCCCACTACAGCTATCTCACATCCGTAATACCTTGCAGTCCTGCGTATACATCGGGAACTTCGAGTAACATCAGCCCCTCACGCACAATTACAACAGGTCTGACCTTACTCAGAAATTGCTAACCTCGTCGCACGCAGTGAGTACTCAAGCTGCATATGCCGTCGCAGTGGCTAATTTATGCATGTCCATGCAACGGTGTTCAAACAGACAGACACGCATGCGTTTCTTCAACCAATCCTATGTCACCACCCCCAAACGCTCAAAGCCTGTCACTTTTGCTCTGCGATGGATTCCTATCAGCGTAGGCGATCGCAGTGCTAACTCACACAGTGCATGTGCAGTACGCACAATCGGCCGATCTGCGCACACTGTTGCAGTTGCGATCCGTAATGAATCAGGCCCTAACCATCTAATCTATTTAGTGTAATAGATTTACTTTTAAACTGTCCAAATCCAACCTCCATGAAGCCACAGCTAAGTACTGAGATATAACTTACTGTATTACTATTTGAAGATATCTGAAAGGAGACGACAATGCAATGATATATTCACTGTTCCATGTATCTAAATATCTAAAATACCCTTTATGGAAGAAGGGGGAATACACAAAAGTAAAGCCTAAAGTATCTAAAGCTAAGGCAGCTTACCACAGACCAGTCAGCTAAGGCTAGTGGAACAGAGACTCAGGGAGATATGGGCCCAAATGTATTAGCCTTCTATTTGCAGGTACCAGCACAATTCCTGTGAGATCTAATTCCCAATTTAAATCTGTTAGCTATCTCACCAGAATCGAGACGGTATCTGCAAATTGCAGACAATTACATTTGTGCCTAGGGATAGAGGTGACAGAGATCAGGAAAAGGAGAAGCAGGTAGGAGGACACATGGAGAACAAGAATACAGAGATTGAGATGCTCCCTGCACACAGCACCTCTCTAGGCTGCAGGTACCATTCCAGGCACCACAGAAGCCAGACTTGCAAATAAATGGTTCTGGCAAATATACTGTTCAGGACTACAGCTTATACATACACAAGCCTTTCCGGAACATTGTAGAATAATGACTGTTTAAGTTAGGGAGCAGGAAATAAACATAAGAAGAGAGAATGGAACAATATTTAGGAAAATCACAAGAAAGTAATAGTTGGGGTATGGGATTTTCTAATACATTAATACCAAAAAAGATATTGCCCAAAGGCTTAGATGGGGTTCCAGCTCCCTGCATTGTTTGAAAGTCTCTGCACATGTGCTACCAATAACCTGTCTTTGATTAGACCTCTGGAGCTCATTCAGACCCGCTCGCTAGATGCGTTCGCTTGCACCCTGCATATGCAAATCCAGCGCACGCCCAGCAAGGCAGGCGATCACACGGAAAGGCATTAGCATGCCCACTATGTCTTGGCGTGCCATCACTTTGTGTATGCAGACACCATTCATAAGACGCCCACTTGCGCACGTCATCTCCTGGAAGTGCATGAAACCATTGGTACATAGAGTACCATCGGATGCGATCGCAGCACTTGAGGTTGACTATACCCTGCCGCAAGCACTGCGATCACTTCAGTGTGAAATACAACCAAGTAACGTGTACTATGACGCTGCCTTTTAATTATGCACACCTCTGAAACAGCGTTGTGACACTGCGTACGCACCTCTACTCATCCCTTTCTAGTGGACTGCCCCTGTCACTACACACAAACTGCTTCTCCTGTCACTCACTCTGCTGGGCTGTCTATGTGCAGCAAGCGATCGCGTCCCGAGCATTCGCACTGGTTCGCGCACGTGCATTGTGGTGCATGCGCAGATTGCAAATATGGGCCAGCTACGAGCGATCGTATCCTAGCGAGCGGGTCTGAATCAGCTCCTCTGTCCCTTAGCACTTATAACTAGAGATGAGTGGTTCGGTTTTACTCAGTTATGTTCGGATCTCAAAATGACATCTTATTGGCTATCCACTCACATGTTTTGGATAGCCAATAAGATAAATCTGAAATTGCGCTAATTTGGCGGAAAGAACCGAGTCAATACCGAACCGCTCATCTGTACTTATAACCTCACCTAGCAATTAGTGCTAAGTGATTAGTCTGTGAACCTGAACTTCCTGTACGCACATCAAACTTTGACTGACATGTCGCCTTCTGACCTCTGGTTTCCTTCCAGGCTACTCTGTGTGATCTGCTTATTACATCTTTGTGTACCGACTTGGCTTGTTATCTGACCTCACTTGGCTAATACCCTTTGTCCGTCATTACCACTGCTGTGTACAGAAAACTTGACATGACTATGGGTCACGTTCATGTCTTATTGACTTGCTGTGTAAAGGACCATTCTGCCTGTCATTGGAACTTCCCTTGCCTGCTGAACCCTGCATTTCCTGGACAGTTTGACAACAAATAACTTGTGGCCTGAGATTGCAAGACAAGTGAAAAACACTTCAAGATTTCTACATCAGTGTGGTTGATCATTACATATTAACGCTAGTGCTCTTGGCATTGTGGTCCAACGTGAGAAAGATGGTAACAGTATTTAGTTGCCTGTGACAATGACAGGGGAAAAACAGAGATGGTAAACAAGGGTTAAATCATTAATTCCTACCACAGACCTAATTGTGGGTAGTTTATATATTTTCATCTCGCTTGTGTGGGTGTTCTCTGGGTACTCAGAGTACTCCCATAATCCAAAAATATACTGATGGGTTAATTGGCTCCTGACATAAAATAACCTGTGTGTGTACATGTAGTAGGGAACATAGATTGCAAGCTCCACTGGGCAAGGATTGATAGTCTCTGAAAAGCACTGTGGAATATGTGCGCGCTATGTAAATATCTGAATATATAACAATAAACAAATATGACAAAAAGCTAGAGAGGCAAGGAAAAAACCTACTAAATCAGGCCACAGTTATATTACAGACACGTAAGAGAGAAAAAAGTTGACCAGAACTAAGCACACCAAGGGTTGTTTCTTCTGTGATTTTCCTTCCTTTTACCTAAAGTTATGACAACTAGGGGCCTGAAGCTTAATTACTTTCTTTCAAAATTCACTCTGGTTGGTTGTCTTGTAATTAATTAGTCATTCCTATAATTAACTCCTACAAGCACTGAGTTTTAATGTGATGTTTAAAAAAACAGACCATACCATTTTAAATTAGGAAAGAAAGAGAGATAACATGATTAAGAAGGTGTATATTTTAGAGTGATTAATGAGGCTGTTGTCCAAGTTACTTTAAGGAACTTATTTGTTTTCAAAGAACATGCCGAACTGCAATTTCTTGCTTTCAAAGTAGAGCAGTAATTTGTTAGCACTCATTACTTAAAATCACACTTGCTACATTTTTCTGATACAAGAGAGGACATGTCTGAAACTTTAAAGCAGAGAAACAAACTATTAAAACAAGCTATTAACATATTTTACAATACAGTGGAATGAGCAACTACATTATATTACACTTAACAAATAAGCATACTTAGAAATGGCACTGCCCGAAGCACTGATAATATGCCCACACTCTGCCTATTTCCTCCTATCAATGGAAAATAGGCGATTGTTAAAGATCAACACAAAGAAGCAATAATATGAGCTTAAAATGGTAAAACTAATGTAAAACCAGTGCTACTGTATGTTATGTCCTGGAAAGTGCTGGGTTAAGCATGTGCCTATTTGATTACATGGCATATGTAGTATATATGTATACGTATTTGAAGTCATTGACATTAAAAGCACCCTTAATTTATGTCTCTCCAGCTGAAGATTGTAATGTGTACCTAGTAATCTATCGGGCAGATCCAACCGCTGGACGGCTTTGCACATTGTGCCTGAAAGCCGATTTCTGATGCCTACAGATGTATTTTCCATTGGCGTACCTATAATGAATGCAGGGTGTGCGGTGCACACGGTGCCTGGGGGATTGCACCGCACACTCTGCACATGCACAAAGCCAAAGTCTACTGCTCTTCCAGAGAGGAGGGGTCATGCATGGAGACTACACTGGTCCTCTCCTCTCTTAAACCACCCCTGGTGTCCTCATATAATGTTGATCAAGTCACTACAAATAGCCCCTTCTCAGCGTACCAGGTCCCAGGCGACTTGGCCACGCTAAGCATCTTTCTCACTCAAAATGTGTCTTATTCTCATAAATAAAACACCTAGAAGCAACAAAACTATTTTGCTAGATTACAATGATCGATTTGATGTGCAACATTTGTTCATCTTGTGCGACTGAGACTGAATCTGTGTAAGAGCTTAGGACTACGATGTAACCGCCGCAACTTTTTCTCACACCTAGTTTCAGTGTTCTAATTATGGAGTGGTTAAGGTCGCAGCCCAGCCTGTCTAGTACACTTTGAATGGTATATAGCTGCATCGGCAATGCAAATAAGACACAAAATATAAAGAAATGATGGTACGCTACATCTCTCGGAGCATCCCAGACGCGCTGTGCATCTGGCACCGCATGGCATATGGACACTAGGTATAGAAGGACACATCTTAATGTCGTTGAGAGGAAAATCAGCTCACCCTATTGGCCTGATGTGTGCAATGCAAGCTTTAGCTCACTGTGAATTATTGATCGCTCATCCTTCACAGTAACTTCTTATGATACACACTGTTAAAAGCTGGTTCACAAAATGCATTCAAGGGCTTAGTTTTATTCCATTTTATTTCTTGCTCATGACTCTTTTTCATGCTTTTATTAACACTCATAACAATATATAAACTTAAGTTATTGCCCAGAGAAGCTTATCTGTTTTGAATGATATGTGCTTAGGTAAACTGAAATATCATGAAATTACAAATGTAGAACGTTTCTCCGAGCAAGAAGGACCCACAGGGGGAATGCAATGGCAGGAGACCAGTGACCAGCCACAGGATAGGTGTTGTCAGTAGATTACATAACTCTGAAGAAGGGGGCCTCCCGGGGATCTACCAGCTCCCCTCCCATCCAACCCTGGTAGTGACCAGGGTATTTGGAGCCCATGGAAAGATGAAAAAATGGAGCCACTGAAAAATAACATAACACACCATCGTTTCTCGTCACTCTCGGAACATTAGTTTCCATTCCATATGCACCTTAATGCCCCCTAGCAGTAGTGCCCCTCTTGCAATGCCCCCTGTAGTAGTGCCCTTTATGCAATGTCCCCAGTAGTAGTGCCCCTTATACAGTGTCCCCTTACATAGTGCCCAAAGTAGTGTCCGTTATACAGTGCCCCCAGAAGTGGCTCCCCCTATGCAGTGCCTCCAGTGGTGGTCCTCCTTATGCAGTGCCCCCAGTAGTGGTCCCCCCTATGCAGTGGTCCTCATTATGTAGTGCCCCCCAGTAGTGCCCCCAATAGTGGTCCCCCCTATGCAGTGCCCCAGTAGTGGTACTCATTATGTAGCACACCCAGTAGTGGTCCTCATTATGTAGCGCCCCCAGTAGTGGTCCTCATTATGTAGCGCCCCCAGTAGTGGTCTTCATTATGTAGCACCCCCAGTAGTGGTCCTCATTAAGTAGCACCCCCAGTAGTGGTACTCATTATGTAGCACCCCCAGTAGTGGTCCTCATTATGTAGTGCCCCCAGTAGTGGTTCTCATTATGTAGCGCCCCCAGTAGTGGTCCTCATTATGTAGCGCCCCCAGTAGTGGTCCTCATTATGTAGTGCCCCCCAGTAGTGGTCTTCATTATGTAGTGCCCCCCCAGTAGTGGTCCTCATTATGTAGTGCCCCCCCAGTAGTGGTCCTCATTATGTAGTGCCCCCCAGTAGTGGTCCTCATTATGTAGTGCCCCCCAAGTAGTGGTCCTCATTATGTAGTACCCTTATACAGTGCCCCTAGTAGTGTCCGTTATACAGTGCCCCCAGAAGTGGTCCCCCTTATGCAGTGCCCCCAGTAGTGGTCTCCGCTATGCAGTGGTCCTCATTATGTAGTGCCCCTTATACAGTGCCCCCAGTAGTGGTCCCCCCTATGCAGTGCCCCAGTAGTGGTCCTCATTATGTAGCTCCCCCAGTAGTGGTCCTCATTATGGAGCGCCCCCAGTAGTGGTCCTCATTATGTAGTGCCCCCGCAGTAGTGGTCCTCATTATGTAATGCCCCCCCAGTAGTGGTCCTCATTATGTAGTGACACCAGTAGTCGCCCACATTATGTAGTACCCCCAGTAGTGGTCCTCATTATGTAGCACCCCCAGTAGTGGTCCTCATTATGTAGCACCCCCAGTAGTGGTCCTCATTATGTAGTGCCCCCAGTAGTGGTCCTCATTATGTAGTGCCCCCAGTAGTGGTCCTCATTATGTAGTGCCCCTTATACAGTGCCCCCAGTAGTGGTCCCCCCTATGCAGTGCCTCCAGTGGTGGTCCCCCTTATGCAGTGCCCCCAGTAGTGGTCTCCCCTATGCAGTGGTCCTCATTATGTAGTGCCCCTTATACAGTGCCCCCAGTAGTGGTCCCCCCTATGCAGTGCCCCAGTAGTGGTCCTCATTATGTAGCACCCCAGTAGTGGTCCTCATTATGGAGCGCCCCCAGTAGTGGTCCTCATTATGTAGTGCCCCCCCAGTAGTGGTCCTCATTATGTAGTGCCCCCCCAGTAGTGGTCCTCATTATGTAGTGCCCCCCCAGTAGTGGTCCTCATTATGTAGTGACACCAGTAGTCGCCCACATTATGTAGTGCCCCCAGTAGTGGTCCTCATTATGTAGTGTCCCTTATACAGTGCCCCCAGTAGTGGTCCTCCCTATGCAGTGCCTCCAGTGGGGGTCCCCCTTATGCAGTGCCCCCAGTAGTGGTCTCCCCTATGCAGTGGTCCTCATTATGTAGTGCCCCTTATACAGTGCCCCCAGTAGTGGTCCCCCCTATGCAGTGCCCCAGTAGTGGTCCTCATTATGTAGCACCCCAGTAGTGGTCCTCATTATGGAGCGCCCCCCCAGTAGTGGTCCTCATTATGTAGTGCCCCCCAGTAGTGGTCCTCATTATGTAGTGACACCAGTAGTCGCCCACATTATGTAGTACCCCCAGTAGTGGTTCTCATTATGTAGCACCCCCAGTAGTGGTCCTCATTATGTAGCACCCCCAGTAGTGGTCCTCATTATGTAGTGCCCCAGTAGTGGTCCTCATTATGTAGTGCCCCCAGTAGTGGTCCCCCCTATGCAGTGCCCCAGTAGTGGTCCTCATTATGGAGCGCCCCCAGTAGTGGTCCTCATTATGTAGCGCCCCCAGTAGTGGTCCTCATTATGTAGCACCCCCAGTAGTGGTCCTCATTATGTAGTGCCCCCCCAGTAGTGGTCCTCATTATGTAGTGACACCAGTAGTCGCCCACATTATGTAGTGCCCCCAGTAGTGGTCATTATGTAGTGTCCCTTATACAGTGCCCCCAGTAGTGGTCCCCCCTATGCAGTGCCCCCACTAGTGGTCCCCCCTATGCAGTGCCCCAGTAGTGGTCCTCATTATGTAGCACCCCAGTAGTGGTCCTCATTATGGAGCACCCCCCCAGTAGTGGTCCTCATTATGTAGTGCCCCCCAGTAGTGGTCCTCATTATGTAGTGACACCAGTAGTCGCCCACATTATGTAGTACCCCCAGTAGTGGTCCTCATTATGTAGCACCCCCAGTAGAGGTCCTCATTATGTAGCACCCCCAGTAGTGGTCCTCATTATGTATTGCCCCAGTAGTGGTCCTCATTATGTAGTGCCCCTTATACAGTGCCCCCAGTAGTGGTCCCCCCTATGCAGTGCCCCAGTAGTGGTCCTCATTATGGAGCGCCCCCAGTAGTGGTCCTCATTATGTAGTGCCCCCTGTAGTGGTCTTCTTTATGTAGCACCCTCAGTAGTGGTATTCATTATGTAGCACCCCCAGTAGTGGTCCTCATTATGTAGCGCCCCTAGTAGTGGTCTTCATTATGTAGCGCCCTCAGTAGTGGTCCTCATTATGTAGCGCCCCCAGTAGTGGTCCTCATTATGCAGCGCCCCCAGTAGTGGTTCTCATTATGTAGTGCCCCCCCCGTAGTCCCCCTTATAAAGTGCCCCCAGTAGTGGTCTCCCCTATGCAGTGCCCCAGTAGTGGTCCTCATTATGTAGCACCCCCAGTAGTGGTCCTCATTATGTAGCACCCCCAGTAGTGGTCCTCATCATGGAGCGCCCCCAGTAGTGGTCCTCGTTATGTAGTGCCCCCCAGTAGTGGTCCTCATTATGTAGTGCCCCCCCAGTAGTGGTCCTCATTATGCAGTGACCCCCAGTAGTGGTCCTCATTATGTAGTGACACCAGTAGTCGCCCTCATTATGTAGTGCCCCCAGTAGTGGTCTTCATTATGTAGTGCCCCCAGTAGTGGTTCTCGTTATGTAGTGCCCCTTACATATACACAGTCATAGACACAAACAAAAAAAATAAAACTTACCTAAATCCCTGCTCCTGCACCTGCCACTGTCTGCTCCACCATCTCCTGGCCCACTCGGCATTATGGGAGAGACATCATGTTGTCTCTCCCATCACCTACTGCGGGAGCTGGAAGGTGGAGCTCATGAGTAAGCTCCAGCCCAGCTACGGCCGTGGGTGCAGCAGCCAATGGGAGTCTGTCTGAGTCTCATTGGCTGCTAAAACAAACGGACCGCACTCACTGTGGTCAACACTATACTTACTGAAACGGACTTGTACCGCGTCTGGCTAGCGGCCCAAGCGCCACCGGTTGGATGGAGCCCAGGGCACAAGCCCCGGCCGACCCCCCCTGGTTATGCCACTGTCATCACGTAAATACTAGTTTTGCTCTGCATCATTGTGGGTAAATAGTACAAAACAGATCATTAAAGGACATTATAGGGCAGATTTAGGGGAAAGCTAATAAAAACCATGGCCTAAGCTAACAAAATATGCAGGGGGGTTGATGAATAGAAAGTTGACAAAACAGTAAGTGACCCTAAGTGGGCAATTTAATTATGGTACTGTGTGGTTATAAAGTGAACTGAAATATTATATATGAAATACCATCTTTCCAGGTTATGAGAGGAAAGAAAAAAATCCCTGACAATGTTTAGCACATCAGCTAGTGATTATATTATCTTACTCATGGAAATATTTTTACATTTAAGAGTTAAAATTCTATACCATCAATTTACCCACCATTTTCTTCTGCATATTTGACATAACTGACCTCTGCTGCCTCTCTCCTAGAACTATCGCAATCAGTGTCAAAACATGACTGTAATTGCATTAGAATAAAAAATAGAACTTTACTGAGCATTGTGATGTCAGAGAATGGAATTCTGAATCATAAAGCCCTAGCAGTACAATATATAGTTATAAATATAGGGGCTGTTGGGATATGTACTTTAGTCAACTTTAGAAAAATAATAATTATAATAATATCATAACAATGTTTGAAAAGTCATGAGTATTTAATTTTAACTTTGGCAACCGATATCCAGAATCTGTTTTCCCCCTCTTCATACACTGACTATAGAAGAACTGATAAAGCAGAAATAAGCTGTACCACAAAAATACAGATATTCCAAATAGCTGTGCCATGATAAGACCGTGTCACCGCTGATGGCAAAATGCTTTCCTGACTCCATAATGTACATGAGACATTTACCTGGGTCAGCATATTGTGTTATTAATGGCAGTAGCTCTGTTTATTAAGATTTCTGTTCTAAAGTGTCTGCCAATACCAGGTCTTGTGGCAGTGCATCCAGGTCTTTGCTCTTAGAGCCTGATCCAGAGATGGACTGTAATATAATCACAACTGCATTCACTCATGGATGCCTTCCAAAGCACAGCCTTGCATAGGGACGCCCACTGCTGCCTTCTCATATCCGTTTGATGACTGGGCGTAACTACCATAAGCGCAAGGGGTGCAGCTGGTATGGGGCCCAGAGCTGAGGGGGGGCCCATCTTCCTTGTGTTATATATTTCACCATTTGATGGTACATAGGGGCTCTTACAAAATTTTGCGTTGGGGCCTTGAAATACCTAGTTACGCCCCTGGTTCGACAACGTGCAACAGTGTAAACACCGGTACCATTGACACACATCGGGCAGCCACGCAGCATGTAAGTCAAGTCTGACCTGCCTCAAACACTGCGGCTATCCTGACACGCTGAGAGCTCTCATACTGCGCAGGAGAACGCAATGGCTAATTTATGCATACTCATGAAATGGCGTTTAAATGGTCAGACATGCCTGTGACTTTCTAACCACCCCTTTGTTACCACCCCCAAACGATGACAACCTGTCACTCACTTTGTGAGTGGTTCATCTGTACAAACGTAATCACATTCCAAACGCTGCGCATGCACAGTGCTGCATTTGCGTAATAGCAAGCAATCGCTCATTCTGTGAAAATATCGGCATTGGGTCAGTCTCTGAATCAGACCCTTACTTCCCAGTGCTAATATTTAATTTCAAACTGCTAATACAAAAGAAGCAAAAAAAAAATAAAAACTCACTAGCAATATGAATGCAAAAAATGGCAGTGGGTATGAGGTCTTACACAGTGAGTGTAATGCCGGGTATCCACTAGGCGATTAAAATGACTGATTGAAGATAACGTTCAGTGTAAGAACCTACAGGATGAGGAACGACTGCATGATTACAATGTTGTAATCGCACTGTTGTTCCTCTATCGCCTAGTGAATACGCACCTTAGGAACCATTTTAGCAGCTGGATAGTGAATGTATGTTTTATTTTTTTTCCAGCTGAAAGAGCAGGCTTTATGTCCTCTGTGAACACTTAAACTGAACAGGTTGTTGCAGTGTCACCTATATGGGTCAATACTATATATACAGTGATCATATTCCTCTTCACCTTCTATTTGCTAGTGTAACTAAATCTAACACAGGCAGCTTTTGCACATATCTAAGCTCCTACATGCCCTTTAGTAATGTAGTTGCCCTTACCAGCACTCTCTTCAGGTGCAGCACATACAAGCTATTGCTTACTAGTATAAATTGTGTGCTTGGGTTGCTTGTAGCTTTGAATTAGTACAGTAGAATAATGGTCATATTTTCTGCAGCCATAATACATCGTTTTACAGCTGATATCTACTGATTTCGGTTATTTCCTATTATCAGCTATATAGACCAAACTAACATCACAAGGCAACTGACCATTTCAGACAACACGAGGAGTATCCCATTAAACATAAGGGTGATGGACAAGACTCTTATTTATTTTAGTGACAGTGAGGATTATTAGAGAAATATAGATGGAGCTCTCAGCTGTGCTGATGGGTGGCCATTGGGTATAGACTTGTACAAAGAACCTATTTAACTTACTCAACAGAGGTTAAGAACAGACTAGAAGATAAGCCATCTCTCTTCACTGTCATCCTCTGCATGCACATACAGTCCTTCATCCACTGCAGCTGACAAGTTAAGCTGCTACTTTAAAAAGTAAATATGAAACAAATGTGAGAGTAGATGGAAGCAGAGGAATATAACAGATATGGATTCTGTATTATATATATGCATAATGCACCGGCACACTGGTCTGTCTGCATATCCACATTATGAATGTCGAACAAGCGTATGTATCCTGTGTGACACAATTACTACTGCAGCTAACATATCATCTAAAAAAGAAAACCATTTCCTACATTAATTCTTTACTTAATTCTATGAATGTTTACCTGATAAAAGGAGGACTGTATTCTGTCAAAGGCACGAGCAATTTTAAAGCATACACAGGCACAGGGTCAGGTTCTGCAAGGATTCGCTCATACCTAAAAAGAGAGTTAAATAAGCTTTTTGAAAGATTCAAGCAGCATTTATTTGATGAATTATTACTATACTAGCTGGGATACTCGATGTTGCCTGGGGTTGAAGACTGGACCCTGAAGTACACCTGCAGCATTTGTTTGTTTACATTGTCCTCACCTATAACCCCATTCCATTTATCCTGAAAAGGACCCCACTGTTTGCTAACATGCATGCAAATAGTGGCGTAACTACCGTGGGTACAAGGGGTGCAGCTGCTGTGGGGCCCGAGCTGCATCTGGCATAATGTGAAAGGGGCACTACTATTGTGTGGAATAATGTGTTATGGGGCACTACTACTATATGGCATATTCTGTAAAGGGCAACACCATGTGGTATAATTTGTAAGGGGCATTATTGTGTAGTGTAAGGGGCATTACTGTGTGGCATAATGTATAAGGGTCACTATTACCGCGTGGCATCATGTTTATAAGTGGTACTACTGTTTGGCATAAACTGAATGATGTCAGCGTGGCATAACATGAATGGGCTCTGTGTGGGGGCAATTTTTTTTTTTATCTCTGGGGTGGGGGGGGACTTTTAAGATCTTGCTATTTGGCCCACAAAGTTCTAGTTACGCCATTGCATGCAAACACAGAGAGCTGACTAATATATATATATGGTCACTTTAAAAAGGACTAACTCTGAATTTAACATGAACTTAAACAAGTCAAAGTTTGACGCTTGTTCAGACTGTGGTGTTTTGTAGCTTTCACACAGGTTTTTGGCAGACTGCCAATTTCCACTGGAGATAGCCCCTGAACCTGTATAATTTAAGAGTGGCCCTATTTTAGGGATTGTCTGACAGTGTGTGACCCTGACAAACTTCAAACCTAGGCAAAAACCTAATACTGGCCAAACTGTACCACCATGCCAAATTTGGTGGAGCTAGGGTCAAAACTCTGGCCGTGCATAAAGGACAGGCAGACTTTCTTGCTTGCTATATAGATAAAATTGCAATACATACATCTTTTGGGAGATTCCATTATTAGAGGAGTACACCTGGGAAACACTGCTGAAGTAGAGAGACAAGTAAGGTGTTTACCTGGAGCCACAGCTCCAAGGGATAAAGACCGCATGCTGAGAATTGTGAAGGTAGCAAGAAAAGATGGAGAATTGGATGTCATTGTCCACTTAGGGACAAATGACCTGGCCAATGCTGAAGTCATGGCAATAAAAGATGAATTCAGGAAGTTAGGGACTGCACTAAAGCAGGTGGCAACCACTGTAACTTTTTCAGAAGTATTGCCAGTACACAGAGGGGAAGATAGAAATCATTGCATCAGAAACTTCAATATTTGGCTACAGAAGTGGTGTTATGAGGAGGGATTTGGGCTGACAGTCCATAGCCATGCCATCTGGCAAGATTTAAGCTTATACAAATATGATGGCCTGCACCCATCTTCAAAAGGAACTAGAATACTGAGTGAACAGTTTGAAAGCTTCACCAAGAACTATTTAAACTAGAAGAGGGGGACAGTGAACCAAACATGAAAAAAGAAATCTGCTCCCCCAATAAAGAGGTATTATTTGTGCTGGCAAATGGAACAGTAAGCATATCCACAGCAACAGAAGATGGTTTAGAACAAAACCAAATAAACATAGACAGAGAGATGAACATACCTAGGAACAGGAGAAATAAACAAACAAATAAAAGTCTAAGAGCAATGTGTGCAAATGCTATGAGTTTAGGAAATAAAAGCCCTGAACTAATTGCACTAATGACAAGGGATGATCTGGATATTGTGGCTATTACGGAGTCATGGTGCAATGAAAATCATGACTGGGACATAGCTATACCAGGATATACTTTATTTAGGAAGGACAGAATGGGAAGAATAGGCAGAGGTGTAGCAATGTATATCAAGGAAAGCATAAATATTACGTTAATACACAGTATTGAAGAAAAAAACGAGTCCCTTTGGGTGACTATAGAAACAGGGGAGAAAGTGATTCTTCGTATTGAGGTGATCTACAGACCACCAGAGGTCAGGAAGAGGAACTGGACAATAAACTACTGCAGGACATCACTAAAATGGCATTAAAAGGAGAGGTTATAATCATGGGAGATTTTAATCTACCCGATATAAACTGGGAGGTGTCTGTGGCAAGTTCCACTAGAAGTAGGGGCATCCTGAATTCATTGCAGGGAGCCTCCCTCCAGCAATTGGTGAGGGAGCCCACTCGGAAAGACGCAATATTAGACTTAATACTTACAAATGGAGACAGAGGGCCAAATGTAATAGGGTGAGAGTTTAGAAAATGTGAGAGTTTAGCATTAAACTCTCACATTGGTTGAGTTTTATCTTCAAAATGGGAAAACATCTGTATGAGATTTTAAATCGTGAGAGTTTTCTAAGTCTGAAAAAGCATGCAAGTTCACTCTGTTACTTTGTTTTTGGACTCTAATACATTGGCAAAGTTTAAAAAGTGTCAGAAACTCTCACTTTTCTAAACTCTCACCCTATTACATTTGGCCCAGAGTATCTGATGTAAAAGTGGGGGAAAACCTGGAATCCAGTGATCATCAAGCAGTATGGTTCAGAATAAAGACAGATACTGACTCACCCCATACAAAAACAAAGGTATTAGATTTTAGGAAGGCTGATTTTGCAGGGATGGGAAGATGTTTAAGCGAATCTTTGGCAGAGTGGAGGAACTTGAAAGGAGTGCAGGTGAGGTGGGAAAATTGTAAAATGTGCAATATTAAAGGCAACAGACCTTTGTATCAAAAGGGTTAGGAAAACCACATGGAAAAGGAAGCCATTGTGGTTTGGGAAAGAGGTACTGTAGCAAGTATTGTGAAAGCAAAAAAGATGGCCTTTAGAAAATACAAGCAGACACAAAATAATGAAGACAAAGAGGAGTATCCTGTAACACAGAAGGAGGCTAAGAAAGTAATCAGATGTGCAAAGGCAAAAGCTGAGGAGAAAATGGCACAGTCAGTGGGTAAAGGGGGAAAAACTTTTTTAAGTATATAAGCGAAAGGAGAAAAACAAAAGGTGGAATAAAAAGACTAAAGACAGAAAGAAGGAGTCTTGTTGAGGGAGACAATGTAATAGCTGATCATCTTAATAATTATTTTTGTTCGGTATTCACTACTGAGATAGAGAGAAAGGGGCCACAGTTAAGTTGCAGGTGTAATCAAAAAAATGAGGTACGAACAAACACATTTACAGAGGAGAAGATCCTAACAGAACTCTCAAAACTGAAAGTGGATAAATCAATGGGGCCAGATGGGATACATCCAAGGATACTAAAAGAGCTTAAAGGGGTGCTGGTAACACCATTAACTGAATTATTTAACCAGTCACTAGCTACTGGAGTAACTCCAGAGGACTAGAAAAGCACAAACGTTGTCCCACTGCACAAGAGTGGAAGCAAGGAAGAGTCAAGCAACTACCAACCAGTGAGCCTTACATCAGTAGTAGGGAAATTGATGGCAACACTCTTAAAAGAAAGAGTCTTAGACTATCTCAAATCTAACAATTTGCAGGATCCCAATCAGCATGGATTTACTGTAGGGAGATCATGTCAAACAAATCTTACTGACTTTTTTGACTGGGTGACTAAGGACATAAATAAATGGGGGGCCATAGATATAGCTTATCTAGACTTTAGTAAGGCTTTTGACACTGTTCCACATTGCAGACTGTTAAATAAACTGGAAAGCATGGGATTGGATACAAAGATAGTTGAATGGATAAGATCATGGTTGCAGGATAGGAAACAGAGAGTTGTAGTAAACGGAGTGCAGTCTCAAGAGGGAAATGTTACCATTGGAGTACCTCAAGGATCTGTACTTGGACCAGTGCTTTTTAATATCTTTATTTGTGACATTGCAAATGGTATTGAAGGGAAACTATGCCTTTTTGCAGATGACACAAAGGTATGCAACAGGGTAGACACACCAGGAGGGGTAAAACAAATGATGATGAGCTAGGTAGACTAGAGGAATGGTCAAGAACGTGGCAACTATAGTTTAATGCCAAAAAATGCAAGATCATGCACTTGGGTCTCAAAAATCCAAAGGCTAAATATAGTATTAATGGCACTATACTGGAAAGTACTGAAAGGGATCTAGGAGTCACTATTTCAGGTGACTTAAAGGCAAGAAAACATTGTAACAAAGCAATGAGGAAGGCAAGTCAGATGCTTGGTTGCATAGGGACAGGAATCAGTAGCAGAAAGAAAGTAGTGATAATACCACTGTATAGGTCATTGGTACGTCCTCATCTCGAATACTGTGTTCAATTCTGGAGGCCATATCTCCAGAAGGATATTAATACATTAGAGACTGTACAAAGAAGGGCAACTAAAATGGTGCAAGGTCTACACCACAAAACGTACCAGGAAAGACTAAAAGATCTTAATATGTATAGTTTGGAGCAGAGAAGGGATAGGGGGACATGATAGAAATGTTCAAATATATAAAGGGTTTTAACACGGTAAAGGAAGGAGACATTCTTCAAAGAAAGAGAAGCATTAGAACAAGAGAACATGTTCTAAAAGTGGAGGGTGGTAGGTTCAGGGGAAATTTGATGAAAAATTACTTCACAGAAAGGGTAGTGGACAAGTGGAATAGCCTCCCATCAGAGGTGGTAGAGGCTAAGACAGTAGAGCAATTTAAACATGCATGGGATAGACATCAAGATATCCTGCAGAAGAAGTAAGGATCCATAAGGGTTGATGTAATAATATGTTTAAAAATGGGGCAGACTAGATGGGCCAAGTGGTTCTTAACTGCCGTCAAATTCTATGTTTCTATGGATATTTGCAAACTGTGCAAGCAAATATACTTATATTGTATCAATGATGACATCAATGACTTATTATTTAAAGGTTATATTTATATAATGACATCATACTCTGTAGAGCTTTACAATTTGAAACAAACACAGTAATAAGAAAGGGTCTGCTCGAAAGTGAACAATCTATAGAGTAATACGAGGTTAAGTGCCACATAGTGCACATTGCTACAGTCACATTACAATGGAAAACGTGCTTAGTGTGGCTATATGATATAGTTACTAAATAATGTTGGTTTGGTGGTCAGAGAGAGTTCTTTGTATATATAAGGAGAATAAATCATACTTGTTTTGGAAGACTCCTGAATCCTGTCCAATTCCCAAGTAAAGTAGGCAGGATTTTTAGACATGGTTCACTGGTAATCAAGCCATCTTGGTCACACGTCCCACTTTGTGATACCATAATTCATTATATTACGCTATGAGTCAAACAACCACACCACCTGCACTTGCCACGTGGACATCCCATCCGGGATCAATGGCCTTGTATGACACTAAAAGCTGTGATGCAAATTCTGCAAATTATAGCCTAATATTTGGAGGTTTGCTATGTCATTTGTGTCACATGACACAATATGAAAGTTCCCCTCCACCACCCCTTTTTAATGTCCTGGCATATATACAAAGCTCATTCTGCAGTGCTGAGTATTGTGCTTTAGTATATGTAGTTAAAATTAAAGTGTACTGAAAGTAATAATATTTTTCATTTTTTTTATTGTTTTTTATTTGAAAGTACTGTATTATTTTGACATAGTTTGTTTAGATCTCCTTTGCCAATTACTGTATTTTATTGTAATTGTGTTGCAATTTCTACAAGGTCAGGGACTGAAAAATATGTATTTGACATAGAAAATAAACCATTGTACTAAGACACAAAGTTCCAGGCATACTTCAGATATTTATAAAAAGAACAAATATATGGGCTCTTTTATGCATGAGTAAACAAACAGCGGGTTACAGTAATTCAAAGAAAAAGCAATTTCTATACCCTTCAGAAGAAAGTACAATTTATTAAAACAGTGCAAACTTAATATGGAGATTAGTAAATATTCTACATTAGTTAAAAACGCTGAAATGCTAGACTCTCACATAGTGACATGTTTCTAATAAGTGAATCATTTGCTTTCAAAGTGAGTGGATTTTACATGTACATCAAAGCCCTCTTCCATTTGGAGAAAGAGTTATAAACCATTAAACCCCATTCCCCATAAAATCATGTTCTATCCAGTCGATGATACATTTCCTAGGTCGGCTCAGACAGTGGCGGATTACGGTATCCGATCAGATGGTCGACATTCACAATATTGACAGGTTCTGAATGTCAACAGTCAGAATGTCGACATGGACTTTACGTCGAAAACCAATAAGTCAACATGCCAAAAAAGTTGGCATGGTTAAAATTTCGACATGTTTAGAATATTGTAATTTAACATGTTGACACCAGAATGTCGACATATGGTTTTTAGCTAGGTTAAGATGTAGTGGTAGGCTTATGCTAAAATAAAATAAAAATAAAATGTTGACATTCTGGCATTGACTTAAATGGTGACGGTATGATGATGTCGACCTTTTTGAGGTCAACATATTGGTTGTCAACCTAAAGTCCCTGTTGACATTCTGAATGTAAAAATGTCACACCACACCCGCGGATTAGAAAAGGAGCACAGTACCCGCTCACTGCACTGATTTATTTGATATGCGACACGTTTTATCTGTATGCGACGGAGTCCGAATCTGTATACTAAGGCCCTGATTCAAAGCCGGACGCTCTGACCAGAGCGCTCGCTCTGAATCAGGGCTCTCCTCCATTAAAATGGAGCGTCCTCCTGGACGCTCGTATAGCTGTGGGTCACCACCCACAGCATATACGAGCGTGCAAAAAGATGGTCGCGATGGTCTTGACCATCGCGACCATCGGACTTGCGAGGGAAACCCTGCGGTCGGGTTTCCCAGCCGCAAGGCCAGGAGTGATTTTGGCTCTATCAGAGCCAAAATCACTCTCACTGACATCACTAGTGATGTCAGTGGGGCCGGCTTCAGACGGTAGGCATTCCCATGGGGACGCCTCCGTCTGGCAGGCACGCCCACCAAAGGGGGCGTGCTGTCAATCAACATCGACAGCACGCCCCCTTTGGTTCGAGACCCCGAGCGATGGAAAGCCCGTCGCTCGCCGGGTCTCGCGCATGCGCACGACGGAGCTCCCTCCGTCGTGCGCATGCGCAGTGGGGAACATCGACCCACTTGCGAGCGTACTGCCGCTCGCGAGTGGGTCTGAATGACCCCCTAAGTGCTTAGATGCAGCTGCCGTGGTTTTTTTCATGACAAGTTCTGTTGTACAGATTCAGACTCAGAGCCTCATTTATCAATATCGCTAGTTACTAATGGTGCTCCACCCAATCAGCTCCTAACTGTCGTGTGCTTGAATAATGACAGTTAGGAGCTTATTTGTTGGAGCACAATTTAAGATTAGTAAGGAGTGATAAGAATATCACTCATTGATAAATGAGGTCCTCAGTCGCACATTCCAGCGAAAAAGATGCACCAGACATCTCATGGCGTACTGAGGCTAGGTATATGAGGACACATCTGTACAGCTAACAACATTATTTATTCTCTGTTTAGGTTATTAACACTTTAGAAGTGCTTATAACCCTTCATAAGTTTTTTCTTCTCCCCTCCTTTCCCACCGCCTAAACCTAAGTCCCCCGGGGGGTGCCTAACCCTAACCTCCCCCTGGGGGTGCCTAACCCTATCCCCCCTTCCCCTAACCTCCCGGGGGGGGTGCCTAACCCTATGTCCTCCCCGGGAGCCCTAAACCTTACCCCCCCCCTTCTATCTATCTCCTAGCGTAGGTAAAATTACAGGTGGCAAGATTTCGACGCCTGTCATTTAACCCTTGCCGGGATTTAGAAGTTGGGAAGCCGGCGGTCGGCATTGTGTTCGCCAGCTTCCCGACTGTTTCCCGCACTGTACATGTAAAATTGACAGTGTATTAAACTGTGTGGGGTAGAATGTCTTTGTACCCCCCAAGAGGTACGCCTGGTTAAGATCTAGTGGTCTAGCCTTCGACACAGGCCCCCTCCTCTCCGTCCGGCTGCGCACTGGGCGGTGCGCGGCCAGTTCCGCACTTATAGACTTTGGGTACTAGAGTGTGCCCAGATTCTATAGTGCATGCACAGGCCACCGGGAAAATGGCCGCAGCTGCCATTTTCTCTGTACTGCGCATGCGCAAGCAATGAGAAAATGGCGCGGTGGCCATTTTCCAGACGGTTTTACCAGGTGCAGACAACGGAGCCGCCATGTGACTCCGGAGAGGTAAGTTTTATGGGTGCAGGGTGTGCGGTGTGGGCCCGCTCGGGACACAGGGGACCGTGTGCCCCGCACACCCTGCACCCAATATAAATACGCCCCTGGCTGCTGAATGATATATGACTTTTAATTAAACTATTTTTAAGGGATTCATGCTAGCCACATTGTCTAACCATGCACACTTTGTAACTTTCCCTTCAGTATCCTATAAACAATTTAGGTCACTACAAGCGAAGTCACCATATACAGTAACTGATGTCTGTGAGCATTTGGGGAGGTTGTTACAGGTCTCCGGAGATGCACCAGCTCAGACGATCTGAATGAATGCTATGTAATCTACAATGTTAATTTGGTGCATAGGCACATATTAATATTTTTTATTGTTATGCTCAATACAATCTCGGCATAAACAAAATAATATAAATAATATATATATATGATGCACAATCAGTTTAGCTGGGGGCAGACAATCCCACCCACACCCTCCTTATGAATAACAGGCATTGCAACTAACAATCATTCTTTGCTGAAACTCCTTGTGCTTTGCCAGATAGTACTAACCACTATGACACAAATTGAATAATCATGACATATAGGTACACAGTACATTATGAACATTTAAGCATTTGAGTCCAGCTGGAGAACTTACTGTGGAAGTAATGACTTTCTGACCAAAGACAGGAATGTGCTATTTGACTGAAGGACCTCCTTTCTCCCCTCAGCCATGGCTTCATGGTTTACAAGCAGTGATGTGGTCTCTGCAAGTAGCCGCAAACTGAACAGCCTCCATTCCACTTGAAAACACAGAGAGCCAAGAATATTACTATGCAACAAAGTAATTGAAACAAAATGTTGAAGTTGCACAGAACTCTACTTGATGTGGCCTAGCTTACCATTCTGGCTGCACACCAGGGAGACTAAAGGTGGGAGGATAGTGTCCACAACCTAAAACAGAGCAAGGAAAGATCTGGATTTAATTACTGCAGGAGCAGAAATAGAAATCAGTATCACCGCAAACTAAGGGGCTTTACAGACAAAGTCTGTAATTAAATTGATCATCTAAATTTGTAGAGTTGCAGTGATTTACTACAGGAGTCCTTCTATAACCTTTGTTTCTTAGTTTGTTTGTTTTTGGTCATTTAAACCTGTTGTAATGCTAGAACTGTGAAAAAGTAGTCCCAGAAAAGTAACATAGGGCCTGAATCAGAGATAGTTGGTAATGCAGCCGAGTTCGCAATAGCAGTTGTGGGAATATGCAAATCTCAGCCTTCCCTTTGTGCTCAATGGTGCGATGGTGTGTATGAGCGGTGAGACGCCCACTTTCATGCTGGGTGGTCTGTGCATTTGCAATGGAGATTGTAAACTCTCCAATATCGACACTAGATAAGTCACACCATCGACATTAGCATTAGCCTAGGGTCTACACTAGCTACTCTCCTCAAATCCAACTAACCATGGCCTCTGAAGCACTGGATTTGCAACTGTTCACTTCACAGTCTCCACCTTGAATACACTTCTCAAGTGGTAAGCTGGGTACATACTAGACGATGTGTGTAGAAAACAACTGCAGATGCGACTGGACAATATATTGGGCAGTCCGTACAGCACAATCTGGTGCACGACCGCCCAATATATGTCGTTCCCCCGCCGCTTTCAGAAGCATGGTGTTTCTTGAATATTCAAATCGGCCTACACAGGCCGATCTGAAAATGCAATGAACGATACGCGGGAGCGCAAAATAGTGCGTACACACTGGATGATTTGTCTTTCTGATACGTCGGAAATTGCCAAATTGTCCAATATATTGTCTAATGTGAACCCAGCTTTAATAATGCCGTAGCCAATTGCAAACAGTATAGGACAGTTATTTTTGCATGTGCGCAGTAAGGGATTTCGGTACTTTTGGCGCATGAGCAGCAGCAGAACATCGCTCGACTGCGTAAACATCAGCACTGCATCTATCTCTGAATCAGGCCCATAGTCACTAAGGGGTCTATGTACTAAGCCTTGGAGAGAAATGAAATTTCGCAGATAAAGTACCAACAAATCAGCTCCTAACTGTCAATTTTCAAACACAGCCTGTAAAGTGACAATTAGGAGCTGATTGGTTGGTTTTTTATCTCTGTCAACTTTATCTCTATCCAAGGCTTAGTAAATAGACCCCCTAAGTCAGTTATGAATCAGATAAACTTGTTTTATCCTATAGGATCATTGATTTTTAACTTATGCAACATTTTTTGAGTCTATTTATTAACTATTGAAAAGCCCTATCACTGGTAACTGGACCCTATATCAAGGACTATCCGTAAATGGCCCCTATATCAAGAACTCTCTCAGGCGATAACCCAAGCATATTTAAGGATACAACTACCGCCACAACCCTCCCTTCGTAATCCTCAGTTGGCAATAGCAGGAAATATTTATTGATAAAAAATGCTATATTTAAATAAAACACTATTCTATATGGAAGACCACCAAATTAATTATATTAAATTAACAGTTGCAGCAAGACATGCCAACAAATCAGAGTACTCCTACAGCTGCTAGAAAGTATCAGCTGATTTTCTATATCTTTGATGAGTAGTGATAGAAAATCTTGGTTATTGATGCATAATAATTATTGTACAGTTAAAATCTAGTACTGTACATATCTTACAATTTGGTAATTTTAAATATTAACAAAGAATAAAGAAAAAAATAAAGCTAAGTTACAATCATGACTTTTGAAACCTTTGAAAAAGTCTTGCAAAGAAAAAAAATAGAGGTTACACTGATCAACATAAACCATATTTTGTAGTAACTTTGTGGTGCTGATTCGGAATATGACATTGGTTTTGCTAGATTGGCTCTAATGAGATACATGGTCAAGAAAAACACAATAGATAACGGCCAACTGACAACTGGTTGGGTGGCCAAGCACTTAAATACGGATGGGGAGTATTCTAGAATGATCGCGGATTGAATACCTAGAATATTTGTGTGTCTCACCTTCTTTAGTGTATCAATATGCACAAATAATGGCTAATATCCCTATTACTAAGGATATGTGGAAACCTGGCTTCTCTGTGAACTTTGTCCACATTTGACCTGTGAGAAAACACTAAGGAGCCTACACACAGCACACTAGACGATGTGCTCATGATGCGATATTGTGAGCGATTTCAGTTGAACTCTCCCAGGCTCTCCAGGACACAATATGGTGCAAAAATGTGTCCAATCTGACTAAAAATTAATCCGCACATAATCTATCTGCACAAAATCGTATATGAGATTGGCAAACCTTGCCTGCAGTAGGCAAGATCTGAAGATGCGATGTATGACATGATTTGGACTTATGTTACACGATTTGTCGTTCCGATGCATCAAAATCGGGCGAATTGTGTAAAATATCATCTAGCACACCTTAAGGCTGGGAGGTATGCTTAAACTGTGCAAAGAACTGCACACAGCTATTTCTGCTTCTTAATGTAGCAAGGTAAGGAGATCTGAAAAGCCTCTCAGCTTCTCTGATGGAATGCTATATTCAGTCACTATGAGTTAACATCATGCCTGACCTTAGTGAAAATAATGGTGCGTACACACTGGGCGATTAAAGTGGACGACTGAACGATAACGATATCGTTATCGCTCAGTCGTCCACTTTATCGTCCATTTTTTACACAAAAAAAGATGAACGATAACGACGACGCGCGGGATAACATGCAGGCCAACCTGACGATGTCGTCAGGTTGCTGCATGTTGGGGAATGGGGGAGAGAGCCATGAATGACATTGAGCACACCCTGCCGGGGACACACTAGTCGATATTGCTCAGGGAGCATATCATCTAGTGTGTACGCACCATAAGAGTTGGCTACAATAAACAAAATAATGATAGTGGTTAAACAGTCTGCGAAAACGAGTGGCTAATCAATTACTGGCAAGCAAACAGTACCATCATATTTTGGATAGCACATTTAATACAATATATTAAAGTCTGTTATATATTCATTTAATTGGTGAACAGTACAGGAGCTAACGTACAGTATATATGAAATGTACTGCTCCTGTATACAGTACTGTGCAAAAGTTTTAGGCAGGTGTGGAAAAAATGCTGCAATATAAGAATGCTTTAAAAAATAGAAATGTTAATGGTTTATTTTTATCAATTAACAAAATGCAAAGTGAATGAACAGAAGAGAAAATCAGCATCAATTCTTCTAGGTACACTTGCACAAAGTCAAAGATTTTGTAGGATTATAGGGCCTGATTCATTACGGATCACTATTGCGATCGCAGCTGCGACTAGGCACACAGACACACTGCGAAAATATGCTAATGTTTGCCATCGCAATGCCGTCGCAGCCTAGCATAAGGGCGCCCACTTCACCTTACTCACATCTGTAATACATTGCAAGTCTGCAAAACCATCGGTAACATCAAACATCATCGAAGCCTCACGCACACCTGTAACGGCGTTCAATTGCACTGGCACGCCTGCAGTTTTGACAACCACCCAACGTCACCACCCCCACATGCTCACTTCCTGTCAAACACTCTGCGATGGGTCTGCGCAGTCCGATCGCAGTGAAGCCTGTGCTCACGCTGCACGCACACTGCGATGCATACACATGCACAGTGCGTAACAATCGGCCATCTGCATACGTAATCGCAGTTGTGATCCATAATGAATCAGGCCCATAGTCTGGAGCATGATTAACCAATCATACCAAACAGGTGATAATCATCATTTTCATATGTAGGTTGAAACACAGGCCCCGATTCAGAGCCGGACGCTCTGACAGAGCGCTCGCTCTGAATCTGAATCAGAGCCGTCCCTCCTCCTTTTTGGAGCGGCCTCCTGGCCGCTCGCATAGCTGTGGGTGACCACCCACAGCTATAGCGAGCGGCAAAAATGATGGTCGCGATGGTCAAGACCATCGCGACCATCGGGCTTGCGATGAGACCCTAAGGTAGGGTCTCGCTGCCGCAAGCCCCGGAGTGTTTTTGGCCCATGGGAACGCCTCCGTCTGGGTAGCCACGCCCACCAAAGGGGGCGTGCTATCAATCACCATCGACAGCACGCCCCCTCTGGTGCGAGACCCATAACGGGTCTTGCGCATGCGCACTACAGAGCCGCCTCCGTCGTGCGCATGTGCACTTGGGCAACATCGACCCACTTGCGAGCGCTGAGAGCGCTCGCGAGCGGGTCTGAATCAGGCCCACAGTCATTAACTGGAACAGAAACAGCTGTGCAGGAGGCTTAAAACTGGGTGAGGAACAGCCAAACTCTGCTACAAAGGTGAGGTTGTGGAAGACTGTTTCATGTCACAGGTCATAGAACATAGCAAGACTGAGCACAGCAACAAGATAGTTATATTGCATCAGCAAGGTCTCTTCCAGGCAAAGGGCCTGATTCAGAGCCGGACGCAATTAGCGCTCGCTCGTCCAGAAAATAGGGGTGGCTATTCAAATGAACCGTTCGCTCTTTGCGGTCTGTTCACGCCTCTAGGTCTGAACGAGTGGACAAAACTTGCGGTCGTTTTTTGAGAAACTACGCCCCCTGGCCGCTCGCATCCTACGTCATGTCCGCTATTTATTAGATTAAACGAGTACATCGACCAGCGTATGAACTGCTCGCTATTCTTGTGGTTGGTTTTTGCTACCACAATTTTGCGAGCAGTTCTGGCTATAAAATAACCCAGTGACGTGGTCAATGACGCTCCTGTTTTAATTATGCACACCCATAAAACGCCCGTTTTGACCTTTAAGCACGCCTGCGTTCTGAATTCCACTCCCCGTTTTCAAGCACCTTCCCCTGTTACCACCCACATACGCCTCTTTCTGTCACTCAAATTATCAGGCATTCGCTATTTTGCGAGCACATGAATTTCGACCGCACTGACTGGTTCGCGCATGCGTATAACGATCCGTACGCATGCGCAGTTGGGCAAACATCGCTCGGAGCGAACGTGCGGCCGCTTACGAGCGGCTCTGAATCAGGCCCAAAGATTTCAAAGCAGACTGGGGTTTTAAGTTGTGCTGGTGAAGCTCTTTTGAAGAAGCACAAAGAAACGGGCAACGTTGAGGACCGTAGATGCAGTGGTCGGCCAAGGAAACTTAGGGCCTGATTCAGACCCGGTCGCGAGAGCTGAGCACTCAAAACCAGGTGGATGGTGGCCCACAGCGCATGCGCACGACGGAGCCGGCTCCATCGTGCGCATGCGCGAGACTCGGCTAACGACGGACAATCCGTCGCTCCGGGTCACGCACCAAAGGGGGCGAGTTGTCGATGTTGAGTGACAGCTCGCCCCGTTTGGTGGGCAGGCCAAGGGGGGTGACTGCCCAAATGGAGGCGGTCACGAGGGAACACTTGCCGTTTGGGGGCGGCCCCACTGACATCACGAGTGATGTCAGTGGAGAGCTTCCGGCTCTGTTAGAGCCGAAAGCTCTCTGGGGCTTGCGATGAACGAGATCCTATCACAAGGGTCTCGTCGCAAGCCCGATGGTCGTGATGGTCTTGTCCTTCGCGACCATCATCATGGCCGCTTGCTATAGCTGTGGGTGGTCAGCAAATGGAGTTGGGGATTTGGTCAGGGTTAATGGTATCCTCAATGCTGAGAAATACAGGCAGGTACTTAACCATCATGCAATACCATCAGGTAGTTGAATGTTCTGTCTTATTTTATTCCTTGTCTCAATATCCTCTAGTTGATATATCTACTTATGTTCTGCTAAGTATCATCCTGTTCATTTACTCATTTCCCTTGCTCTTGTTTACGTTCTGGCACCCATGGTGTTACTGGTAGAGTAAGATTTCTAGGCTGAAGCACATGTTAAGGTATGGTTTCTGCTTATTTACTTGTGGTGTGGATGCCAGACATATATTTTCTCTTTTTTGTTAGTTTAGTTCCGTTTCTGGCCAAAACTTGCCTCAGATAGTCTCTTCCTACAAGGCTCTTCAGGCCTGATTCAGAGGTGCATGCAAATGTCTGTGGTCAAAGTGGTTGTTAGAAAATATGCCAATGCTGCAGCCTCCGGGATTTGTATTGAGATATTGAGACATCCACAGGCGATCTCTCAGATCTGCCGCTTACGTACAAACATGAAGCATCGTTCGCACATACATTCACCATTCTAAGCACCTCTATGGTCACTCAGAATGGCCATCGCAACTAAGATGTCGGAAACCTTATAACTGTGTATGAAGATGCAGTCAGAGGCTGCCTGTGACATGCTCCCAAAATAGTCACAACATGCCTCCCCCAAATTGTCAATGTCTGTCAATCACTTTGCATCTAAATCGACACTGTGACCTCCATTGCAAGACCATTGCGGCACATGTGAATGAAGCATGGGCAGTTGACAAAACATTTTCCGTTCGTGAAAAAAATAAAATCAATGCTCTACGTACATCTAAATCAGGCCCTTTGTTACTGGCTCCTATGGTCTTTCACATTTCTGCTCTGACATCTATCAGTAACCAAATTGTGCAGTACTGTACCTTTGATAGACAGCTTGATGGAAAAAGTTTTAGAAATAGGAAATACTGGGGTTAATAAAAGACTACATGTCTGATTTCTACTCAACAGGCGGGTATCCACTACTAGATATACAAACGAGAACACGATTACGACATTGCAGTTCACTTGTTCAGTACAGGCACATCTATCATCCCCGCACATGCTGAACCTGACGGGATCGTCAGGGTGACCAGCATGTACGGGCGATGATAGATGTCGGAAACGACCAGCGTGCACGCGCATCTCTGGTTGTTTCCGACCAAAACATGCCCGAAGCATGCACGATTTGCAAGAGATTGCACGACAACGACGTCATTATCGTGCAAGCGCTTGCTAAAATCGCCTAGTGGATACCCCCCTAATCAGTTGGGTCATTGTTTTCTACATGTATGGATATTATCAAGATTGAAAAGCATAAATTAACTTTTTTGATTATCAGATGCAGCTGTGTGTACAGTTTTCCCCACTTATGTTTCTATTATAAACAGTTAAGGAAATGTCCTAGGAAAATCATATAAGGTCTGACTAAAGGTTGGCCGCAGTTATATAACTCACAGAAACAATATGAAGAGGAGCAACTATCTGAAAATTTGTGATGGTCAGAAAAAATCCCCATCATCAGCCTAAGTGGAGCATTTGTAAGCAGACAATCACAAGCAGCTCACTAGTGCTGATGGCAATCATCATTATCCACTATTTGCAGCTGCCCTTTACCTCACACAAATAATAGTTATCTCGATATATATATATATAATATATATATATATATATATATATATATATATATATATATATATTAGTCCCAAAACTGCCGGCACTCAGCACTGTCACCGTGCAACTGGCCCAGGTGCTAGTGTGAACTGTAATCCATACCATCTAAAAGAACACAGCACTCCACGGGCATAGGGTGTAACCTTAAGGATCGTCTGATGGTGACTGACATCACGGGTAGAGGTGTCCCTAAGATCCCGAACGTATATACTAAACCTCCTGGAAGCTATAGCTGCCATAATTGTGCTACATGCAAATTCTTGATTCCGGGGAGATCCTTTAAACATCCTCACAATGATAAATTTTACGAGATCCGTCATGTGTTGACGTGTTTGACTTCTCATGTAGTGTACATTATATTGTGTCCTTGTGGCCTGTGTTATGTAGGCCAGACGATTCGCAAATTCCGTGATCAAATGGCTTTACATAGGTCAGCCATTAATTTATGATTGTCAGGAAGGGATATTAAGCACTTTAAGGCTAAGGGTCATGCCTTGTCAAATTCTGCGCTACATGATGATTTGATCATGTACCAGAATCCGCTAGAGGTGGTAATAGGGGCAAGATGTTGCTCCAGTCTGAGGCACGCTGGATGTTCAGGCTCGCTACCATTCATCCCAGGGGTCTTAATGATAAGATTAATTGGAATTCTCTTATTTAATGATGACAATATGGTGGTGTATTGTTGTAATAACAGTGGTGTTGTTCCCTTCTAAAATAAGCTGCACTTTGATTACAGCAGCATATTATGTGACATAGCATTGCTATCAATATTATGAATGTGGTAAGATGTGATGTAGTGATAATCCTGTTGTTTTTGTATAGCCACAATGTGTATTTTCAATGTATTTTTAATGTATTTTGGTGTATTGACTGTGACGTTTTTCCCCCACTAGAGCGGGCTGTGTTATGCTTCCGCATTCATGTGGGCGCTTCTGATGTGCACCGCAAGCTGGCTGGTTGCTTAGCAGTGTCCTGTGTTGCTGGTCCCAGAAGTGCGTCATGAGCAGATGTCTGGACAGCCTGCGGCGCGTGTGGGAGGATGATGGCAGTCTCGGTGGATACTAATAGTGGTTAAGTGTTTTATGTATTGTATGTGAGTGTGTCCTGATGAAAGGAAGGATGCCCTGAAATGTAGACAATAAAGACACTGTTATGTGACGTTTTCATGGAGCCCGTGGAGTGCTGTATTCTTTTGGATGGTATATATATATATATATATATTCACACACACATACATACATACACATATGGGATATATAGGAGATTAAAGCGCCAGAGAGAATTGAGATCCTCTATCTACCAGTTTTGAAGTATCCCGTATTGGTAGGGTGCCCAGTTATGTATTAAATTATTTAAAACAAAGCACTCCCCAATGGTGTGGGTGTCAGCTTATCAGTAATATAAAAACAATGGTGATTTGTTGATAAAAGTGCGAAAATAACAGAACTGATATAAAGCGCTCAAAGGTGCTTGTAAGTGCAATCTTGCAAGAGGTAAAATTGACAATAAGTAAAATGAACAATAGGAATAGTTATGAATATAAGACCACCAACCCTAGAATCTGGGTACTTCTGCAAAAATGCAATGTATAGTGCAAACAGTGTAAACATGTGCAAATATAGTGCAATCTCATAGGTTATGTAAATAAATATATAAATATGTAAAAAGTATATAAATTAATTCATGCAAAAATTGTGAATATATATTAAAAATAAAAATTGAATGATAACATGGATGAACCCTATAATTGGTAGGGCAATACACACACAACATAAACATATAAAATGTATATAAAAAAATTGCCACCAGAAGATGTTAAAAACAGTTGGCTTAAAAAAATGGAAACAATGGAGGGGTAATAAAAAACTGGAGGCTTATCTGATAGTAAGTTCATGGAAGGTGGAACCAGGAGTCTCCAACGTGTTTCGTCCAATTGGTGGACTTCTTCAAGTACCCAGATTCTAGGGATGGTGGTCTTATATTCATAACTAAACCTATTGTTAATTTTATTTATTGTCAATTTTACCTCTTGCAAGATTGCATTTTCATACATATATACAGAAACCCGGCGCCGGCACCCCGACCGCAGGAATCCGAAAGGTAAGTAGCGGGGTTGGGGGGAGGGTTAGCGTTAGGAAGTAGGGGGAGGGTTAGGTTTAGGGTGTGGGTAAGGGGAGGTTAGGTCTAGGCACTAGGGGGGGGATTAGGGTCAGACACCGGGGAGGGAGGGTCAGGGTAGGGAGAGGGTTAGAATACTGACCGACAAGTGTTGGTATTCTAACCCTGTAAGGATGCCGGCATCGGGACTCTGACCACCGGGATCCTGAGTGCCGGCATCCAGTACCCATCCCCTGCCCAACACAACCTGATGGCGACAGTATGGGCCAAATTAAATAGAGTTAGAGTTTAGGAAATGTAACAGTTTAGCAGTAAACTCTTAAGCTGCATACACATATAAAGATTTTCTGTCCAACCATCCAACTAGTTGATTGGTTGGAATGAAAATCTGGTAAGGAATGGGAGTAACTGATGATCAGCAATTTGCTCCTAAATGCCAGAAAACAGATGAAAATGGTCGTCAGACAAGTTTGTTAAGTTAGATCTAAACAATTTGTTTAAACAACAGTTTTTGTCCATTTTCCGGCGTTTGGGGGGCAAATTGGTGATTGTCATTTGCTTTCATACCTTACCAGATTTTCATTCCAACCAATCAACTAGTTGGACAGAAAATCTTTAGGTGTGTACCCAGCCTTACACTATAACATTGGTCGAGTTGTATTTTCAAAATGGGAAAACATCTGAATGAGAGTTTTTTTAGTCTGAAAAACATGCGAGTTTGCATGTTCTCGGACTCTATTACATTGGCAGAGTTTAAAATGTGAGAGTGTTTAATCTCTTGTTTTCTAAACTCTCACCCTATTACATTTGGCCCTATATTTTATGTGATAAAAATATTCTAATTACACACCAATCCCATATTAATAGAGCTCATATTCTTACTACTTTAACTGCTATCTTTTTTTTACAATTGTAAGTGATCACTACAGCAGGCATGACTAAACCAATGGGGTTGGTTTACAGTGGTTTTTGGTCAGCTTCTGTTGAATTTACAGGTGTATTTGACGGCAGCTTCTATCGGGAAACAGAAAGCCGGTGGAACTTTTACAATATAAAAACCAATGGACATCGATGGCGGATTTGAAACTCAAAACCGATGTTTAGTAAATACTGTATTTTTAGACATTAAACTATTGTTCAACTGACTGCAAAACCAACAATTACAGTAGTAAGTTTAGCAACAGATTTATAAATCCATATCCCATAAACAGTCCTGAACTTTGCACACCAGTCCCAAATTTTAGTGGCCAGAAAGTTCTGTTCCATAGCCATCTAAATAATAAAATTATACTGTGAAAACGTCTGTATCCAGTGGTAATTTGCTTCATTTGTTCTACTTAATATATTGTGGAAGGTGAAACAAAAGTAATAAAACTTACAATTCTAAATTAGAAACCGCTACATTATAGTCAAAGAAATCAATTTGTTTTAGGAATTTCAGAAACCGAACTATGATTTTAATTTCTCATAAGAATGCAGGTAGCTAAGTTAAACTCTCACAAGAAATACTAATAATTGATTTCCTCTTAAGACATTTTGGCCTCGGGGGTCTGACGCAAATAGCTTCTGGCCATGAAGAAATTTTTCCTAATAAAATTTTCTGCATTAATTAGCAACAATAAAAAGTACTGTTTTCACTTTTCGCAGGGCATTGCTATACTGTATGTTAGATAGCAGCCTTCACTATTCAAACATTAAACAGCACAATCTGACATAAATATGAATATTTTCCAAAAATGATATAATTGTTGTATATAACTTAGATTCACATGGAGGGACATACAATGTAATTGCTGGGCCCCATAGCAAATTTGTGAAAAATATGGTGATCTGATCTTGACTTCCCCACTCTGTTCTTCTGAGCAGGCATGTGAAGTGGTGCACATGCAATGAAGCCCTGTTTAGGATTTTACTTATGGAACTGAAGCAGAGTGGGAGCATCCAGAGTAAATGGACCAGCACAACTGAGCCACCCTTACCTATTGTTGACTAATCTCCAGGATAGTGTAAACTAGATCCTACATCCCCAGTTAAATGGGTGGTCCGATGGCCTGAGGACACAATTTGTGATGAATCACATCATTGTGGCCTCACCACTGTTGCACAGTTTGGTAAAAGCCCCACTTGAACCTTTCAGGATCTCCGAAAGGGGAATGTTGAAAAGTTGGAAAGTACAGTTTACCATCCCGAACAAGTCCCAGAGCAGATGTGCTGTTTGACAAAGCGGAAATTTTGCAATGGCTCAAAAGTTACATGGTCCTCTGTACATAAAGAATAGTTTACTTGCTTATTATTGTTATGTACACCCAGCAGTCCTCATAAACAGGCTAGAGAGTTCTTCACTTATAGCAACTGCTTTCCTGTAGAGATTAATGTTCTCACTGGTACTTAGATGTTCTCAGGTCTTATACTCAGGATAGTAGGAGCTTATGTATGGATAGCAGGTGGCAGCAGGGAGAAAGCTGGAGTGGAATCAGATGGAATCAGATGAAGCCTGCATATACTGTACTCAGCAGCAAGAGTTGAGATCAGGTTACAAACAGGGTGGAGATTCAGGAATAAGCTGGAAGATATGCAAGCTGAACAGAGGTCTGGTCTGGAGCTTTGGGCAAGCTGCAGGAAGATCATGATGGCAGCAGCAAGCTGGAAATTTACTTGTAGCAGGAACTGAAGCAGGAAATCAAGGATTCCAATAACAAGCAGAAAGGTTAAGAGAGCTGGTAACATCTATGACTGGCATGGATAATATAAACGGCAATGCAGCAAAGCTGAGTGTGATTTAACCTCCCAAGGAGTCAATCAGAATGCGTGCTTAGGACAGGCCCCTAATGATCATGACGAGATGCAGCTGTAAGTAGGAGCTGCAAAGACAAGTGTACTGAGGGCCTGATTCAGAGCCGCTCGTAAACGGCTGCTCGTTTGCTCCGAGCGATGTTCGCACAACTCCGCATGCGTATGGGTCGTAATGCGCATGCTCCAACCAGTCAGTGCGGTCGGAAATCGAGCGCTCGCAAAATAGCGAGTGCCTGCTAATTTGAGTGACAGGATGAGGCGTTTGTGGGTGGTAACAGGGGAAGGTGCTTGAAAACGGGGAGTGGAGATCCGAACGCAGGCGTGCCAAATGGTCAAAACGGGCGTTTTAAGGGTGTGCATAATTAACAAAGCAACGTCATCGACCACGTCACTTGGTTGTCTCTTAGCCTGAACTGTTCGCATGATTGCGGTAGGAAAATCCTACCACAAGCACTGCGAGCAGTTCAGACGCCTTTCGATGTACTCGATTAATCTAATAAATAGCGGAGATGACGTAGGATGCGAGCGGCCAGGGGGCGTCTTTACAAAATAGCGAGCGCATGTTTCGCTCGCTCGCTCGCTCAGACATAGAGGCGTCAACAGACAGCAAAGAGCGAGCGCTCAATTTAAATAGCCGGCCCCTTTTTCTGAGCGAGCGTCCGGCTCTGATTCAAGCCCTGAGTGCGAGGCAACTGCTGGGACCAACATGCAATGTGGCCGCCATGTAATACAGTGTCAAAAGCAATGTCTAGGACCAGAATACAATGCGGCACCACGTCTTACAGTGTCCCGGTCACCTAGTAATGACGCTGCGGGGCAGTGTGAGCCATCGCGATTAGCATGGCAGATTATAACAATTATACAACAGACAAAAACTCACACCAGGAAAAAAAAAAAAAAACTGTTTTAATTAAATACATGCTGTAGATCACTCATTTCAATGTTCAGTAGAGTACAGTAAAAACCATGTGTGTAAGTTTCTCTGTTTGTGAGTGCTCTGTAACTGGGTAAGTCATTCTGAGTTAACAGTATTTGAAAGTAGTATTCCATCAAGAAATACAAGCAATATCACTGATACGTTTGCTACAGGTTGGGTATGAAATCCCGGCTGTCGGGATGTCGCTGTTCAGAATACAGACAGCGGCATCCCAACAGCTAAGAATCCCGACATCCATAGGAAGGTAAAAAATATTTTCCCTACCCATACCCTAACCCTCCCTCCACAGTGCCTCAACCCAACCCCCCCTTCCTAGTGCCTAAACCTAATCTCCCCCTCCCCGCACCCTAAACCTAAGACCCTCTCCCAGGTGCCTAAACCAAACCTCCCCCCTAGTGCTTAAACCTAACCTCCCCTTCCCCGCACCCTAATCCTAACACTCCCTCCCTGATGCCTAACCCTAACCCTACCCCTATGCCTAACCCTGCTAGCTAATGCTAACCTCCCCCTAACACCCCAATACTTACCTTTGGGATGTCGACGGTTGGGATTCAGGTGCCAGGATACCGACCTGTCGGGATTTTGGCGCCGGTAGTTGGACCACCGGGACCCCGCAAACCAGGATGCCGACTACATTCTGTTTGCTACATAGCACAATCATGTAAATAACTTTTCACTAGCTTGATAGATGTTCCTGGCACACCAACAGACATTAAGCAATTTCTCTCTCATTTGCCTAGAGTGTTAATGCAAAGCACAATTGCCAATCTTCCAGGAAAATTGGGTAGCCTCCTAAGCTCCCTGCTGCCATCCCAGCAAACCAAGCTCCCATAAACCCTCTCCTTTTGCTACTTGCAAAGATCTTCTCAACATGGCTTCCAAGAAAAAATTACAGAGCACCCTGGACACTTTCAGTTTTCCATGAAAGGCTATAAATAGCTTGCCTCTTCATCTCAGTCATCCTCAGACTCCGGGTCCTGACTTCGATGTCTACTCTAGTGTCCGCAAACTGGACACCAAGGCTACCTTTCAAGCTGACTTGTGTCAAGCCTTTCAATAGTTTCGCTTGGACCTGAATGAGCGTGGTGCCAGGAGTGACACTTTTGAGAATGACTCATGAAATTTGTGAGACTTTAACTGCAGTTAAGACTAATCTTTCATCCCTAAGATCTGACATGTTACTGATGGCTGACAAGCAGGAGGATATGGAAAATTTGGCCCACTAGGATAATATTAGGATCAGAGATATTCCTGAGACGATTAACTCACGGTCTCTGTGAGCTTGTGCAGCCCTCCGCTTTGCAGATGAGCTGATACTCCTAGATGTTTTCACTTCACAATGACGGCATTTACAGTTGATGGGGCCAGCTTTAGCAGGGCATGAATTTGACAAACTGAAAGGTGGCCTTCTACGGCAGTGATTATCCAGATGGGCATGGGGGAAATACCTGTGCTTCTATATCACTGTGCTTCTGTACATTCTTCACAGAAAAAACAAATAATGAAGTTTTGCGTTGCGTACGGTAGATGGGGCAGGGATTCTGGGCACCTGGAGCATGTGAGTGCCGGAACAAAAGTACAAAAGTAAGTCATTCATGTATCTTTAGGTATGTTCGGGCTGCAAACTTTATTAAACTGTGTCAAATATGTTAATTTTGGCGCTGTAGTCCTGGTGACCTTTATATATCTGTTACATATAGCCATGATGTATCAGGAGATTTGTGTTACAATCCATCCTTTTCAATAGTAATTACTAAAGAAACTCTATTAAATGTCTCTGAAAAAAAGACTGGCCAGTTTCTGGAATTTCCATTGGAGAAGACTGGCCAGCTATAAGAGGAACCAATGAAGAAGACTATACAGCTTCTGGAGGTTCTAGACTTCAGGTACCATGGTAGTGGGTGTGCCTATACATGGACAACAAAAGTAATTTTCATATGGAAACAGTTTGAAATAAGGGTAGGTAAAAAAAACAACAACCTGTGGAGTAAATATTTGAAGATTTTTAGTGCAATGAATGGGCATGTCTTGGGAAAACTACAAGTCACAGGAGACTTACCCCTGACTACTGATAACAACATGGACTGCTGCTTTTTACCTTCCACTACTGTCACCCATCATTCACAGTGAACTCTTGAGCATCAATTGTACAGAAGTGAACAGGGGTTCATAGTACTGAACTGAATAAAGAATGGCTGCTCAAGAGTTCAAAGTATCCAGAAGGGAATATGTATTAATAATTTAGCTACTCTTTATTCAAGGTAGATATCCCTTTAGACAAGTGTGAATATTAATAATCCACTTGCTAGCAACTAAGGCTCACTATTGCAGTAACTGCTTTGAGTATGGAATCTCACCTGACAACATCTGAAATTACAGAAATCAGGGTCAAGTTAGTGCATGAGTCAGCGAGAGAACAAAGCAGCAAATCAGAATATAATTCTCATTGAAAAGGATTTTCAGACACATAAAACTCAGATATTAAATGGGTCATCCACTAATTTTTTGTCCTAATGGAACCATGCTGTTCATTGCATTATAGATTATATATCAAAGACTATTGACAATAACAATGGTACAATGTGGCTGCTGCTAATGATTGCTCTGTGTTTCCCATGTCCTAGATGTCTACTGACATTTATAAATTATGACATTATATAGGCTATGTAATGATATCACAATATAGTATAGGTTACTGTATTTTCTTGCCAATGGTCTGAAAATTGCATTTGTTCTAAGAGAAGAGCAAATTTTAAATCAAAGACATAGATCAACACAGGAAACGAGGATAGCAATAAATAGCATTTTGAAAATAATTTCAGAACTTTGGCCCTCATTCAGAGGCGGTCGGAGGATGCAAGCGGTCGCTCAGAAACTGGGCAGCCGCTTGCATCCTGACCGTTCCCATGGGAACACCTCCGTTTGGGCTGCCACCCCCCCGGCCCGCCTTCCAAACGGGGCGAGCTGTCAATCAACATTGACAGCTCGCCCCCTTTGGAAAGAGACCCGCTACGACCGACATGCGCACTGGACAAACATCGAGGGAGAAGAAGTCCAGGATACGGACGAAACGCGTTGGTGGTGGCTCTTATTCTCTTCCCATTTATGAACTTGCCGTTTTTATCAGATAAGAGACGATTTTTTATCCTTATTTATTCTGATAAATTCACAGCTATTTTTTTATATATATATACATATTTTTATTCATGATTTTATGTGTTTTATCCTTCATGTAGGAGGATATTATTGTTGTGTCTGATTAAAAATAATTTATGTATTTTTAAAAAAATAATTTTTTTTCACTTTCATTAATTTACACTTTATTTTACGCATTATTGTCATTAATTATTTACGGATTCTCGAAGGATCTTTGCATTGACACTTTAGTTGTACAGGTTGAGTCTCCCATATCCAAAATGCTTGGGACCAGGGGTATTTTGGATAACGGAATATTCCGTATTTTGGAATAATTGCATATCAATTGAAATATCAATTGAAATATCTTGGGAATGGGACCCCAATATAAACACAGAATGCATTTATGTGTTATATACACCTTATACACATAGCCTGCAGCTCATTTTATACAATATTTTCAATAATTTTGTGGCTCAAGCAAAGTTTTTGTACATACATGAAATACATTTATGTTTCATTTACACCCTATACACACAGCCTGAAGGTAATTTTATACCATATTTTTAATAATTTGTGCATTAGACAAAGTTTGTGTACATTGAACCATCAAAAATCAAAGGTTTCATTATGTCAGTCATGCCAAAATTATTCCGTATTTCAGAATATTCCGTATTTTGGAATATTTGGATATGGGAGACTCAACCTGTACTGATTGTTTTTATTCTAAAGATCACATACTAATAAGTTTACATATACTTGATGATGATGGTAGTTTAAATACTGCCACCCTTGTATTAGCATTTTAATTGCACAAAATCACTTTTACAAATATGTTTGGTATTAGTTTTATTTTTTAATAAGTTATATAAGCACAGTAGGCGCTCTATGCCAGCTCTTGTATCTTTTGATTGTTTGTATATGTAACAGATCACCACTGTTACATTTTTCTGCTGGTTGAGCTGACACTCATATGTTATTTGGGGGTGCACGATAACGGTTTCACAAAAAACTTTTTAGTGTGAGATAAAGGACACACATTTGAATAACACTATATAAAGGGACTCGTACACAATTGGCGCTGCAGTCTTCTGTTATACACATATATATATGTCATGAGCGCATTCGGTACGAGTTACCGCCGGCTGCAGCCCAACAGAGGAGGAAATCCCGATCGTCCTAAAGTAACCTATCGTACTAAGTAACCTAATTTTACCCCCTAACAGTCCTTTAGGGTGCCTAACCCTAACCTCCCCCCCCCTGTTCCTAAGCCTAATCTCCCCTCTAAGTCCCTAACTCCCCTTCCCCTATCCTGACCCTAACCTCCCGAGGGGGTGCCTAACCATAAGTTCCCCCCTGGGAACCCTAAATCTAATCCCCCCCCACGCGGCTGTCCGCGCCCAGCATCCCTTCGATCTGGATGCTGAGCGCAGGTCTCCCGGCATTGGTAAAATGAAAGGCGTCTAGATTTAGCCACCTGTCATGTAACCCTCGCCGGGATTAAGTAGTCTGGAAGCCGGTGGTCGGCATTGCGTCCGCCGGCTTCCCGTACGTATACAGTCATGAGCCTAAAGAAAAGAATCAACAAAAGAGGATTAATTAGATCTGAGGATCCCAATACCAGAAAAAATGGTATACCCTGGCAGGAATGTAAAGGACATGTATTTTTCAGCAAGTGATAAGTAGGGCAAAAAGTGTTAAAAAGATTAAAAAAAAAAAAACTTTGGATAGTATCCTTTCCATTCAAAAGGGTCTTTAGTTAAATTTGATAGCTATTATTTATAAAGTACCACAAAGGAGAATAATCAATTAGGCGCTGGGTTTACCATGTGGGGAAAAGCTCTAGGTTTCATGTCCGGAGCTATTCGATTGTTCTGCATTTTCTCAGCTCGGTTAACACTGTAGTAACACATGGTAACCAATCGATTTTGCGTAAAATGCTGTAATCTATAGGCTTCCCCGTATCAAAGCTCCTAAGGCTGCAAGTAAAAATCAACGTTACATGCGGGGATGCAGGATCTAATTGAACATCAAATAGCCATGGTTTAAGTCCAGAGACTAATTGGTTATGCCCCAAAGTACCCATAGCGCCGTACACAGAGAATCCAATTGTGTAAACAAACAAAACAATATAAAATATTACAAAGGGATTAAACAGACCTTACAGGGAAGCAAAAGCTAAACATATATATATACACACACACACACACACACACACACACTACCGTTCAAAAGTTTGGGGTCACTTAGAAATTTCCTTATTTTTGAAAGAAAAGCACTGTTTTTTTCAATGAAGAGAACATTAAAATAATCAGAAATACACTCTATACATTGTTATATGTGGTAAATGCCTATACTAGCTGCAAACGTCTGGTTTTTAAAGGAATATCTACATAGGTGTATAGAGGCCCATTTCCAGCAACCATCACTCCAGTGTTCTAATGGTATATTGTGTTTGCTAAGCATGTTAGAAGACTAATGGATGATTAGAAAACCCTTGTGCAATTACGAGGGTTGTTCAAAAAGTAATGCCTAAATGCTCACAACTAAATTTTTATTGTAGATACAGATTTGAAAATTTGCAGTAAAATACTTTGAAGTCTTAGTAACAGAATGACTCTACTCAAAATATTCACCATCTGCCCTCAACATTTTCTCCACCTCTCAACCCAAGCTGTTAATCCACTTTGGAAAAATTCCAGTGGTTTGTGTTTGACCTAGGAACATATAACGATTTTAACAACCTCTATGTCTCCAAAATGTTGACCCTGGAGACAGTATTTGAGAGGGCCAAACAGATGAAAGTCAGAAGAGGCCAAATCAGGACTCTATGGTGGATGTGGCATTATTGCCCACCCCATTTTTGGCAATGGCCGCAGATGTTGCCATCGAAGTGTGAGGTCTGGCATTGTCGTGGTGTAAGATGATATTTGACAGTGGAATTGTTGACCTTTTTTTGCAGATGGGTTCTTTCAGCTTCTTGTGTAATAATGTATCGATCACTGTTGATTGATTGGTTTGGTTCCAAGTAATCGATGAGAATAACACCTCGGCAATCCCAGAAGAATGTGGCCATAACTTTGTTTACGGATCGCTGTGATTTAAACTTTTTTGGCCTAGGTGAACTTGGAAGTTTCCATTGTTTTGAATGGGCCTTTGTTTCTGGGTCATAAAGGAATACCCAGGTCTCATCTCCTGTAATTACATTTTCCAAAAACGTCTCAGGGTTGGCTTCAAAGTTGATCAAAAGGTCATTGCACACTTCCACCCTCTGGGCCTTATGATCCCTGGTTAACTGTTTTGGAACCCATTTAGCACACACTTTACGAAATCCCAAATCATTGCTTAGTGTTTCTACAGTGCCATGGCTACATTTAAGTTCATCACTGATATCTCTGATGGTCACACGACGGTCTTTCTGAATCATGGCATCGACTTTGTGTTGGTTCTCTGCTGTCACTGCAGTTGATGGTCTTCCACCACGAGGCTTATCGCACATGGACGATTATCCAGATTGAAAAAACTTCATCCACCATCTGACATTGCTATAGTCAATTGTATGCTCACCATACACTTTTTTCAGTCTTCTGTGGATTTCTGTAGCACTGCAGCCTTTTTTTTCCAGATATTCAATGATGGCTCTTTGTTTTATCTTGGATTCCATGGTATTTCTTGGACTACCTAAACAAAAATACATATATAGCTAGCAGACATATTAAACTACAAATTGACAACATTTCAAATAAATGTTGCATATTATTTTAGAGTTATGAGCATTTTGGCATTACTTTTTGGACAACCCTCGTATGTTAGCACAGTTGAAAATGGGTTTGCTTGTTAGAGAAGCTATAAAACTGGCCTTCCTTTGAGCTAGTTGAGTATCTGGAGCATCACATTTGTGGGTTCAATTATACTCTCCAAATGGCCATAAAAATAGAACTTTCATGTGAAACTCGACAGTCTATTCTTGTTCTTAGAAATGAAGGCTATTCCGTGCGAGAACTTGCCAAGAAACTGAACATTTCCTACAACGGTATGTACTACTCCCTTCAGAGAACAGAACAAACAGGCTCTAACCAGAGTAGAAAGAGAAGTGGGAGGACCCGGTGCACAACTGTGCAAGAAGACAAGTACATTAGAGTCTCTAGTTTGAGAAATAGACACCTCACAAGTCCTCAACTGGCAGCTTCATTAAATGGTATCCGCAAAACGCGAGTGTCAACGTCTACAGTGAAGAGGCGACTCCAGGATGCTGGCCTTCTAGGTTGAGAGGCAAAGGAAAAGCCATATCTGGGAATGGCCAATAAAAGGAAAAGATTAATATGGGCAAAAGAACACAGACATTGGACAGAGGAAGATTGGAAAAAAGTGTTATGGACAGACAAATCGAAGTTTGACGTGTTTGGATCACACAGAACATTTGTGAGACGCAGTACAAGTGAAAAGATGCTGGAAGAGTGCCTGATGCCATATGTCAAGCATGGTGGAGGTAATGTGATGGTCTGGGGCTGCTTTGGTGCTGGTAAAGTGGGAGATTCGTACAAGGTAAAAGGGATTTTGAATAAAGAAGACTATCACTCCATTTTGCAACGCCATGCTATACCCTGTGGACAGAGCTTGATTGGAGCCAATTTCCACCTCCAACAGGACAATGACCCAAAGCACACCTCCAAATTATGCAAGAACTATTTAGGGAAGAAGCAGGCAGCTGGTATTCTGTCTGTAATGGAGTGGCCAGCACAGTCACCAGATCTCAACCCCATTGAGCTGTTATGGGAGCAGCTTGACCGTATGGTACACAAGAAGTGCCCATCAAGCCAATCCAACTTGTGAGAGGTGCTTCAGTAAGCATAAGGTGATATTTCTTCAGATTACCTCAACAAATTAAGAGCTAGAATGTCAAAGGTCTGCCATGCTGTAATTGCTGCAAAAGGAGCATTCTTTGACAAAAGCAAAGTCTGAAGAACAAAATTATTATTTCAAATAAAAATCATTATCTCTAACCTTGCCAATGTCTTGACTATATGATCTATTCATTTTGCAACTCATTTGATAAATAAAAGTCAGTTTTCATGTAAAACACGAAATTGTCTAGGCGACCCCAAACTTTTGAACGATAGTGTATGTATCTATCTATCTATCTATCTATCTATATATATATATATATATATATATATACATATATACACACACACACACACACTATATAGGTAGTAGTTATAACAGTATGGCAATATCGATCTTCAGTCTTCTCCTTTATTTGAGCTACAAATTTAAACATATTTTAATCATCTTAAGGAAACTTTGACACTTGTAGATTGAAAAAGTGTCCTCTTAAATAAAACCAGATACCAAATGGAAATTTTTTACAATATTTTAAACAAAAAACATTGTTAGTAAATACCATATGGCAACAACATTTTAAAGAATAAAATGCTACCAATGTGGTTATTAAGAAAGTGTTTGAAGTAATAAAGGAAAAAAAGGACATTCAATTATTAAAACTTGAAGGGACTGAAATCTCATAATGGAAATACAAGGAATCTAGAAAAGTATGTAAAAAGGAAATCTGGTTGGCAGAGAATAAAACTAGAAAACAGATTCTAAAAGATAGCAAGCAAACCCTGCATAAGGGATTTCGAGACAAAAACTGCAAGAAAAAGAGAACTTACAATATTAAGCCACTGAATTATAAAGTAGGAAAAACAACACTGTTTTTCCTACTTTATTATTCAATGGCCATTTGGGAGAAGTTAAAGTGGAAACTGATCTTTCAAATATAGTTTTAAGTCAAAAGTCAAAAAGAGGCACAATATACCAGGAAACAGGATGGGTAGTAAAAACTTTTGCATAACCTTCAAATGTTACTTGCTGAACACTGTGGGATCTAAGCAAAACTAAGACATAACACATCTATGCATGTGTATTTAAAGAAGAGAAGAGAAACATAACCAGTTTTAAAAAGACACACTCATATATAAAGTCTTAGGGGCAGATTTACTAACAGTATCGGACTGGGGAATGAAAGGCCCACCAGGGATATGCACTGGTAGAGGCCTATGCTTAAGGGGTGTGGTCAGTCACCAGTGGGGGTGTGGTTAGCCACCACAGAGACTTCCATTAGAGAGTGCATGGTCTCTTTAGAAATATATATATATATAGAGAATCTTTGAGTAGTTTCTATAGAAGCGAACCAAGCACCCATATTCATTAGTGGTCCTGCAACACTGCTCCACCTGGTAACAGACCCACTAATTAACAATGTATATTTCCAGTGAACAGTCTGGAACCTTACAACTACAGGAAGTGGTGGGCACTCAAGTATAAAGTCCCACTGGAATTTACCCTGTATTTTATTAATGTACCATTTTAAATATAATTACTACATATACAAACCATGACCAAAAGTTTTGAGAATGACACAAGTATTGGTTATCACAAAGTATGCTGCTTCATTGTTTCTAGACCTTTTTGTCAGATGTTACAATGGTATACTGAAGTAAAATTACAAGCATTTCATAAGTGTCAAAGGCTTTTATGGACAATTACATTAAGTTTATGCAAAGAGTCAAAATTTGCAGTGTTGACCCTTCTTTTTCAAGACCTCTGCAATTCGCCCTGGCATGCTGTCAATCAACTTCTGGGTTACATACTGACCGATGGCCGCCCATTCTTCTTTTGTTTTTTTTGTTTGTACACCCGCCTCTTGAGGATTGACCACAAATTCTCAATGGGATCAAGGTCTGGGGAGTTTTCTGCTCAAATTTACGCTACGGGCTAATAATAGCCCGCTTTGTTGGTCTTATAATTCATTCATTTTTTTTTCTCTCTCTCTCATATATAACTGCAGGGCCTTCCTTTTCCTTTTTGGACATATGTGGTAATTATTCTCCATCATTAGGTGAACTCTCACCATTTAAAACAGTAAAGCCAAACAACTTCTGAGACCTGATGCAAGTATTGTATATGTTTTAACAACTTTGTTGCAGAAATCATCCTGCATAATATTTGAGAGAATTTAGTTACTTCCTGGTACTGCACACACTGTATTTACTCCTATTGGAGTTCGTTTTATGTATAATTTCTTTGAGAATATTGTTCCCTGTATCTCATGTTGAATTTATGTAGGATATATATTTTCTGTGTATTAACAAATTTGTTTATGCATACTTTTAGTTAAAAACCAGTGAACTGGTTAACTATATATATCACCTCCTGATGGTCATTTCTTTTTCCCTTTACATACTTAGAACTGTAAACCTTGCAGCATAATTTGAGAGCCTCTAGTAGCCTTATGTACATTATAGGAGACATCCAACTTTTGTTTGGATTTATGCTTAATTTGTTGAGAATATTGTTGTGACCGTTGCAATACAAAAAATATTCGCCGTGACCTATAACTATTGTTTAGTTATCCTTCACATTACTATTTTGGTGCATGATGCACATTTATTTGCCACCCATTTTAAGTGGCACTCCGGGCAGCACCTACCGACTGGGATAATTATATGTTTGTATGTCATTTGTACTGTATTGTAAAATCATTTATATTATATTTAAATTAGAATAAATGTTAAGTTTTAATTTCGATTAAGATGTATCATTAGAGTGCCCCCAACAAAGAGTCTTCTTTTCTCTACCCATAATACTATGTATTTCTCTGACTCAGGGGAGCACCGCCAACTCCGGAATCTTTAACAATATTCTGCACGTTGATCTTTATTTAAGTTGGTAACGTCAAAATACTACTACACCACTTTTTTGTAAAAACAACTACTGGGGATTGTGTTTCTCTTTCTCTGTCTTTATCCTGTGCGGGCCCCAAAGCTCCTTTCCCCCATACTATTTTTATGAACAAGATTTCCCTCACTACTGGGGCGAGTATTACATTAGGAATTCCCAGTTCGATTAAAACAGACTTAACCCGCTCCCAGAATTGGCAAACTAATTGACACTCCCACAATAAATGCCTAAATGACCCCTCCTCTGTGTGGCATTTAGGACAACGACTGGCAGAGCGGCCTCCATATCTAACTAAACGGACCAAAGTAAGATACGTACAATGTAGAAAAAACAATTGAATTTGTTGAAATCATATAGATGTTGTAGAAACCTTAGGAGACTTCAATGCTTCAGACCAAGTCTCATCATTAATAGGATCCAAATCCTCTTCCCTCTGAGATTTAGGTTTAAGTAGATTTTCAGTATGGTGAAGGGATAGTGAAAACGAATAAGAATATGATAAAGACTTATGGGGGCCGAGAGTCAGCAAAAATGTTTTTAATAAATAAGAAATTAAAACAGGGAGTGAAATTGAAAATGGTGTCAACAAGGCATGTCTAAGCTGCAAATATCGCTAGAAATACTATGCTGGTAAATAATACTTCTGTCTAAGCTGATCAAAGAACAGAGTTATCGTACAACTGACCTATTGTAGAAATGCCCACAGACTGCCAGACTAAGTTAGGCTGTAAACCAACCAGTTCGGTCAGTGTACTTGAGCTACTCAAGGAAGTATCAGGGTCTAATTCAGTAGCCTCTAACATGCCAGAGACCTGTCTCCGAGTTTGAATTGCTTGTTTTAATAAGGGTGGGCTAGATGCAATAATTCTACCTTCTAACAATATTTATAGAGGAGTAAACCCAGGGTATGACTGAGATACATTAAAGAACATGCAAAGCATCGCTAGACAGGTCCTGAAGCCATATCCGCAGATGTACCATTTGAGCTGCATAATATCAGTATTTCAAATTCGGCAATGCAATATCTCTGGCAGATCTAGTCCTAATAAGAGTATCTAAACTAATATGAGAACGACGATTCGCGCAAACCAGAGATGAAAGGAGATTTAGTTTCCTAAATAAACCAACAGAAAGAAAAAACCAGGAGAATGTTGAAGTATATATAAAAGCTTAGGTTACAGGACCATTTTTATGAAATTGACCCGACCCATAACTGTAAGGGGGAGTCAGCTACAAACTCTAATTTTATCCTTAACATAAATAAAAAAGGGTTTATATTAAATAAACCAAAATCACTAGGTGTGTTTGTTATCCAAAAACCAAAATATTTAAAACGATCTACCCAAAAATGAGGAAAAGGGACTAAAGGGGTTACCAAGCACCTAACTCTAAGTGGCATAATATAAGACTTATCCCAGTTAATTTTAGGCCAGAGTACACTTCAAATAAATCTATGACTTGAAGAGCTGCTGGTAGCCTAATTACACAATTAGAAAAAAACAATAATAAAGCTGGGTACACACTGACAGATATATTGATCGATCAATTGATCGGCCAATATATCTGGTGCCCATCGGCCAGTGTGTACCAGTGATATGTCTGTGAACAACATCATTAACAGACCTATCGTGCTGCACAGCTGATAGATAAATCTGCAGATATATCTGTCCATCGGCAAGTGTGCATTGGTGATCAGCGATAATATCCTTCTGCTGTTTCTTAATATAAATAAGTATTCTGAAATCAGGGAGTAGCAACTTAAATACTATAACATATGAAGGTTTTGCAAAAACAGTAGAAAACTCTTAAGTATTAAACACAGGTGATTGCGGCAGTAATAATACTGAGTCTTTCCAAAGGAGCACAAATAATGAACTCACCAGTCTCCAACTGACATATCTTAGTGAGTATAAGTACTCAAAGGTCCAGGATTAATGGCTTGTATGAGATCCAGGAGTAGTGGCTCAGGTGCTCCAAAGCCATAAATTAAATAGTGAATTCACCAGTCAACTACTGATATATTTTTATAAAAGTACTCACAAGTATTGGCTTAAGTGCTGTAGAGAATGGAAATGCTACAGGCACAATAAACACTCCAAGGCCCAGGACTGCTGTATATAGATTTATAAGGGCTCCTCCAGATTGCATAAGAAACCTTTAGGTTGCTATGGGCAGTAAATAGCAGCAAATGGAGGGGCCTGCAGGACCATGCGGCTGGGAGATTTGGAGCACGTCAGCCCAGCAGCATCGATCTCCGGACATCAGGAGCTTTGCAGGAGGTATGTAGGAGAGCCCAAGCAAGCCTGCTGCCTACACCATTGTAGCCGTGGCTCCTCCTCCCCACTTCAAACTTGTCATTACTGAGATAGAGGTTACTAGTTCAGTCCAACCCTGTTTACTAAAGCTTCTAAAACTCCATCCAATCAGATTATATTTACAATGTCTCTATTGCATCCTAGAAAATGATGCAATTGGTTGCTAGGTTTTCAGACCACCACTTGTTTGTTAAAAATGATATTCCATTACTCTGCTATTTAAAAAAGTGAAATATACAAAAAAAAAAGGTAAAAAAACAAAACAAATTGCCACTAGTGTCACAATTAAAACCTTGGCTTCTGACAAAAACTTGTGTAACAATAATGCATCAAATGGCAATTATTACATATATTTAAAATCCAAACATATCGTATACTCCCCCTGACCACGTGGATAGCTAAGGATTGATAAAACACCTATTTACTGCTGCTTTTATTTCACATGTTCATATACATTTGCTGTACACAGAAAGATATGATAGGGAAGCTTGTATCCAGTTTGTTTGTGTAGTTGATACTTTAATTTGCACAAATTAGATGCTTGCAACTACTTGAGATGCAGAGCACCTTGGTAAAGTGTCCCCATTAGTAGCAACAATCCTATATTCAAAGAAATGTGCATTAGTAAGATATGTACAATCTCCATTTGTTAGATAATCTTTATATATAACATACTATACCTGGCAGCAAGATAACAAGAGATATGGTAAGAACTTACCTTTGTTATCTCTGTTTCTACGAAGTCCATAGGGTCCACAGGGTGACCTTGGGGTATAGCTGGATCCTGGATCCTCGGGCACCACGGAATTAAAGCTTTTAGCTGCTCCCAGGATGCACTTGGGTCCAACCTCCCCTATACCCCGCCCCCGAGCCACAGGCACCTCAGTTGGTAAGCAGCCCAGGCCGGAGGAGGAGACGAAACAGAGAGAAGGAAGACGGGAACACACAAGAACCATACTCACAGAAATGGGAGACGGAAAACCGGTGACCAGTCACAGAGCCCATATGAAGCCAGGTGCGTCAGGGCGGGTGCCCTGTGGACCCTATGGACTTCGTAGAAACAGAGATAACAAAGGTAAGTTCTTACCATATCTCTTGTTTTCTACTTCAGGGTCCATAGGGGTCCACAGGGTGACTTTGGGGATGTCCCAAAGCAGTCCAACTAAGGGCGGGGACGCTCCTGTGCTGATAGGTGAACCCGGCGCCCAAAGGATGCATCCTGAGAGGCAAAGGTGTCAAACGCATAGAACCAAAAGGTCTGAATGGAAGACCAGGTGGCCGCCTTACAGAGCTGAACAGCAGAGGCGCCACGGCTAGCAGCCCAAGAAGGGCCCACGGACTGAGTGGAATGAGCCTTAACAGAGGCTGGAACAGGTAAACCCTCCTGCATATAAGCATCAATAATAACAGAACGAAGCCAACGGGCTAGAGTCTGTTTGTTGGCAGGCCAACCCCTCTTGTGATAACCAAAGAGGATAAACAAAGAATCCGACTTCCTCACAGAACTAGTCCGGTCCACATAAACCTGGAGTGCCCGGACAACGTCTAAGGAAGTCTCCCCAGCCGAAAGATCAGGTGACTGAAAGGCTGGTACAACAATTTCCTGATTAATGTGGAACCTGGAAACCACCTTAGGCAGGAAATCAGGACGAGTGCGAAGCACTGCTCTGTCCTGATGAAAAATCAGAAAAGGGGGACGACAAGAAAGCGCCCCCAAATCTGAAACCCTCCTGGCAGAAGCAATTGCCAAGAGGAAAACAGTTTTAAAAGTTAGCCACTTGAGCTCCACTGACTCCAAGGGCTCAAAAGGAGGACCCTGTAAGGCCCGAAGAACCACCGCCAAATCCCACGGGGCCACAGGTGGCACAAAGGGAGGCTGGATTATCAAAACACCCTGGAAAAAGGTGTGTACGTCCGGCATAGCAGCAATCCTGCGCTGGAACCACACCGACAGAGCAGACACGTGTACCTTCAGTGAAGAAAGACGTAATCCTAAATCCAAACCCGACTGAAGGAAAGCCAGAATACGCGAAACCCGGAACACCTGGGGATCATAGTTTCTGGCCTCGCACCACTGAAAGTAAGTGTGCCACACTCTGTGATAGATCCTCGCGGAAGCAGGCTTGCGCGCCCTCAGCATAGTAGTAATAACGGAGCTAGAAAAGCCCCGAGACCTCAGGACGGCTGTCTCAAGAGCCACTCCATCAAAGATAGTCGACCCAGATCCGGGTGAAGACAGGGCCCCTGAGACAACAGGTCCCGCCGTTGAGGTAGGAGGTACGGAGCGTCGATGGACAGGCTCCGCAGATCGGAGTACCATGGCCTTCTGGGCCACGCTGGGGCCACCAGGATCAGTGTGCCTCCGTCCTGTTTGAACTTGCGCAGAACCCGAGGCAACAGAGATATCGGAGGGAACAAGTAAGCCAGTTGAAACAGCCATTTCACCGACAGCGCGTCAATCAGACTTGCGCCTGCGTCCCTTGTCCTTGACCCGTACACAGGCAGCTTGTGATTGTGACGGGACGCCATCAGGTCCAGCTCTGGCAGCCCCCACTTGTCCACGAGTAGTTGGAATATCTCTGGATGAAGCGACCATTCCCCGGGATGCACATCATAACGGCTGAGGAAGTCTGCCTCCCAATTGAGGACTTCTGGGATGAAAACTGCCGAGAGAGCTGGAAGATAGCGCTCCGCCCAAGCCAGGACGCGGGACACCTCCGACATCGCAGCTCGACTGCGAGTCCCTCCCTGGTGATTGATGTACGCCACCGTGGTGGCGTTGTCTGACTGCACCTGAACGGCCCTTCCGTGAAGAGCGGTGCCGGACGACTGCAGGGCTCTGTATACTGCCCGCAGTTCCAGGATGTTGATGGGAAGAATCGCTTCCTCCGCCGACCAACGACCCTGAAGTGACAAGGAGCCTGTCACCGCCCCCCAACCCCGGAGACTGGCATCTGTCGTGAGCAGAACCCATTCCGGGATCCAAAAGGGGCGCCCCTCCAGGAGATGCGCTGTCTGCAGCCACCAGGCTAGGGACAGACGTACCTCCGAGGACAACACCAGCATCTGAGAGCGGATCCTGTGTGGCAATCCGTTCCATTCTGAAAGAATCAGCCCCTGCAGGGGCCTGGAATGGAACTGGGCAAACTCCACCATGTCGAATGCCGACACCATGGACCCCAAAACTCTCATCGCTGAGTGCACCGACACTCTGCCACTGCTCAGACAACTGTGAATCTGCAGCTGTAAGGAGGAGACCTTCTCTGGAGTCAGAAAAATCCGTTGCTGACGAGAGTCCAGCAGGGCCCCCAAATGAACCATCCGTTGTGATGGGATGAGGGAGGATTTCTTCCAGTTGATCAACCAGCCGTGCGCCTGTAGACAAGCGACCGTCAGGTGGAGATGCTGGATCAGTACCTCCGGGGAGCTTGCCAGCAAGAGGAGGTCGTCTAGATACGGTAGCAACCGTATCCCCTGGCTCCGAAGGTGAGCCACCATGACCGCCATCACCTTGGTAAATACCCTTGGTGCCGTGGAGAGACCAAAGGGTAGAGCCCTGAATTGGTAGTGGTTGTGGAGAATAGCAAACCGCAGAAACCGTTGGTGCGATGTTGCTATAGGCACATGGAGGTAGGCGTCATGGATATCCAGGGAGATCATATAATCCCCCGGTTCCATCGCCAGTATGATGGAACGCAAAGTTTCCATCCTGAATTTGGGAACCCTGAGAAACCTGTTCAGGGACTTCAAATTGAGGATGGGGCGATGAGAGCCATTGGGTTTCTGCACCAGAAACAGCGTAGAGTAATACCCCATCCCACGTTGAGACTGTGGTACGGGTATAATGACCCCCGCCATCAGCAAGGCCTCTATGGCTTCCTGAACCTGCAAGGCCTTGGTTTTGTCCTGAGAAGGACTTGTGCAAAAAAACTGGCAAGGCGGCCTGTGCCGAAAAGACAGGGCGTACCCCTGGGAGACCACTTCTCGCACCCAGGCATCCGTGGTGGTATTGTGCCAGCACTGGGCGAATTGAAGAAGTTGGCCTCCCACTCTGGGGTCCCCCAGAGGGAGGCCCGTCCCATCACGCAGAAGGCTTATCTTCTGGCTTGGAAGAAGGGCGCCTAGCACTCCAGGCTTGCTTCTTTGGCTTTGAGGCGGTCTTGGGTGCGGACTGCCTCGGGAAGGACTGACCCTTTGCCTTGCCCTGAACCCGAAAGGAACGAAACGCCGAGCTCCGGACCTTAGCAGGTGTAGTAGCTGAAGGGAGGAAGGCTGACTTGGATTTTGCCAGGGTATCTACTATTTTGTCCAGGTCCGGACCAAATAGTAATTCCCCATTAAAAGGTAAGGCCTCCAAGCCTTTCTTTGAATCCGCGTCTGCTCTCCAAGACCGCAACCACAAGGATCTACGAGCAGACACTGCTGCCGCCGAAACCCTTGAGGTCAACAGGCTAGCATCCAAAGATGCTTCTCCAATGTAGGAGGTGGCATCTCTCATCTGTCCTAACAACGCCCTCTGGACGTCCGGAGATTCATCCGTAAACGTGTCCTCCAAGGCGTTGGCCCACCCCTCAATGGCCTTGGCCACCCAGGAGATGGCCATGGACGGCCGGGCTACAGCCCCTGAGAGAGAATAAATAGACTTTAGACAAGTCTCCACCTTCCTGTCCGTAGGATCCTTCAGCGAGGATATAGACGGCAATGGCAAAGTAGCACTCCTGATGAGGCGTGTTACATGGGAATCGACTGCAGGCGGAGTTTCCCATTTCTTACAATGCGCTTCCGGGAATGGATAATTGGACGCCAAGCGTTTCTGTGGCAGGAAACGCTTACTGGGCGTCTGCCAGGCCACCGCCATGTGATCAGTCAACTGATCAGACAAGGGGAACGCTGTAGAAGTAACCTTAGCTTTTTTAAAACTAGGATACCTTGACTTGGGAGCGGGTGCCTCATCCTCAATCAGAAGAATGGCCCGCACCGCCTTAACCAGAGCCCGCACATTGATGGAAGACTTAGTGTCTACCTCCTGGACTGAGGCATCTGAGGCTGAGTCATCCTGCACCTCACCATCATCCGAGGACCCCTCAGAATCCGAGAGATGCGCAGCCTGTGCCATGACTGAGCGTTTAGACGCCCTGGAGGGCACGTCACTACGCAACATCGACTGAAAAGCCGAAGATGCTGCTGCCAAATCTTGGACAGTGTGGGAAAGCGCATCCACCCAGGGTGGAGGAGCTGTCACAGGAGCCTGAAACGGCACCACAGCCGGCTGTGCCACAGGGGTGGACTGAATATACATTGGCAACCCCGCATAGGGACCAACAGGCTGAGACCCCGGGGGAGTCTGCAATAATTGTGGGACACCCGGGGAATGGGGGATGGCAGGCTGGGGCAACGCCCTAGTAGAGGCGGCAGTCGGGACCGACAGACGGTCCGCGATGGACACCAGCACCTGGGAAAACATCGCCCATGGTGGCTCCTGCGACATGGGAGGTTTAGACGTACCAGGGACCGCCTGGCACCGTCCGCACAGGCCGTCCTGTGACAAATCCTCCCTATCCACTCCTGCAGAACAGCGCCTGCAGGAGAACAATGCCGGAGCCCCGGAGTGCTCAATCTCCTCCTCAGACATGACTTTAGGAAGAAAACGTGCGCACTCACCAGTGTGCTGAACAACAGCCCACAATATGGCACCGTGTAGCACACAACTGTATGTGACGGACCTCACAAATACGTGATCTATATAGGTGAGGTCAGTAGAAACACCCTTCCCCCGCACACCTGTAGGGCTTGTAGGAGAAGGAAAGGGATAGGTACAGGCTGACAGTAAGTAGAAAAAAGACACAGACAGGCAGCACTAGCAAAAGTCACATACCATGCAGGAAGATATACTCACTGCACCTTTCCACTACAATCAACCTCCCAGATTCAGTGTCTGGGAGGGCTATAGTGCTGTGTACACTGTCCTTTTGCAGGGGAGAGGTACACAGGGGGACCGGTCCGCGTGCTCCCTGAGAGTATCCACACTGCCAGTAAGAAAATGGCCGCTGGAGACCTCAGAGGAGGAGTGGCCCGAGTATCTGCAGCTCAGCGACGCCAGACTCGAGCTGAAAGGCGCGCTGAGCTGAGGGGAGGAGCCACTAGACAGGGAAGGCTTCCTCCCCTGGCTAGCATATTTAACCCCCAAGGTTGCGGCATCCCGCTTGCCGCTTAATTTACCCTGGTGGTCTAGTGGTCTGGCGGGGTATGCCTCCGATAGAGGGGGGGCCCGCCGCCACCGCTAGCACTCCCGGTCTGTCCCCTAGACCGGGGGCATGGGACTGCATATAAAAGGCATTACCCGCGCACCGCCGCTAATCAGCGGTGCGCAGCTTACCTTAAGCTCCCCGGCGTCTTCCGGCAGCAGTCCCGGGGGAAGCCAGAGTCCGGCTAGTACAGACTCTGGCTTCCCCCGCCGCGATCCCCAGTTCAGTGCTGGCGTCGCGGCGCCAGCAGGGAGAAGGAGCGGCAGCGTGGGCGTCTGTACAGACAGCCCAGCGCTGCCGCTCTGGAGAAAAAAACTCTAGTCAAAAAAATAAATAAATTTAACTAAGTTAAAAAAAGCTTTAGGGGGCTGCTCCTGCAGCCCCCCCCCGCAGGGTGACCCGACTCCGGCCGGGCACCATCTTAAACTGAGGTGCCTGTGGCTCGGGGGCGGGGTATAGGGGAGGTTGGACCCAAGTGCATCCTGGGAGCAGCTAAAAGCTTTAACTCCGTGGTGCCCGAGGATCCAGGATCCAGCTATACCCCAAGGTCACCCTGTGGACCCCTATGGACCCTGAAGTAGAAATTTTTTTTCCCAACCATATAAATCAAAGGTGTCAAAGGCAAATTAAACAGTGCATTGTCATCATTACGTAACAGCCCTAAAATATATCAGCGGAAAACAAACAATAGGGATTTGTACTTGTGTCACAATAAATATGTATATCTACACAACAATATCCAATACATAGGTAATAGACTCTCCAGACAGAAAGTAGCTAATAAATGATTATCCTCCTCGGAATGTAGTCGGTATCCCAGCATGCGGGACGCTGGCGGTCTGAATACAGGTGCCGAAATCCCGACAGATCTGGATCCCAGCACCAGTATATCGACCGCCGGCACCCCGAAGGTAAGTACCGGTGTGTTAGGGGGAGATTTAGGGTTAGGTAGCGGGGTTAGAGGAGTTAGACATAAGGGGGAGGGGGTTAGGCACCGGGTATGGAGTGTTAGGATTAGGGTAGGTTAGGTTTAGGCACTAGGGGGGAGGTTAGGTTTAGGCACCAGGGAGGGGGTGTTAGGTTTAGGGTGCGGGGAGGTTAGGTTTTGGCACTAGGGGAGGGAGAGTTAGGGTTAGAATAACACTTACCTGTCTTCCTTATGGGTGTCGGGATTCTGGCTGTCGGGATGCCGCTGTCGGTATTCTGACCAGCGGTATCCTGACAGCTGTGATTTCATACCCAACCCTTCTCCGCTTCTTATGGCATAATTTATACTATAATGTACATATTTACCTGATGTACATTTCAGTATGTACTATAAGGCAAAAACCCTCCTATAAACATTAAGCATAAAAGCAGGGTATTCATTTATTACATTCTCTCTGTCTGGAGAGTACAATACCAATGTATTGGATATTGCTGTGTAGAACTGCACACAACAATGTATCTCTATTGTTGTCCTCCGGTGGTATATTTTAGGGCTGTTATGTAATGATGACATAGCACTAACTTGCCCTTGACACCTAGGTTTTATATGGGGAACATGCATTTTCTTGCTCCAGGGATAAAAGATATGCATCTCTATATAAAGAGTATCTACCAAACTGACTTTGTTCATATTAAGCACATAATATCTTTACTACTGCAGAATTTCTTTAACCCCATCGCTGCTGAAGGTTTTCTCACCTGTGATGAGGTCATTTTCTGCATTTTTGGTTGTCACATTCCAACATCAATATCAATGATTTTTCTTACCAAGTACCCATACGAATTATAGCTTATTTTTTCAGAAGAAGGGGAAATGTATGAAGCCTTTTAGATAGACAGAGTGGAGAAGTTCCCCATAGAAACCAATCAGCTTCTTTCATTTAAAGATTGTGGTAGAAAAATAATAGCTATAAACTGATTGGTTGCTATGGCCAACATCACCACTTTATCTCTCTCGAAGGTTTGATTCATCTCCCTTTTGAATTCTCAGAAAATAGCATTAGTCTTTTTACTCATTCTAATGCTTCAAAAACAATTTAAGGAAAATTGCAAAAAAGTGTTGTTGTTTTTTTTATACATTTCCAGACAGTGAACCAAAAGCAAATATTTTATAAAACAACAAAAACACCACAAATAAATACTTTGTGGTTCTTGGTTCTGCATTAATTCATCATCCAAAAATTACAATCAGACCAGGCAAGTCCAAAAGGTCACCTTCAGATCCACAGTTACTCCAAAATAATTTGGAATGGTTGGGCCATACTGTATATTATGTAATATAGTAAGTGTGTGCACATGCGCACCCAAGTCACTGATCTGTGACTGGCTCTGCGATTCTTGGATCTCTCCACCGATAAATATTGCTGGTGAGGAAATGGAGATTTGCAGCAGATGAGTGGGACCCATTATCCGCAGTATTAAGGTATATGCAGGTGACAAGCCACACTCGTAATCCTCAGCGAAGGGGTTATTATAGGATGTGATTAATTGTTGCAACTAATACGGACACTTTGCAAAGGCAACTGTGCTCTGCTACACAAGCAGTAGCAACCATGACTATGAGCCAAAACTAAATAAAAAGGAAAATTCCCAAATGCTTATACGTGTGCCACTAGCAATGGAACCAATTTGTTGATTATAGAGTAGTTACAGAAAATCTGCAAAAGCCTGTGCCACACCTTTGGGTAGTATTAATAAAGCTTCTAAAAGACAAGTGGTGGTGTTGCCTATAGCAACAGATTCTAGCTATCATTTCCCTATTGCATTCTAGAAAATGATAGACAGACTCTGATTGGTTGCTATGGTGAACACCACCACTTGTGTGTTTTAGAAGCTTTAGTAAATCTACCTCTTGAGTTAAGTATTTGGTACACCGACAATAAAACAAAGTAGCTCAGTCAGTGTGTCCTATTTCTGGGATTACAATCAGTCAGAGTATTAAAATATAATCCAGCTGTGTAGAGTAGCAGATATTCAGATGTGAATGTTGTTTGCAAAGTGTATGATCAGACATGAACTGGGAAGCCACACAGGTGGATGATCAGATATAAACTGGGATACCACAACTGGATGATCAGACATAAACTGGGATACAACACGTGTATGATCAGACATGAACTGGGAAGCCACACAGGTGGATGATCAGACATAAACTGGGATACCACAACTGGATGATCAGACATAAACTGGATTGCCACACAAATGGGTAGTACATGTATGTCGTGGTGACAAACAAAAAGGGTAGTTAGGAATAAACTAGGTGTCCTAAAAGAAAGAAGGTAGTCAGGATTAAGCTTGGCTGGCACACACAGCAGGTATTCAGAAGTAAGTCAGGCAATGCAAAAGGAAAGCAAAAGAAATGGGTTCAAGTAATTGCAGCAGAGCAAACAAAATTGTCAAGCAATGGCTTATTCAGGATGCGTCTGCTTATACAATAGGCCCAAACAAGAATGAAGGGGCATTTTTTCTGCGGTAACATTAGACATTTTGGTTAAGGACAAGTTCAAAGCATGTGCAAGCATCTACTGGCTGGATGTGGAAATTACATAATATTTGTAACAATGTCAGAATGACGTGTGGACTATTTTTTGCCCATTTTTATATACATTATAAATTTTTTTCATATAATTGGCTAACGAAAAAGCTCTACTTGCACACAAACACATGTAAATTAATTGACTTCCACTATTAATATAATTAAAAAATGTGTAGACTAAATTATTTCACTGTTATGGAAATGCTATTTTAATGATTTTAGATCATGTTCATATGAGATGCAATGATGCAGGACTGTGATATTACAAATGAGCTACATAATACGGGACTGCTGATAGAAAATGTATGACGGCTTAAATAGTTTTAAGCATGACCCTAAAAACTAGTGATTGCTTGGAAGGCCTATGGGAATTGCTCCAACTAGTAGGAAAATATTGTTTCAAGTGCTGCCAAGACTTACTGGGGAGTGGTGAAGTGTCAACAAGACGGGATGCTGTGTTACAGCTTCAAACGCTGATAGAGCTGTCCTGATTAGTTCATCTGATGCAGGTTGACCTGGTCACAAAAAAAAAGCTATTGTTGTGTAGTAGGACTCTTGGTGACTCAATTAAGCTTTGTTCTAGTAATGCTTTCATGTTGTGGATTGCCCTGAGATGCACTTACCCACTGCTCCTTCCAAATTAGTTTCACCAGTGTCCACAGATTTAATTAGATTCTGAAAAACATGAAGAAAATCCATAATTTTAAACTATTTTCTGCTTTTTATTCTTATTTCATAAAAGCTAATGATGCATGAATACACAGGGGATATCATTTTCCTCTCAAAATTGTATTATAATAAGTGTGATTTGCAAAGATAAAACAATTTATGCTCTTCGTCAATTCTATCTAAGATTCTATATGGTCGCAGAAATATGCCTATAGGCTTCCCCGTGTGACATCATACAGGAGGCGAAGATACAGAGCTCATATAATGGGACTCAGCACACATCTCTCCTAATAGTCTGCTGAATTAAACTTGCTGTAAGTTTCATTAACAATGTGGTAAATCCGAGGCTATTATAGAATGGGCTATGTAGAGACAATAGTTGGAGCCAGGATGTAATTTTTAGCTGTAACAGACTGAAGTATGACATGGTTTTCAGATTGAATGGACATTTTAGAACACATATCATAGATCATATCAGCATATATACCCCCTGTATACAGTACATATCAAAGGTTGCTTCTTAGTGAAAGAAAGAGGTAATTTCACACACATATTATACATAGAGATATACAGTATATATATGAATATGCATACATACTGTGTATGTATATATATACAGTCAGGTCCATAAATATTGGGACATTGACAGAATTTTCAGATTTTGGCCTGGTAGTGTCATGGCGTGGCTATGTATGGCTGCCAATGGAACTGGTTCCCTTGTATTTATTGATGATGTGACTGCTGACAAAAGCAGCAGAATGAATTCTGAAGTGTTTCGGGCAATATTATATTCTCATATTCAGTCAAATACTTCAGAACTCATTGGACAGCGCTTCACAGTGCAGATGGACAATGACCCGAAGCATACTGCAAAAGCAACCAAGGAGTTTTTTAAGGCTAAAAAGTGGAATGTTATGCAATGGCCGAGTCAATCCCCTGACCTGAGTCTGATTGAGCATGCATTCCACTTGATGAAGACAAAACTGAAGGGAAAATGCCCCAAGAACAAGCAGGAACTGAAGACATTTGCAGTAGAGGCCTGGCAGAGCATTACCAGGGATGAAACCCAGCATCTGGTGATGTCTATGCGTTCCAGACTTCAGGCTGTAATTGTCTGCAAAGGATTTGCAACAAAGTATTAAAAAGTGAAAGTTAGATTTAGGATTGTTTAGTTTGCCCCATTACTTTTGGCCCCTTAAAAAGTGGGAGGCACATATAGAAACCGTTGTAATTCCTACACCGTTCACCTGATTTGGATGTAATTACCCTCAAATTAAATCTGAAAGTCTGCAGTTAAATCACATCTTGTTTGTTTCATTTCAAAGCCATTGTGGTAGTGAATAGAGGCCAAAATCTGAAAATTCTGTCAATGTCCCAATATTTATGGACCTGACTGTATATATATATATATATATATATATATATTATGGAACTAGTAGTATATGTTAGTATCTTCTCAATCTCATAAAAAAAACCTCACAATTGAATGCGGGGCACAGACATAGGAAAACTTATATACAGAAGAAATCTAGATTAGCATGCCATTAAATGATGGGTCCCAAAACTGGATATGTATTGTTGTACCTTCTGGACACATAGCGATGTGCATTAAATATACAGAGTTGTAAACAAACAAACTGGAATTGCTATCATCCACTACAATTTTGAAGGGTGTGAACCCAATGCTGCACCCTGTAACTTAGGTGATTAATTCAGAGATATCTAGCCCTAAGGGGCTGTGAACAAAAATCTGCAAGTCCAGTGGTACCATAAGCATGGCATATAGCTGCTCACGGAGCCAATTAATTGTGCCTAATTGCATTGATCAGATAGAATCCAAAAATCCCACAAAAAAGGATAGAGCACAATGAGTTGATTCCTCTCAAAGTAACACAACTTAAACTGGATAAATATACTTAAACCTGGTAAGAACTATACACATTCTCCCAAAATGAAAAATACATAATTATCAAGCCAGTCTAGGGCTACAAAAAGTAAGCAAACTCCAAATTGTCTGTCACTAGAAAAAAACTTAAACAAATGTATACACCTGGGAAATGGAGACTTATCAACACCAATTCTGAGTTTATTACAAAGAATCCCCTTTGTAGATTGTACTCTGGTAACCTGTACAACTAGCTCCAGTATGAACAGCGCAATACACAGGACAACCTGAATTACAAAAGGCAAAATGGAGGTGGAATCATACAACATTATTCATATGAGAATGGTGTTACAGTATACAAAAAGTTTCTGACTCATTCTAACCTACCAGAGAGAGTGGCATGCTTCTAAGAGGGGTATTCAATATGGGAGCGAAAAGTCCGTACTGGACTTTTCGCTCCACATCGGAGATTTTCCTGGGATAAAGTATCGGGCGCGCGCCCACTTTATCCCCGTATTCAAATTAAAAGCTACGAAAACAGGACCCAGCGAAGTAGGATTGTCGAAAAAAAATGAAATTTACCTGGAATAAATTGTAGGACCCCCTTAAAGCTGTAAAAACATGGGGGATCACTATGGGTACCCCCATTTTAGCCTGCAAATGAAAGTCGGGGTTCGGGTTTTAAATAGCCGCGGCAGGTGTTTTTTTCCCGACATTGAAGAACTGTTGCAGAAGAGCACTTAGGTTTTTTTTTTTTAAGTGGTCCCATCAAATTTGGGGTACATGAAAATGGGTACTAGCATCATTTTAAGTCCCTAAAGTCTTTATTTAAAAATTCTGCAAATATGCACCTGCCGCTAATAAGAATACACCTGCCGCATACTTGCAGAATAGCCCTGAACCGATTTCCCTATTTTTAAACACTTTTTTTTCACCCAAAATTTTAAATAATTATTTTGGAATGTCCCTAGTTTTTTAAAAACCTTTTTTTAAAATGACATTCCCAGGGATGCAGGCTATTTTTTTTAAGCCTGCACCCCTAAACCCCAATTCTGCACTTTTTTTCACCACCTATTCAGTGGTGAAAAGTTATACCCATTTTTTTTCAGACTTTTCGTAGGTTCGAAAAGTCTTTGAAATTGAATACGGTGTAAAAGTCAAACCGGCGAAAATGACGTCATCCGAGCGAAAACCTCGCCGGACACGGCGTTTTCGCTCCATATTGAATACCCCTATAAATGTTATTTTAATTCACAAATACATTTAAATTGGTCAGAATACAAACAGCACTGTGTTTCCATCTTAACTGGGAGACTGGAGGACAATGTCCAATATGCCTACCCTTAGACACCTCAAGTCCCAACAAAACTTAAGGTGCTGATGAGGAGTTGAATGCAAGTTGGCTGTAACTGCTCCTGCATTGTGTGTACAGAACTTAATGTGTCTATTCACTCATATTCAGGGTAGTACAAATCTTTGCAAGCGGACGTCTGCTCTCCACATGCTTGGTGACCATTGTCACCATCAGTCCCCACTTGCACCAGTCCTAACCTTGATGTTAAAGATACATCTAAAACAGGCATATTTATGCTTCCAAACAACTTTGAATAGTCTGCAATCCTAACGACACCCTTACACATAACAGCGCCTACCTGAGAACGAAGTTACAGCTGTGTCCTCATACTTCTAGCCTCCTTGTGCGTTAAACAGGCCTTCTAGTCACGCCATGCTGTGGCATGGCTCTTTATCGCAGAGCACATTTTTCTGTGCAACTTTTTAGCTTCAAATGCGTCTTATTTGCACGGCAATGAACATAGCTAGCACAATAGCTTCTGCTGAATAAAATGACATGCAGCATGACGATGTTGTGTAAGCAACTGTGTGTGTATCTGCATGCACAATGCTACGTTACAGTGTCAGCGCTACATGCACAATGCTACGTTACAGTGTCAGCGGCTGTGACACTGTATCGTAGCATTTCACATGCACATACACACATAGTTGCTCGCAGAACATAGGCATGCTGCATATCATTTTATTCAGCAGAAGCTGCTTGTGCTACCTATTCGCAAGTGCAAATAAGATACATTTGAAGGTAAAAAGTTGCACAAAAGGACGCTCAGCGCTACAGAGTCACACAGAGCTCTCGTGTTATGTGTAGCGCGACTTGCAGTGCACGGACAATAGATGTATGTGGACACATCTGTACAGCTCAATTATGCCTCTAGTCACAAGTGGAGATGTGTACGACTCTATCACCCACACTTACATATGCTTATTTCCAGAGCATGCACAGTGAGAACACAAGTAAGCTGCACTCCACAAATGTTAAGATACGCTCCGCAAACGGGAATATTTTCAACCCTTTAATGAACTTCACCCACCATCTGCCTGAAACAGAACTGCTATTTTTCCAACATTTGCTTTGTAGACACTGATATTTATATAGTGAAAGAGTTCCTGGGACGTGAATAGGGATCCAATGAAATCCTTCCGGCTCTAACGATGTAAATGCAAGAGGCCACGCATGTGCAGTAACACGGCTGGGACACAACCCAGCCGTGTAAAATGTTGCCGGTGTCATTTGCAGGCATAGTATAGCTTTTCAAATTAGCCAGGACAGCTGCTTATAAGAGTAGCTGTCAGGGCTCGGGGGCATTAAAAATAGCCACAAAAAATGTAGCTAAATCACTGCAAATAGTGGTGATAATGAACATTACGTTTCAGGGCATTTATCTTCATTTTAATAAATTGGCCCCAAAGAGTTAACCATCTTTACAAGCTTAAAAAGTACTTAGAGAGAAGGGGGTACAAACCACAGAGAACTACATTCACAGATGTATTCCCAGAACTCGGCTACTGGACTAAAATTAGTAGGTAGAGACAAACAGTAAAACCCCATAAAGGAAACTGCATATTGTGCCGATGGAATTATTAATAGAAACAATGGGCCATAGCTAAAGACAATCAGAAAGTCTAAGGTGTCTTCTGGTCACTGTCACAAACTGACATATATGTGGTTATTTAAAATCACGTGCAGCTTTAGTGCATTTATTGTCTGACATTTGTCAAAGCAGGAACAAAGTGTGTCACAATGGAGTATTGATTACCAACATGACAATTCATTCAGTTGAGTTTATCTTCAGTGAATGCTGTGACACACTATGGGCAATATTAGCCATGTATGACGGCATGATTGTGCTGTAGATTGGCACCTTTATATAGTTGCTATTGGGAATTAAGCTGCATAAGAACTGCCAGTGCACCTGCATTCTCTAAGGAAACGGCTCTATTTTAGCTGATTGCTAATTTTTCTTTCATTTACTTCAAATCAAATCAGAATTGTAAGCTTAGGAAATAAATGGTTTGATTACAGGTTTACATTTTTTTTTATTATGTAGCAAAATGTATACATAGATTTAACTCTGGAGTTGCACAATACTGGGTAATCTGATAAGGCCATATAATGAGGGCTATTTTCTAGGCACAGGTCAGATCTCTTGGTTTTCAAACTTTTGTTAATGAAAACATGAAGTTGACATAGGATATGATTCAGATTTGGAAATAGAGTAAAGGTGCGTACACACGGTACGATTAAAAAGGACGATAACAATATCAATCATCGGTGATCACAGGTCGTTGGCCATCGCTGGTGGTGTGCTGGATGATCGATATCGATCATCCAGCACACCCGGGAGATCGTACAACTATATTGTTATTGTTGTAGATCGTCCCGTGTGTACGCACCATAAGGAAGAGCAAGTAACTTTGCACCTTGGTAAAACCATGTTGCACTGCAGGTGGGACAGATGTAAAATGTGCAGAGAGATTTAGATTTGGGAGGTGGAGTCCAAACTGACATCTAAATTGCAGTGTAAAAATAAAGCTGTGCATCACTTGTGGGCTACATGCAAAAGCAGAAAGTAGCAGCATCCAAAGTAGCATCGGCAGCTGCAGAACTCAAATATCGACGGATAAACCATCAATGGTTTTCTAATGATGGTTTAAAACCATCAACCATCGATGGTACAGCCGTCGGTGGCCATCACTACAGCATACTATAAAATGTGCTATTTTTAATGGTATACTGTTTCAAACTAAAAAATATATATTATTTTAATAAAATCATGTCAATTTCTGAGCGATTTTTAAACAAGGGGCCGTATTCAATCGCCGGTGAAAAGCCGTTCTCTGCGAAAAGTTTTCGCCTGGTGTAAACTTTCCTCCGTATTCAATTGCAAAGACTTTTTGCCGGTGCGGAATGTCTGCACCTTGTAACCAGCGGAAATGATTTGCCTATGAATGGAGGCAGAAAAAAGTGCAGAATTGGGGGTTTGGGGTGTAAAGTTGCGGGAACACACCTGCAGCCTTGGGACAGTCCCCCAAAGTTAAACTGTGTCAAAAAACAGTAAAAAATTTACATTAGATCACCCCAAAAAGTACTCTTTGGGGGCGTAAAAAACCGAAGTTGGGGGACAAAGTTTAAAACTAACGAAATAGACTCCAGGGGGTCCCCCAAGTATGCCCAAGATTTTTTTTTTATTACAGGCGTTTGCTGAAGGGGCGTTTTTTAAAACATCACTTTAGCGATTTTTAACCATGCTTGCACCGATTTTTATGTACCCCAAGTTAGCTGAGACCACTTCTTTTTTCCAAAAAAAACCCCTGCTAAATGCTTGTGCAAAGACGCTAAATAGCACCAATTGAATGCATTTAAGCACCCCAAATACCTTCAGCAGGGCTATTTGGGGGTATCCATTGTGATCCCTCGTGTCAGTGCATCTTTTGGAGGGTGTCAGGATGATTTCCCCAAATCTGACAGGACTTTTCAGCGATTTGAGTTTTGTCAGGCAAAACTTTTCTGGTGGCAAAACAAGCAAAGACGGCGAAAACTCTGACATGCGAAAAGTCTGGGACTTTTCGCCGGCAATTGAATAGGGCCCAGAATATTAGCCAGTTAAGTGGTTAAAGACACTTTTTAAATAACTTCAAAATTCACCTCTAACAACCCCATGCAATCTTAAAAACACCTGTCCTATTCATACAGCACCCCCCATATACTGTACCTGTCCCACATCAATTAACCCATTTTCCTGCATTTTGATCTATTTCACCTCAAAAATTACATAATTATTGGAAAAATTAAGCTAATTAAAAAAAATGACCTACAGTAATTAGTCATGAAGTGGTTCTGAACCAAGTCCCGACATTTTTTCCCAAAAAATAGGGGTTTTGCACAACTTTTCACCTGCTCAGGAGGTGGTGAAAACGTTTTTGTTTTTGTGCTATGGAAAACTCACACTTACTAAAAGCCGAGGCTAAGAGGATTTTGTGATGCACATTTTTTGTGAAAATTTAGCACCGGTGAAAACTTTTCACAAAAAAAAAAAAAAAACAGCTTATCGCATCCCCCCCCTAAGTATATTTCCTCAAAATCAATTTTACTGCAAATGTGTTCTATGATTTTTGTTTTGTGACAAAAACACTTTTACCTGCTATAAGAGTTTTGTACACGCGTATGGGTTTTTTTTGTATTCAATATACATCAGTGTTTCCCAACCTCGATCCTCAAGGCACATTAACAGTCCATGTTTTAAGGATACCCATACTAGAGAACAGATGGTTAGATCAAAATAACTAAGGTACTAGTTAAGTCACCTGTGCTTAAGTGTGGCCATCCTTTAAATCAGAACTCCTATATCCCCTTTCACACATACATCAAAATCCTGGGTTTTTGCACAAAAACATGCATCGACCCGGGATATTGGTATGTGTGAAAAGAAACAACATGGGACGATATCCCGAGTCCACAACCCAGCTGTCGGGGCTGAGACCTGAGAATTTACCGGCTTGATAGAACCGGCAATTTCCCGGATCTTAAGTCTGAAAGAGGTATTAGTGTGCCTTGAGGACTGTATGTATTTTGTATTGGATACATGAAATTGTATACTGCTCGTGCCTGTTAAAGGAACTTAAAGGTTTGCCACAAAATCATCCTGTCTCATGTGTCTGCCAATTAGAGATGATCGGGTTCGTCTTTTGAAAAAAAACAAATAAACCTGAATTTAGGGGTTCCATGTTAAACAGAGTCCCAGTTTGGTATCACTTTGGGGCTCCGAGTAGAACCAAGTCATGACTCAGGTCTTCTCACAATTCGGAACTCCGATTTAAAAAAACAGATCTTGAATGTTTTGAATTGCATTTAATTCCCTCCCTCCTGCCTTCAAGTGCTGTTAGGTGGTCAAAATAGATGGGAAAGGACTGGAATTATTGATGTTAATAAGACTGTAAGAACAAAAACAGGTCAAACTTACATGATTTTAGTAGGTTTTTTTTATCAATGATTAAAAAAATCCAAAAGCAAATCCAAACCAAGAGACTTGAGAGTGGTTATGGCAAACCCAAAACCTTTGAGGGTGCTGTATATGTATATGAAATGTCGAAGCCGGATGGTTGGCTGAGACCTAAATTGTAAAAATAATATTTGCACAACACCATCTAGCGTAGTCAGTATAATATTATTGACACGGCACTATTTTAGCATTGTGTACATTTGCCGTGTTACTGCACACTGTTAAAGTCTTTACATAATCATGAATACACATATATTTAAATACTTTATATATTCAGTGCTGACAAACAAATTTTGTGGACATGTCTGGGACTAGTAATTGGAATACACAAAGATACTGTGAGGGTTTACTTCGCATATAGAAACAGTATGTCTGTGGCAATTGAAGTATAACACAGACACTGATATGCTCAGAGGGAGTGTTCTGAATGTGGATTTAGAAACAATTGTCAGACATTTAGCTATCATTAGAAATTGTAGGCCTTGTGTCCCATGCTGATGTCATTAAGAGGGACTGACAATTGTATTCTGAATAAACATATGAAAGCCTTTTGTTAAAGTTATCAGACTTCTTGCCAAATCTTGCTCCACCTGTGAACAGGACAAACTCCATTGTCTGTCATTATTTTAGTTCAGACAGAAGTAATATTACTGTTTGAAGCTATGTGTGTATGTATATATATCTATATATATATATATATATATATATATATATATATATATCACTTAAACGATCACATGGGTATCCACAATGCGTGCACACACACATATCTATATATATATATATATATATATATACATATATATATAGTTGCAATTATAAATAGAAACACACACAGCGCACCTTTTACGCTGCATGAACACACACCGCGCACCTTTTATGCTGCATGAAGACACACAACGCATACTTATATATAATCATAAATATACACGCACTCATAAAAGGTTCCTGCACATTATGGTTTATATTACAGTTATTAATTATGATGCAAAATGTATGTATTTGATATTAATGGTATACAACATGGTAGACATGGCATGTTTGGTACTAAACTGACACACTGTTTATTTACAGATATCCGATCGATCAGCGAGGGAGTCGCAACTTGCGTTCGATGGTTATGGAATATAGGAAATTATTGGTTACACTGTAATGTAGTGTCTCTATCTAGTTTAAATCAATTAAAGAAAGACAATGTAAGCTGGAGAATTGGAACATACCCCTAGTGAACTATCCTATGAACTACAGCGTACTACAAAGACCAAGAGCAAGAACCAATAGAATTATGTTTGTCTGTCTACATTGTTGTTATCATGATCTGTTAGGGTATATAGCCTGTGTCCCGGTCCCAGTCAGTAGCCATTCTCTGGGATGACCACAGACCTCACGATTGATGACTGTAACTGGGACCAGTGCGCTTGCGTATGTATCGACTGTACCTTGTTTATGTATAATCATTTGCGCTAATTGTATTTAGATCACAGCGTGTAACTAAATGCTTTTTGTATTAATAATAACTTTTTGTGCTTTGGAACCACACTCAAAGTCCGGAAAGCAATTATTTATTGTGCGACTTACAACGCTAAATAGCGACATTTAGGTATACAGATCATTAGAAATTCATAGAAGTTCTCTGCCAAAATGCTACCAAGTGGACTTTAAAACTGTCACAGCAACTGTTGTCTACATTTGTAGCATACTGTTCAAGTGCATTCATATTAAACAACTGGAACATCATAATGGTTACTACTATACATGACATTAAGTTATGCTGGTGATAAGAATAATAAAAATAACCCTATTCATTGCAGAAAGGGTAATATGTATCTTGGAGATTTATAATTCTTAAAAACGTACAGTATGTATTATACAGGACCCAATAGGTTATTTTCTGCCATGACATTCTGTGAGGCAGTGAAAATGGTTGTTTGGTAATGGACTCGTGTACTATCTGATTCCAAGCAGAATAGGGAAGAAAACAAATGCCAAGCAGGGGATGAAAGAGCTGTTCAAAGATGCATTGCTTACATCTGTATTATTAAGTGAGGATCTTAATCTCTAAGCATTGTGGTTATAAACATGATGCCAGACACTTTCACATAAATCAGGTTTATGATATTCCAGTACGGAAAAAAAGCATCACCATTATTAAATAATATATTACTGACATACTCTCAGAGAATAGAGTAGGACTTCACAGTATTAGTTTTCACTTACATCACATTCTCCATATACTACATAGAAGGCTATCCTTAGGATTACACTTTTTGCCATTCACAATAGAAAAGAACTATGTTTTCTTTAACAAATTACCTTTTTGTGATATGTCTCTCTTGGTTAGCTTCAGAAATATGAAAATCTGTCAGCTTTACCAACAGGGACCTGTGCATTCTGTCATCTTGCTCTCTAATTCACACTAGTCTCTCTATAATTAATGTACATTCTCCAGCAGGTACAGTATCTTGACAACAGAGATTCTATGATTTAAAATAAAGCAGTTATTTGTGACACAAGCCTGCAGAACACATCGAGATGCTACATACATTCCGAACAGTCTGCTGTGCTCATTTGTTGGTCTACATCTAGATTTTCTGCGGCTTGTATAAAGTTACTGCAGATTTCTCTGGCAACACAGATACTGTAAGCCTTCTGTCTAATTGCGTTTTTTTTATGGACATTAAACAAAGTGTGCAACCTGGGACTGTGCAGAATTAAGTAGAACAGTCTTGAATGGCACCACAACTACAGCAAAGTGTATATGCTCCTCTAGGTAGATGGGGAAGAAGAACTTTAACGATTTGCTCAAAAGAACAACTGTGTCCGAGCAGATTCCCCAGAGTATGGTTGAGAAAGAGATTTCTGATTATATTATCCTCCACTTCATTCTCTAATAACTTCCCATTGGGATTTACACACAAACTATGTTTCACTTACAAAGGAGTCTGTTAATGGTCTCTGGCAAGTACTTACTATTTAAAACATGTTTGGAGCCCCAATGGTTTACGAAAGTTCTTCTTCTGACTTGAATCACTCTACTCCTTTGAGACAGGCTACAGATAACCCACAGGATATACTTTATATAACATGATCAGGAACTGGTAGAATAAAATTGCTGGTTCCTGGGTCTTTATATCGGAGACTAATAGAGTTACCTAGCTGGAGGAAGTGCAAATCCTGGATTCCTCACACAGGCAGGGAAAGTGTCAATATACTGTATTACTTGAAGCAGCAGAACTGTTCCTTGGCTACTCAGCACAGTGCTAACCTTAATTAGTCTACAGCAGCTTACAAACTCAGGTTTGAAAACAAAGATGAAGGCTAAAAATCCTGATAAAAGGATATATACATTACAAATTAAAGAGTAATGTTTAAGCAACATTATGTGTAAATAAAATGTCATGAAAGTAGCATTATTTGCACAATTGATTTGAGCTAATTTTTACATAATAATAATAATAATTATGTAGCAAACCTACTTACATCCTACATAATAATTATGTGTAAACCTACTTACACTTGAACAAAGGTGGATCAGATAATCATACTGGGAACATAGCAATGATTAACAATTTGCCCACCCTGTAGCAGTTAATGTTTTAGATCTGATCAAGTAATGTCATATGAAAATATATTTGCATGCCAAGGAGTAAAAATTAGATGTTACATGTTTTAGGAGAAATTCACTAACAACCCCGATATAATATGAAATTCCTATTGTAAGGAGAGGAAGTGTACAAGAAAAATGCATACCTCTGAATCCCACCTGACTTAGACATAAGAAAACATGTGTCTCTAGGAAGGAAATGAAAGGAAGTCCATTTCTAAGTCCAATCCATTCTGGGAATTGTTGCCTTTGTTTTTTTAGTAAGTGCATTCCAATTGCCATTAACATCACCACACTGGGATGTTCACATTTCAGGTGCTAGAATCACCCCAATCACAAACAGTACCCAAAACATCCAGAAAGAGACAAATTCATTTCGAATTGTATTGTAAAATGTAGTTAGTAGCCTATACTAGAGCACAATTCGAATATACAATGTGTGTTTATAAGGGCACATACTTCCAGTACACAGATGTTATGAGCTACATCCATTGCATGGTTAATCCACTATAACCATCTCTGCAAATACATAGCTTGCTTGTGTTCTGTCAGGACTTGACACATAGGGTTTGATTAAGTATAATTACAGAATAGATGTGTCCACATACAGCTATCCTCAAATTGCGCCAACTGAAGCAACTGGAACTGGACAATAAAAAATAAATATAACGTATACTACAAGGTGAACTTCAATATAAAATTATACACATGTATTAACAATATAAAAAAACATACAATATAACATCATTTAAACATCAGACATATACTGCTCTGATTAAATAATTCTATTGGATCAATTTTCATACTAGCTGGGATACCCGATGTTGCCCGGGTTGAAGACTGGATCCTGAAGTACACCTGCAGCCTTTATATGTTTACAATGTCCTTGCCCATAACCCCATTCCCTTGATCCCGAAAGGACTCCACTGTTTGCCAACATGTATGCAAACAGAGGAGTAACATCAGTGGGTGCAAGGGGTGCGGCTGCTATGGTGTCCGAGCTGCCTCTGTGGCATGTTACTGCCCCTGCGCAAGACTCAATTTGCGCCGGCGTTTGTCTGACCATGTCTGCTTCTGCACCAGCTGTAATTAGCTAGCGGCCTGGCCCCAAATCCACACCTGCTGGCTGCTGATGACACACAGGGGAAGGCGAGAGGCTGTTGGAGGGGCACAGGGAGGTGAGTTTCTGGGGGTGGATAATGTGTAAGGGGCACTTCTATTGTGTGGAATAATGTGTTATATGGTGCACAACTACTATGTTACATAATCTGTAAAGGGCAGTACTGTGTGGTATTATGTGTAAGGGGCATTACTGTGTAGTTTAAGGGGCATTACTGTGTGACATTATGTATAAGGGGCACTACTACTGCGTGGCATACTGTGTACAAGGGGTACTATTGTGTGGTATAACCTGAATGGTCTCTGTGTGACATAACATGAATGGGCTATATGTAATGGCAAATGTATGTGGGGTTTTTTTTTTAAATCTGGGGGGGGCGTTTTAAGATCCTGCTAAGTGGCCCACAAAGTTCTAGTTATGCCCCTTGCATGCAAACACTGAGGCTCTAGATTTAATATGAATTTGCATGAGTCATCAAGTTTGCTCAGACAGAAGTTATAAGGATACTTTTGTAGCTTTTTCACAGGTTCTTGGCGTACAGAAATTTTTTAATGGAGACAGCCCTGGAACCTATGTACTTTTTTTAGTGATTATGTGACAGAGTGTGGCCCTAACAAAGTTCAAACCTAGGCAAAAACCTAATTCTGGTCAAACTACACCACCATGCCAAATTTGGTGGAGCTAGGTCCAAAACTCTGGCCGTGCATAAAGGACAAAAGACAGACAGACAGGCACGTTTTCTCGCTTATTATATAGATGGAATGGCAGGCACAAAAGTTATTTATCCATTCCAGACTAATAACTTCTAGCAAGCAATGTTCTGTAAAAATACGTAGTGGTCACCCTTGGATGTAATCCGAAGTCCAATGAACTGGCAAACCAGTTGCTCTAGGGTAGTCAAGGTCCTCCTTGGGCACAGCTTGAGCTTCACATGTGGAACTGCACTGCGATAAGCCCGGATAAATAGCATGCAGTTGTAATGCAGTGGTGAAACCCAGATGTAAGTGGAAGGAGTCTCCAGTAGTACCACCTTCTGACTCCAAGTGCTGCAGTGAGCTTGTTAGTCCATCTCTTACTACTACAGCCTGCAGTCTGCAGCTACTGGACTGGTGTAGAGACTAGTGGCGTAAATTCATCACAGACGCCCGGAGGCAAGTTATCAATTGGTGCCCCCCCCCCCTCCGAATATGTGACTATGTTTACATTAAGCCTATTTACTAAAGTAATATCTCCCGAAAATCACCCTTTTTCGGACGATATCTGCAGATTTATAGAATCCCCCGAATGTATCTGCATTCCGGAGACTGGCCCGGTAGCTAATACTATGGAAAACCACCTGATGTGGCGGCTTTGAGGACTGAGTTTTAGTTAAGATACTGTAAGACTGCTACTGTGGTGGGACTACAAATTACAAAATGCCCAGTCTACTGCAGATTGCTTCACATGCCGGGAAGTTGCTCCACTAAAGATCTGCCCCCAGATTCAGTCGCTGATGCCCCATGCCCCCACCTCCCATGCCCTCTTACCCGCAGCTCCATCTGGTGCATCCTTGTTGACATCCAGCTCCTGGAAGAACTGCAGCCATGCTTCTGCTCAGGCCTGCCGCACAGGTCTACGGCTAGAGCTTCTGCCAGGGAGAAAGGGGCGGGGAGTTGTGGGTGAGGGGGGGGCACTGGGACTGCTTCATGAGGCTGCGGCTAGGGCTGCTGCCAGGGAGGAGAGGGACGGGGATTTGCGGGTGAGGGAGGGGGTTGCCGGACATGTCTCACTGGTAAGAGGTGCCATGTATTGGGCGGCCGGAATGGTACACTCCGGGTCCATATTTACAACCCTAAGTGGGGTGAATATATTGTGGGTGATGGAGGAGGTGACCCTTTAATGCTGGTGCCTCCATTGTCTACCATAGTTCTGCCCCTGGCACAGACCAATATAATACTAGGAGTATTTTCAAACTGCCGGCAACCGCATGGAGATTTTCACACCCGCAGACAGAGCAGCCAGCTGAAGTAGTGTTATGGGGGAGGGAGGAAATCGCACTAACCGCCTCTCCGCCTGAATCTGCCACTGAGGCAGAGAGATCTGTAAGTGAGGGAGGAAGAGCCATAACTAGCGGTTGACTGAAAAATTAGGCTGGAGGGGAAGTGGGGTATGCACTGTGAACTTGTTGCAATTAAGTGAGATGCTCTACTGCTCTTCTTGCAGCAACCGTCCTTGGCCAACGCCCCTGGCCAACCTCTGGTTACGACCCTGACCTTGAATGACCCTTTCACATTCACGATGGAACCATGCAAGGTTACAGTTTGTCTGTTTTTTCATTTTGTAGAGACTTGTGGATGCTTCATGGAACAAAGTGAACCTGATCCAAGAATTTTGTGAGTATTAAAATCGGCAGAAAATCACAGAAAAACACCAAATTGATTCTTAGTAAATTTACCTAAGGTGTGTGGTCGAGTCACTATGGTCGAGACTACATCAAGATGGGGGTGTAAAATGCTGGTGAAACACTAGACTCCCTCTAAGCCAGTGTTTCCCAACCTCAGTCCTCAAGGCACACTAACAGTCCAGGTTTTAGTGATATCCATGATTGAGCACAGATGGTTAAATCAAAATATCTAAGGTACTAATTAACACACCTGTGCTCAAATATGACTATACTTAAAATCTGGACTGTTAGTGTGCCTTCAGGACCGTGGTTGGGAACCCCTGCTCTTAGCCATCTCCCATGCAATCTGAACATATTTTATTTGCATCCGCTCACTGCTGTTAAGCCTAACTTTACCATCACAGAACAGGCCCCTGGAATTGGCACTGACCAGTCAAAATAAGGACAGATTTGTATGCTTTTGTCTGACAAACTTGTTCTAGACCATAATTTTGTCTGGGGTGCAGAGAGAGAATTTGGGGGATAAGGAGCTGCAGGAGCAAGAAACAGGAGTGGTAAGGGAATGCTGTATGTAGGACTTGCCTTGGGCACCATGTGTCATTGCTACAGCACTGCCAATACAGTAAATATTTGCTCCCATTGACTTTTTATGCAAGCTACAGTATCTAGCAAACACCCTGGGGTTTTAAGTTCTGCTATACCAAAAGACTGAATTGCAAAGAGTTTGGAGATCTAGTACAACCAACTTTCTTTATAAAGAGTGGCTAAACCATGAGGGGAAAATGTGCATTTTTTGTTATTTCTCATTAATATGTATTTAGAGAGAATCATGCAGAATTCTAACTATAAGTGTTGAACAAAACATTATGTGTCTCAATCGGTGGACCATTGTTATGTTAAAAATAAGAAATCTACAAAACAAAGAGTACAGTTTTGGATTCTTTTGGCTGGAACCAATGAGATTACGATGCAGGTTTCTCAGATGGATGTTGCTGAGGGACCGGCCAGGACTGGAAAACGAGGCTTCAGAACACGTGGAGTTACTGAGGCTGACAGCCGGACTTTGGTACATATAGTGTTAATCAGATTGGCGAGGTACATGTAGAAGATTAGACTGGTGAGGCACGGGCACGGATCAGACGGTGGGACTTGGGTGCATGCAGAGTTAATCAGACTGTTGAGGTACAGGCAGAAATAAGGAGGAAGACTTTGGTACACAGAGGGTTATAATTCAAGGTACAAGGCAGGAAAAAGGCTCAACTGGAACAAGGAGCTTGAGAGAATAGCTGGCACTTCCAAACAGCCTGCAGGCTTCTCTAATAAATAAGCACAGGTAGCTGGGCGGATGTCTCTTAAACAGGGAACTGGGGTCTGATGTCATTAGCCTGAAGTTATAAATATTACCTGCAGGGGGCACGCATGTACCATTTCATCCATGGTCTGGAGAGGAAGGCGTAGCCTTCCCCACGCTGCCTGGCAGTAATGGTGGCGGCATTGTATGCCAGAGACCCCGCTGCTTGAAACATGCAGACCAACAGGTCAAGAGCTAACTGACTAGAATTCTCCTGACAACACACAAAACAATAATGGTATAATTAAAATCATCAAAAAATGATTTGTCTACTTGCCCGAGGTCAGGCCAAACGTTATAGCTACATGAAACGCTACCTTACTACATATGTCTACTTTCTACCAATTGTAAAACATGCCACTAGAATCACAAGCAAGCTGAAATTTGCTAAGGAGAAGGAAAAAAGGAAGTATTTCAGCAACATATAGCTAGCCTGGAATATTGGCAGTATTGCTGTATTATTACAAATATAAATATGATACTGTTGTGGGACCAATGTGCTGGGAGACACAGGCAATTCTCAACAGAATAAACTGTGAACATGTGCCTTAAACGTAAAGGACAACTCAACTGAAAAAAAAAAACCTTTCATATATGAAGATAAAATTAATTGTTCAGTTAAAATGCAAGGTAGATTCAGTGAATACTCCCAACATTATTACATTACATGACATTACTGACCCTTTCTATGTTCTAACTTTTGTACCATACTGTATGCCGTCTACAATATTGTAGGCAATAAAACTAGATGTTTTTATGCATTACAGTAAATGTCTGCACCTGTTATAATGAATTTACTTAGGACAGAGGAAGAATCACTTTTTTGCCTTACAGTTTATTTGTTATGAAGGATAAAAAGTATGGACTGCATAAAAAACAAAATATATAATAAGGGCACAGTCTTGCCCTTATATTAAGGCTGAATCGAAAAAATAAAAAGGATTTCTCCATAGATAATATGTGTTTGTATGTATGTGTATATATATATAATATATATATATATATATATATTCCACGTTATGCTGGCACTCACTAGTAATGTCAACTCGACTCCGGTGCCCGTCTTGTATATATCAACAACATCCACCAAAAGATAGACGGCACTCAGAGATTTTGCAAAAGATATAAAGTTATATTCCACAAAGGGAATATAACTTTATAACTTTTGCAAAATCTCTGAGTGCCGTCTATCTTTTTGGTGGATATATATATATATATATATATACACAGCGTGGATGGCACTCCCACTTGCTGCCCGAGATCAGGGTGCCCTCTGGGGATAGCCGAAAATCAGCAACCAAACATACACACGTAGCCAGCGGCACTCCAAGAAATCAATACACAGGCAGGCAGTTTACATCAACGTTTCGATGCTTTAATGCATTAAAGCATCGAAACGTTGATGTAAACTGCCTGCCTGTGTATTGACTTCTTGGAGTGCCGCTGGCTACGTGTGTGTGTGTGTGTACTCCGGCACTCCTTCACTCCGTGTCACCTGGACATACAGTCCATCCTTGCTCCAGTGCCCTCCAGGAGGACAGCACCCCCAATTCACAATGCGCATGAAATCATAGGCGGCACTCGGAGACTGGTGAAAAACAGGTTGTCCTGAGGAAGGGGTAGAAGACCCCGAAACGTCGACTGATTAAAAGTCCCTCGGCAGAGGGTATCACGTTTTTCACCAGTCTCCGAGTGCCGCCTATGATTTCATGCGCATTATATATATATATATATATATACACACACACACACACACACACAAACACACACACACATACATACAGGATAGACAGATAGATAGAGAGAGATAGATAGATAGATAGATAGATAGATAGATAGATCGATCGATCGATCGATCGATAGAAAGCCTGTTACTCCCACTCTTCTGCTTCAGAGTTGTGCTAGATAAACAGACACTTTCCTTTTTAATCTAACAACCTGCTACAAAGTACTAGGAGCATATTTTGTTAGGCATGACCACTTCACTTATTTATGGCATATTAGTCAACTCATCAAGGCTTTTGATATGTACTAGTGTAAAATATATTTTCTTGTTCTTATGAATACGGTTATCTATACAACACATAGTTTATTACTTCATACAATTATATAGTTCAACCTTACCTACTTTCTAATTTTCCTCTCCGGGAGAGATCCAAACGTAACCGAGAGATCCGAACGTAAACGAGTAGAACAGAACTGCTCATCTCTACTTAAAATCAATGAATAAATGCTTATTTCTTAGGTCCTATATTACCTATTGTATGCTCACAAGAAATCAAATAAAATGGGGCTTATCTTAGACAGCATTCACGCTAATGCTGGGCATACACTGCCAGATAAAATGTCTGTCATACCGACAGACATTTTATCTGGCAGCCTGCCAGCCGCAGAGGTCGCCGGCATACACTGTGAGAGAAATCTCACAGTGTATAGCCCGACATCCGCGCTCCGCCCCCGGGGGCGGAGACATTTCCCTGTTCCTTCCGTAGGAAGTGTCACTTCCGTAGGAAGGAACACAGGAAATGTCCATCTGTCGGCTGCGCTGGGCATACACTGCCCGATGCGGCCGACAGTTTCCAGGGTAAATATCGCATCGGACAGGCATGCTGGACAATCCAGCATGCCCGACCGAGCAATATTTAACCCTCGGTCGCCCGCATACACGCTGCAATTATCGCGGCGATCCGCCGATATCGGGCGGATCGTCCCGATAATTGCAGAGTGTATGGCCAGCATAAGCAATGTCACCGGAACCAATCTCCACAGCATCCACCATGTGGAAACATAACACAATCAATGGTGCACTTCAGTGCCATAAAGAGTCCAGCTGGTTCTAACAGCATGTCTGAAGTCACCAATACAATGTGGGAGGCTACCCTATGTGTTTCCTTTCTCAAAGCTTTATCAGCAGTGTTGCTCCAATCTCTGAGTCCTCCATTTTATAGCAGCACTCCAAATGTCATAATTACAATGATTTCACTTACAAACATTTACATACGGTTTTCAAATTACTTAAAACACAAATAGTTATAGATGATCTTCATGTCACTGACAGATATAACTAAAAATATCACAGTGACTGCAATTGTTATCACCTTAATTATACAGTATAGAACCCCAAACTCTGTGGTTCTCAAAAAGAGACTTGCTGTATATTTAACAATTCACAGTGGCCTGTATAATGTGCTTCAAATCCAGGATTTCGTCATTAAATCACATACCTAAAAATGTATATGTCACTGTAAATATTCTCTGTGATTAGTGTGTATAGTATAAACAGTAAGATAACTGCCATGATCACTCAATAGATTTTGTGGTTGAGGTATCAAGCAGTGAAGAGAGTAAAGAAGAGGACCAGTGTAAAAGTTGTCCATAGCAACCAATCAACTTCCACCAATCATTTTAAATAATGTACTTGATACATGCTACCTCAAAGCTGTTTTATTGGTATGGACAACTCCTCCACTGGTAATTATAAACTCATGGGATTTTGCCCATATGTAATAATTCTGGACATAACCACATTGTAGCCTGACCTGCGCAAACCTCTTGGAAAATAATGTGAGATATTGTCTGTGTAAAATTAATACTGCATTTAACATCTAAATATTCAAAATTCCAAATAGAAAATTCCTCCCATTCTAAACATTCTCTTATACATCACAAAAACAATATACCTAAACCCATCACTACAACAGACCTGGCATCAGTTGCCGGTCAAATAACATTTCTGTATAATAGATACTATCATTACTTTTGATTACCACGACTGTGTTATTCTTTTTTGCATCCATTTAATTTACATATGATAAAGATGACCTCATAATTTTCCTTTTACATGTTTGCCCCACCCCCTTAAAGGTGTATATAAAAATTGTGGCAACCTACAATTATTTTATAGCGCTCACTAATTCCTCCCAGCAGAGCACTGATCATATTTACATAATATTGACTAAATAGTCTTAAATAGCTAATATCTCAATGGTATTGAAATACAAAACATTATTTTTTTTCATAACTACCATTATGTCATTAACCTCAAAATCATTGAATAATAAAAATTATATTTTCTTAAGAATCATCTCGAAATATATACTGTGACCCTTTGTCAGCAATACTTGTTTTTCATCCAGGGATGCATTTAAAAGGAGATAATGATATGTAAGAGGATAGCTAACAAAAGTGACAATCATATGAAAGCTTAAAATTAAGGTAATCTCTTAATTACAGGAAAAAATCCCTATGTCAGATTGTTGCGTTAACTTTTATTAAAAGAAAAATGAAAACAAAAAAAACATTCTTTATGAAAGTGGAATTTTTCAGTAATAAAATGGATATTGGAGTATATGTAATAGCCTGCGAGTTGCAGACAACCAGCAGATATCAGTGATGTAGCCACTATAGCTAAAGCAGAATTTTTTTAGCAGGCAAAACAAACCTGATTTCGTCATTTAAAGAATTGCATCTTTGTATCAACCAGCTAAATTGCTGGCAACTCGCAGGCTATTATACTGTATATTTACCTTGTAAGCTTTACGGGGAGATGTACTAAGCCTTGGAGAGAGATCAAGTATCAACCATTCAGCTCCTAAATGTCACTTCACATGCCGTGTTTGAAAAATGTCAGTTAGAAGCTGCTTGGTTGGTAGTTTATCTCTCGCCAAGGCTTAGTAATCTCCCTCTCAGTAATGATGTCAATTGGGAGGAACAGTTTTTGACCTTATCCTGACTTCTGGAAACAACTACTCTAGGAAAGATCATGCACTATTAGTATGCTACTATTACAGATAAAGAAAACAGAAAAGAAGTATAAATCCAGCAAAAATCTTCATGTAATAATCATTCAAGCTCACCATGCAAAATAAATGAATATGGCAGAAATTATAGTTTGGGATCTAATCAGGGAAGCTATCATACTGCTGAGAATATCTCAAACTCAAATTGTAATAGGATGTTTTTTCTGCATGGTCAATGATTCCTAAAGTCATAAAATGAGGCAAAAAACATTATCACCTTTTAATATATTAACATTCGAATTATAATAAATATATTTTAGGATTTTATATTCTTATTTTTTTTTATTACAACCTCATTATATAATTTATGTTACAAATATATCCAGACATTCCTATCTTGCAGCCAATTCTACACTTGAGGCTACTAAATTGTAAATTAAGCTAATCAGTTTTCTTGGAATCAAAACCCTAAGGAAAGTGCATACATAAAATTAAATCAACGGAAATCGCTTTATTTTCTTGTACATGGCATATGACAGACTTTACTGGACCATTACAATCTCCTAATTATCATTACAGAAATAGATAGCAATGTTACTTGATGTAATTTCTTCAGTGTTCCCAGATTTACATTGTTAGTAAAAGTATAGAAGAGATGTGTAATGGCACGAAAGGTTTGTCAAAAGTACTGTATGTAAACTACACTGTTAAAAAAACAAAATAAAAAGGTCTATAACACACATGCAAAATGTCATTTTCAGTTTTAACCTAATATTTTACTGTATCCCTGTTAAAAGATAAAGATTGAGCGAATCCTGTGCCTTCCAGCAATGACAATATATGCACATGGTATAAATTTAGGACAAAAACTTTTGTGGATTCAATACAAAACAAAATAATAAAACTGCATAGCATATTATTTAGCTTGGTGTAAATTTACTGTTCCCAACACTGTACATGAATAATCCAATCCTAACAGAGCAATTCTGCAGAGTAAGACAAATACCTGTCACTCATACTTTGCTGCTAATGAGTAATGGACTTACAGTATTTTATTTTTTCTAGAAAGCAGGATAAACAGATATCTATGTATTATTTATCTCAAAAATGTTCACTGTTATCTATATAATAAAACAGACTGCTGATAGAAATTATGTCAACATGCTGGCATGTAAACAACAAGAGGTAGCTCTTATAGACAAATAAAATCACAGTTCATTAAAACACACAGTGTGCAATATGGGACATCAAATATCAATACGTCAGTAAGTATATTTCATAGGACAAATTTAAAAGCTGCCAGTCTGTCAATAAGCAAATGACAATTTCTCCCCAGTATATTGTTACTATGGATGGAGGTAACTGAGAATATCTCTCCGAATGTCACAATACTGATATTATTGGGTGTTCCACCGCAATACAAGCATCTCATCTATTGAGGTCTATTCAGCAATGATTTTTGTACATAAAAAATGCGGAAATCATAATTTCCACATTTTTTATGTAAATTCAGTATTCAGCAATGGGTTAATGGAGAAGATAATGCAGTTATTTTTTCCATTAATTCCTATCTCGCACTGTAGGGATTAGCCATTGAGCTCTACAGTGCTTTAACGCTTTTTGCTATTCAGCAAAGCAAAAAGCGTTAAATTACTCGAAAAATCCTTACTTTATATAATGCCATCTCAGAATGAAGAAATTACATGAAATCCCCCAAAAACTGCAGGGACAGAGGGAAATTTTCCTGTAAGTCCCTGCAGGATCGTGTAACACCGCAGACAGGTAAGTCACTCTAGAGCCTGTTAAACCTGCCGAAATTGTTTGACATGTGTACACAGGCTTTATATTAGCCTGTATACATGTATATTTATGTGCTATTATAGTTAACATTTATTTATAAATGTTAAATATAAAAGTATATAAAGCAAATTGTACTTGCCAACTCTCTCTGACTGTCAGGGAGACTCCCTGACATAGTAGCAATCTCCCTGTCTCCCTGAAGAGGCTAGTAATCTTCCTGATTGCACCTTACCCCTATTATGTAGCGGTTATACATAAAAAAAACTGAGCTATATACATTCAAATGGGATTATTAGTATAATTTCCCTGCATTGGTTATAAGGCACAATGATCCTCTTGGCTACTTGTATTTTCTGAAATGTATCAGTGTGGTTTCATTAACAAGTAGATCTTACTAACTGCTTTAGGCTCGTTTACATTTGGATGTAAGTCATTTTTATGACACGCCTCCCAGATGTAGCAGGACACGCCCACTTTAACGCGCACTCATAAGTATTGCTTTCAAATTCTCAATTAAATGCTTTTTCAAAAGTAGGCAAGTATGGTATACAGGCTAATATAAAGCCTGTATACACATGTCAATCACTTTGGACAGGCTGGAGATGCACTTACCCGTCCACGGTCACCTCAAAGCAGGGACGGAGACTGTTCTAGAGCGCATGACTGAGCATGCGCAGTAGCAGTAACAGAAGGTATTGTTTTCGGCAACCGCAGGGACAGAGTGTTACTGCAACCGCTGTCCCTGCTCAAAATAATGCTGAATAGCTTCCATAAATATTAATAATTGATAAAAATTTGTGACGATGTTGCTCGATAATATTCTGGGCAACATCGTCACTATTGTTGAATAGACGCCCTAGTGGTGATTCAATTGCCAAATCCCGGCACAGGAGATCTGCCAGACCGGACAGGAAGCACATCGCTGACTCCTAACAAGAATTCTGAGTGCCTCGTTCCATCTACTGCAGCTGTGTATTTGAGATCTCCATATCAATCTGTTTAATCACAGCCTGCTATTGAGGTAACAACTTTCTGTGCTACACTGTGGATGTGAAAGTAAAGAGATCAAGATTTGGCAATTGGATCACCACAATAGATGAGATACTTGTATTGCGGGGAACCCCCAATAATATCAGGATTGTGACATCCGGAAAGACATTGGGCCTTATTCAGACCCGGTCGCAAGCGCTGAGCGCTCGCAACCGGGTCGATGTTTGCCCACTGAGCATGCGCACGTCGGAGCCGGCTCCAACGTGCAAATGCGCGAGACCCGGCTAGCGACGGGCGCTCCGTCGCTACGGGTCTCGCATCAAAGGGGGTGAGCTGTCGATGGTGATTGACAGCTCTCCCAGTTTGGGAGGCGGGCAGAGGGGGTGGCCGGCCAAATGGAGGCGCTCCCGACGGAACGCTTGCCGTTTGGGGGCGACCCCACTGACATCAGCAATGATGTCAGTGGGGAGCTTCCTACTCGATCAGAGCAGGAAGTTCCCTGGGGCCTGCGCTTGCCAAGACCCAACCTTAAGGTCTCGTCGCAAGCCCCGATGGTCGCGATGGTCTTGACCATCGCGACCATCACCCTGGTCGGTCGCTAAGCTGTGGGTGGTAACCCACAGCTTAGCTAGCGACCAGGAGGCCGCACTAAAAAAAAGAAGCGGCCGCCCTCATTCAGAGAGAGCGATCACTTCTTGCGACCGCCTCTGAATGAGGGCGATTGTTTCAATTACCTCCAGAGCCATATCAACAATATACTGGGGAGAAATTGTAATTTTCTTATTGACAGACAAGCAGCCTTTACATTTTTCCTATGAAATATACTTTCTTATGTATTGATATTTGATGTCCCATATTGCACACTGTGGGCCTGATTCAGAGCCGGACGCTCTTTAAGAGCGCTCGCTCTGAATCAGAGCGTTTTATTTTTTTTGTTGCGGCCTCCTGGCCGCTCGCTAAGCTGTGGGTGACCACCCACAGCTTTTGCGAGCGGCCAGGTGATGGTCACGACCATCGGGGCTTGCGACGAGACCCTTGTGGTAGGGTCTCATCTGTCGCAAGCCCCAGAGAGCTTCCTGCTCTATCAGAGCAGGAAGCTCTCCACTTACATCACTGGTGGTGTCAGTTGTGCCTCTCACAAATGGCAAGCGGTCCTTCGGGAGTGCCTCAGTTTGTGTAGTCATGCTATCGCGAGCGGGTCTGAATCAGGTCCCGTATGTTTTAATAAATTATAAATTGTGTTTTTATTTGTCTATAAGCACTACCTCTTGTTGTTTATGTTTCCATTTTTCAGTGGGTTGCAGTTCCCACTTGGTTTAGCTGCTTTTTAGACAAATCACGTTCTCAGCAACACATATTTGCACTTCTACATCCATTAATGCTGGCATGTAACATACTCGCCTACTCTACCAGAACGTGCAGAAGACATGAATTTTGATGCCTAAAAGTCTCCTGGAGGTTGTCTGCCGATGACAGTAACCACAATATTGTATAGAGAGGGCGGGGCCAAAATGATTGCACAATCAAACCACTGTGCACCGCTCACTTGCCCGTGACACCCCCCCCTCTCCACCCATATTGCAGACCTGAGAGGTAGCAGTCAGAAAGTCAGCAACTATGGCATCTGTGTAAGTGATTTTACTTCAAGAGTGTTTAGGCATAACACCCATCTACAGTCTCCAAACACATCTATTATTTCCCATACTTAATCATCACATACCCCCTTGTGATAAAACACAGACACTCCTCCTGTAAATCACCCAATAACGACATCACAACATTTAACACAACTAAAATGCACAACAGATGTGGCAAGATCAAGGCAAGGGTGCCATCTCCTGAGGTAAATAGTTGCACTTATGTAGCAGCCAAGTAGTAGTACAAGGGCCTTGGTAAAAGTATCCACAGCTAGTTTTAAAAGCAGTAAAATATAAACCCCATAAATGTAGATCATGGCCTGTCCGGCTCCAACGAAACAAAAAAATGCTTCCCTTTCTCAGAGTGGTGGGAACTAAACTCCCTCTCACAAAAGAGAACATTTTAGCACAGCATTTACATTCAGTAGCCACAGTGTCTCTCAAAAGGCCTCTGAATTCCCCCGGCAGTGAGACACTGACTACAGAGATTGACACACCCTTTATCAGCCTCTCACAGGTGGTCTGGCAAGCAAGGCTGCTAATCAGTTTGTCTACCAGAAAGAAGGTAAAACCTTAGGTATAAGTATATCTCACCTTGACAACCTTTCCAGTGATTTTGTCACATATCCACCTGTAGCCCTTAAGCAAAAACACGGGACAAAGCATCTGCATTAGCCATTTGGCTTCCCGGCCTATGCTCTACTGAGAAGTTAAAATGTTGCAATGCCAAGAACCATCTATTTATTCTCCATTGGTCTCTTTTCTTAGTCATCCACTCTAAAGGAGCATGAGCTGTAATCAATCTAATTTTTTGTCCTAAAAGGCACAGATGTGTCTTCATACACCTAGCATCAATACATCATGTGGTGCAAGACACTTGGGGTGAGTAAGTATTGGCGAGCTGTGTAGCATATTTTTCAACACACCGCTTCCTAATACTGCACTGATCAATTTGATATGCAACACTTGTACTGTATATCGGTGTGCAAAAGAAAAGCACAGAAGAACTTGGCATGGAAAAAGCTGCAGCCACCGCATTGTAGCACCTCGGACACAGATTCAGATACACACAGATATACAAGTGTCACATATAAATTGATCAGTGCAGTTTCCTGAAGCTGTTTGTCGCATCCCATTGCGACGTAGTAAAATTTTGGGGTTTAAAAAGACACAGAATTTGGCACTCCAAGAAGGACTGCAGTAATAGTGTATGAGTACACTGCTTCTAATGCCCACTTAATTGAGAATGCTACTTTTTCAACAGTAACATCATTTCTCTCATGTATATTCAATTTCCTGCTTAAATAAATAAATAAGATCATGTGCTTCACTATCTTTGCTTTGAGACAACACATCACCTATCCCTACATCTGATGCACCAGTCTGCATGACAAATTCATTTTTAAAGTATGTGTCATTAAAACTGGTTGGGTGCCAGGAGCGTATCTATAATGAGTGCAGGGTGTGCGGGAAACACGGTCCCCTGGGTCCAGGGGGGCCCCACACTGCACCCATAGCATTACTTACCTCTCCGGAGTCCCACATCGGTGCGGGGGTCCGGCGCTGTAAAAACGACTGGAAAATGGCCACAGTGGCCATTTTCCCTGTGTTTGCACATGCGCAGTACAGGGAAAATGGCCGCCACGGCCATTTTCCCGGTGACCAGCGCATACTCTATAGACTCTGGGCGCACTTTAGTGCCCAGAGTCTATAACTCCGTCTCTGGCCGCGCACAGCTCAGTGCGCTGCCGGCCGCCGGGCAGAGAGGAGGGGGCCCGTGTCAGAGAGTGCACACGGGCCTCCTCCTCTCTTGAAACGCTCCTTTTGGGTGCACAATGCTACCTTCCTTCATCACCTTAAAAGCCTTTCTGCCTCAGGATTCCTCTTAACCAAACTGACTGTTTACCCTTGGTAAGGTCAGTCAAAGGGATAGCAATGGTGGCAAAATTAGGTATAAATCTTCTATAACACCCTGTGATTTCTAAAAACAAAGTGTTCTTCTGATTCTTATTCAGGAGTTGTGGCCAATTTAGTATTGCCTCAATTTTATTAACTCTGGCCTTTATCAAACCTCTGCATATGGTGTGTTTAAGATACTTCGTCTCTTCTATCCCTATGTAACACTTTTTTTGTTTTGGCTGTCAATCCTGCCTCACGGATGGAGTCCAACCCTGCTTGTACCCTGGGTACAATCAGGACTACAGTTCACTACATCATTGAGATAAGCAGCAGCATACTGTCTATGAGGCCTTAGAATTTTAGCCATCACCCTCTGAAGGGTGGAGGGTGCCCCATGTAGCCAAAATGCCATCATCATATATATGCAAAAAAAGCTGTCTTTTCTTTTGACTTGTCTGTCAACGGCACTTGGCAGTACCCTTCGGTTAAGTCTAGAATGGTTTAGTGCCATATGGTTCCCACCTTTCAATAAGTTCATTCACACAAAGCATTGGGTAGGAAATACACTTACATTTACAGAGATCATTCCAGAAGTGTAACCACCCATCGGGTTTTGGAATGAGTACAATGGGAGTTAGACACAGAAACGTGTAGGGATTCTGGTATTCTATAGGGCTTTAGATTATCCTTAACCCCTGGTTCAGGGATTATGTCATGTTTAATGACTGTTGCTTTACAAATCTCTATTTCTTACAAAAAAAATATCTTATGCTTTATGCTGTTGAATAGTTGAGAGAAATTTGGTTATGGTTACTTTGGGAAACAAAGGTACTGCAGGTACCAGAGGGACCAGGGTGGCTGACTGAGCTACTCTCTCTTTCCAAGGTTTTATAATACTTGTATTAACATGGTAGATCAGCTCTGGATTTCTTTTCCCATGCTGGTACACTATACAATTAACCTGACCTATTTTTATCTATATGATTTCAAATGGTCCTTGCCACTTGGCCAAATAAGTACTTTCTACCATGGGAAACTAAATAAGAACTCTGGGGCCTGATTCAGATTTGGTAAGATAGAACAATTAACTGTGTACCTGGACAAAACATGTACAAATACGTACAAATACAAACATTATTTTTTGCACGTGGGGTAAATACTGGCTGCTTTTGGATGTAGCCCACAGATGCTGGGCTGCTTTATTTTTACACTGCAATTTAGATTTCCATTTGGGCACGCCCCTCCCAAATCTAATGTTTCTGTACATTTTGCCCCACCTGCAGAGCAGCATGGTTTACCAAGGGGCACAGTTACTTTCTTTTCTTACTCCATTCCCAAAATTAAATCAGGCCTGCTGTCCCCAGGAGCAAAGGTGTGTAATTGGGAATTACAATTGCACACTTCGTTGTGCTCTCTTACTATTTTCACCACTGCAGTCTTTCCTGCATCTGAGAAACATGCTCAATAACAGTCTTATGATTTCCTTAGATATTCCCACTATACTAAAGACATGTACTAGTTCCCTAGCAATTATTTTTGTTGACATATTGCGCAACTTCCAAGTATCTGGTAGCGTAATCAATCAAAATATACTGATGACTCCGATCAGACTTTATTAGAGTTCCAACCAAATCCACAGCAATTCTTTCAAACCGGACTTCAATAATGGACAATGGGAAAAGGTGACTTCTATAGTGTGGCCTGAGAGTATGGTACTGATACTCAAGATAGGATGCACAGTGGCCATGAGTCAAGTCCAACACCGTTCTTCAAAATATTCTTAGGAACTATCATTTGCTCCGTCTGTATATTCTCTCTTTTTGGACATTGCATACAACAGATCTTGACATACTGCCATGCCTGGGTATGACACTTACTATCAGACTCTAATAGGATTCCATTGACCACTTCTACATTCGCTCTAGTCTTTCCAAAGTAACTTCAAGATCAGGCATACAGTCAACTGGTTCAACAACATTTTCAACTTTAGTAGGAGATGCATCATTCTGTGCCCCACTGCTGCTCTCGTCATTTTCTGACTTCCCAATCATGCCTCAAAAATGGAACACTTCAGACTTGGGGAATATTCCCGCTGCCACTGTATCAGCAACATTATCAAATGTATCTGGGTTATTTACTTCTGTAATACATTGTGTTTCCCACAGCTTCCAGAAGTGGGAAAAACTTTCTCCAATATAGCATCATCATATGGCATCATCCCACAGTGACTACAGTGAAACCACAATATGTTTCTATTTCACTTCAGCAGTGACATAATACCGGGTGTCACAAACCCGGGCTGACTCTCAGAAACAGTAACCCGGACCAGCTGGTCGTGATAATGGCACAATTTGGTCACTTAACAAAATCACACTGCCACCATGAAAGAGAATAAGGGGCCCTTTGCATTTCCCAAACAAATTATTAATATTTCACCCTCAAGTACACTCAGGTTTGTAGCATGGGCCTCACAAGCTCACAGGTTCAATAAGAATTATGGAGAGTATGCTAGATTAAATCTGAAAAATGTTTACAAGGCTTAGTTACACAAAATGATTAATAAAATGATATACAGAGTAACATGCAAATAATTTCAAAAATAAAAAGGAATAATTCAGAGTTTAAGGACACTTACAACGAGGCCAAAAATCTTTTGTGCAGGAGATCATAGGAAAGTTAACTTGGTACATCTCAGCCTAAGACTTCTCCCTGGAAATGGGCAGTGAATGCTGGGTTGCATTGCTTTTTATAGACATCCAACTCTTTTATGTTCCCATTTGAACAGGGTCTCCCTTTCAGATTAGCAGGGCCTAAGATTTGTCATATACCTCTTGACATAATGATATGTGATGTCACATATCATTTTCTCAAAGTTCTTAGATATCAAAATAAATTATTACTAATTCGGAACATTAAACTTTACATTGCCTACAACTGTTTTTGATGGTTTAAAGCAAGCATCTCAGTACACATGGTACCCTTCCCAGTTGAAGTATTTGGAAGTTATCCTAAAGAAACATCTCTTGCCTCTTCTGAGTGTAGAGTTAGACTTGAAAGGTATCTCCAACAAACCCTTCCGGTCAAAGTGCAATTGGGATTTTTAAAAAGATATGCAGAGGGTCCTTTGTTTGTGGTGCTTGCAGACCTAAGCTGAAAATGGGAACTCTGTCGTACAAACAGTCAAAGGGAAGCCCAAATCTCATATTTTTTTACAATAGTACTAATGCTACAAATCTAAACTGAATTCTGGTGTGTTGACAACAGGGGTGGGGAAGCAGTGGCCTCAGATAGAGAAATCTTTCATTAGACTTCTAATACTCTTTGTCGCCTTGCTTCCGGACATTCCTTTGATTTCCCACATGACCAATACTTTCACCTCATCATATTGGAAGAAGCTCAGAAACCTGCCACATATCTGCTCCACCATTTCCCCCTTAACCTCAATAATGCACAATCCACAATGTGGAGCAGTGAATGGACTCTCTGGGTTGGTCAGGTGGTGATGGGAAGAGCATGTTGTCCCTTTGCAACTTTGCAAGTCACTTTGGGCCTGTCTAATTGGGAGTTTTGCACCGATTTCTAAGTTAAACATTATTTGCAATCTTTGACTAGGGTGACAGTCCTGAGATCAGATATCACCTTAATGAATCATGGGGTGTAAATAAGATACTACGAACTACTTCTATTTCATTGATTGCTGGTTGAATATCACCATCGGAAACTTCCCCACATTGTCTGTCACTGACAGCACGAATGTAACCTTGAATTTGTTGTGGTTGACTGGGAAGAAGCAGTGCCATTCAGACAAGTACGTGGCCAAGGTGATATTGAGGAGGGAGTGGCCAAATTCGGGAGGCATGGCCACGTCCCCTTCGAAAAAATAAAAAACAAGTTAAATTACTATGCATGCTGCCATAAAGCATTTGTCCTTGCACTGTCAGCTTTTGTCAACAGGTGTTTACAATATGTCAAAAGGTGATTGGTCCAGCCATACAAATGGATTTCAAAATTTAGCTCTATAATTCCATTAAAATGCGAATTTCCACGTATAAGAAATAATTATTAAACCATCTAAATAATGCCACCAAATCGGTTATCCCGGTGTACTCGAGGTCTATTATCTCTCTCCCAACGAGGGATTGGTTTTGTAGGATTGATATGGAGATGGAGGACACTGCACTTTCAAACCATAGATAAAAATGCAGAATTTACCTCTACATGATTTAACAGGTTACAATATACATTGTTATGATTACACGTCAGGTCCCCATAATGCCCTATGTGCCATTTCCCTCTCCTTTTGTTCTTTCCTATATTGTTTATTTTTCCTTAATTTTTTGTACATTGTTTTGTGATGTCTATCTGAGTTTACGGTTTGATTGCTGGTTATATTTGGAGGGATATAAGTTTGTCTGTTAATGTGTTTTGTCATATATAAAATCCAGTAACACTGTTTTTTTAATCAGTTTTATGTATATCAATGTATCCATTGTATTTTGTATTCAATAGATGCAGATTCAAAATAAATAAATAAAATATTGAGGCAAGGAGGAAGCTGGCTGGGGTTAGAGCATATCATATGGTTACAGCGTATTCAGTATGATTTACCACCATCCGCATGGCCGGCGGTTCTAATCCCGACAGCGGCTTCCCGTCAGAGGAAGAAATCCTGATCGTCCTCAGGTTCGCATAAACTAACCTAATTCCCCCCCTAACCCTCCCTTAGGGGTGCCTAACACTAACCTCCCCCCTAAGTGCCTAACCCTAATCCCCCCCTCTAAGTGCCTAAACCTAACCCCCCCTTCCACTAGCCTAAACCTAAGTCCCCCGGGGAGGTGCCTAACCCTAACCTCCCCCCGGGGGTGCCTAACCCGACCTTACACTAGCCTAAACCTAACCTCCCGGGGGGGTGCCTAACCCTAAGTCCCCCCCCGGGAGCCCTATACCTAACCCTCCCCCCCCTCGCGGCTGTTTGCGACCGTCACCCGGCTTACCTTCGATCGGTAAGCTGGGTGTCGAGCTCCCGGCGTAGGGAAAATGACAGGCGTCGGGATTTTGACCCTTGCCGGGATAATACAGTCGGGAAGCCGATGGTTGGGATTCCGTCCATAGGCTCCCCGACTGTTTCCCGGTTACAGCTCAACTTTGTAATTAAAACAGTTCAAAAGCCTATACTGATTGAGTCTCCGATATCCAAAGTGCTTGGGACCAGGGATATTTTGGATATCGGAATATTCATTTATGTATTATATGCACCTTATACACACAGCCTGCAGGTAATTTTATACAATATTTTCAATAATTTTGTGGCTCAAACAAAGTTTGTGTACATACATGAAATTCATTTATGTTTCATATACACCTTATACACACAGCTTGAAAGTCATTTTATACAATATTTTTAATAATTTCTGCCTTATACAAAGTTTGTGTACAGTGAACCATCAAAAATCAAAGTTTTCATCAGCTCAGTCATGCCAAAAATATTCCGTATTTCAGAATATTCCGTATTTCGGAATATTTGGATATGGGAATCTCAACCTGTATTACAATTACACTGCAAAGTGGATTCTTTCAGTTGGCTTTGTAAAAGAATGAATATGATGTACGTTACAAGTCCTAACATGGCCAAGTAAAAATCTTCAAGGCTGCAATATTTTAGTACACACTACACAGTAATTTATTCCTTCAAAGCGCCCAAGTAAATCTACCACATCCAAAGCTATATAGTCACATAACAAAGAAGTTAACTTACTAGCAGCGTGCCATAGTTGCATAGAAATTCCTCAGTGATGACTTGGGAACGAAAAACCTGTTTACAGAAAAGATTGAGAGAAAAAAAAAATTAGCAAAGATTCTGTAAAATGTGTTGTTTTTGCCGGTAAAATTTCCCTTGCTCATTGCAACACTCCGAGAATGGTGATAAAATAGATTTGTGTTAGCAAGACAATCAAAATACTGTAAATAATATCTTCGTAGTTCAATATACTAGCAGAAAATAAGCCTGTCTTCATGCTCATGTTGGGTGCAAACCAAAATCAAACCCACAAGGAAAGAATAGCCAATTAATATTAATAAACCAAAAATAATAGTGACAGACCCCTAGAATAGTGGATTGTTACTGTATGTTGCTAGGATAGCCTATGTGACAAGGAGTTTCATATGACTTGCAATATATTTTACTTAAAGGCTAAAATTTGCCTGGGATATTATTTTTTTCATGACTCATTTTATCACAATATAACAAACATTTAATAAACTCATTTTAACAAAAACAATCTAGCATACAGTTTAGGCAGCAATTTAATTTCAACAGACACGTAAAGTAAATGATACTGTACCTGAGATGTTACAAGATGAAGAATTATTGCCATATTAGGAAGGCACATTTTCAACTGTTTAGACTGAATAGTTGATGGATGTTTACGTCCTGACACATTAGACAAGGCAGTGAGAATATCACCTGCAAGACAAATTAACAGGGCAGGAAAATTATGCTGAAATCTAATATGCTGTAAATGGGCAGTCACACTTACTGTGAGAATTGCATTAAGTCCTTTTAGAAATATTTTAATATATCTATACTCAAGTCAACAAATACGCTGTATTCCACATCAATAACTAAAATATTGTATCCGCAGATCTAAAAAAATCTTGTTTCACTCTAGGGCAGCTGATTGATACTCAGCTGACGAGTGATACTGACAGGGGCAGAGTTGGGTATACTCTTACCATTCACCAGTCAGTCTTGGAAGCATTTGTGTGTGGCCCAGCCTTGCCAGCTCACACATGCACAATAGACTGGAAGCTGGACTTGTACTTCCAGTTTTACTTTCTAGAAAAAAATAAAAATAACAGAAAAAACTGTTAAAATAGACAAAAATGTATTTTCCAATTTGAAATATATTAAAGTATGTTTTATTCAAATAAATGTGAGGGATATGAGGATTGCAGAGGTACTTGTAGAAATGTGATGCTTCTTAATAAAGGTAATCACCAGTGATACCCAGATATTGCTATTACTGGCCGAAAGGCTTTAGTATATAGGTAAAAATGGCTTCTCTCCCCTTAGTAAATAGACCAAACATAGTAGTATTAAAACCCAAAACAAATATGTTGAGTTATGTTCAATAACTTGCCTACTTCCTTAACCTACTTATTGGGATCAGGGACTGCAAGGGAGGGTGGTTTACACAATTTGTGTCACCATGGTCCCGTCCTTTGCTCTGTAATTCCACGATTCACCACCATTTTACTATGGAAGTAAGCAGCATGTGTCATTCTCCGGCCCTTAAAAACCACTTTCTCAACCCTTCCGATGTCTGTCAGGCTAGCGCTGAGGTCCGC